>JARHVA010000151.1:6425000-7025000 GCA_037957365.1 Torreya grandis
TGAGGACTCATTAGCCATTGTTGATTATTTGGATTATTTAATAAATCTAAATAATCCTCCGCTATTGGATCTTCCTCCATAAAGCTATAAATAAGTTAAAAACCATCATTTTCATCCATCTTGACTTATGACAATGAAATACTATTCAATTCACAAGTGAATCAAAGTAAATCAAAGCATCCAAAACCTTTTACACCAAAATACTGCTCATTCTCCTTTGCATTGGAAGAGTGAGCAACCATATTTTCGAAGAGCAAATCAAGTTTACATTGCAATGGAGGAAACTTGCATATTTGAGGTATAAGTTTGTGTTTACTATTTTATTTGTTTGTTGCTCTATCTTAGGTTGAAATTATCTTAGATTAAGCTTACATAATTTATTAATTTATTAACATTTATAGATTTAATTTATATAGTATTTATATCCACAAGATGGTTGTTTATTTCATCTTCTATGAAGATTATTCATATTTCCTACAAATATTATTCAACTACCATTAAAAGATAAAAGTTATTATCCTAAGATTAAATAGTATTACATACAATAGAGTTTAAAATATTTCATGTAAATATCACATGCATGCTTATTAGTGGAGCGACAATTACAACATTTAACAAAAACTCATCCTTGGCCATTTTTGTTAATGTATTGAGTATACTTATAAATACATAGTCACAAATATAACATTTGATAATTTAGGATGATGTTGGATGAAAATGTGGATATGGAAGAAGTTATTAGGTTTAGGTTATTTTGGATCAAATTTACATCAATTCTTATATGTTTTTAATATTGATTACTTTGTAAAACTAGTAAGAAATTTAAATGCTTTACAAAACAAAGTTTATATAGGTTAAAATTTCTCTATTATGTGTCAAAAGGTCATTGGTTCTTTGGTGAAGTTTTTTGGATCACAAAGATCCCACCAAGTATCAATTCTTGTTGAATGCAAATCCAGACACCATAAGGGATGAGGTTGGGTTCAATCCCAATTTAATTTTAAGAAATGGAACCCCACAATTCTTGGCACTAAGCTGAAGACATGGTTAATAAAAAAACTCTATTATGTGGCTCTTATTTTTAAAGTCAAATTTAGAATCAAAGAAAGGGTTTTCTAATGAGTACCCTTATAATAATAAATACTAATTTTAATTTTATTATTAATCATAGATATAAGTAATAATGTGTAAATTTAATACATGAATTTGGGAAAGAAAAGAAACAAAAATAAGAAAGGAAGGAGGAGGAGCAAGACGCTAACAAAACCATATAATAATTAATAAATTTAAAGCATATACCTCTACTTTATAATATCTCTAAAATATTTTGGAGAATCGTTTCATCACTAACAAATAGAAAGCAAATACTTATGGTTCATTATACCATTACACTATTTGAGACTTGTCTCCTTATCATTGAGTGTCAATCATTTCAATTTTAAGGTTTAAGTTTTTAACAAAATATTTCTTGTATAAATATACATTTTTTCTTTAGAAATAACAGTTATTATCCAGATATTATGTTACTTGAAAAATATAGAGAACATGGATGTTGGCTAGTCTAGTTCACCAAATCTTGAACCAGCATTTGCATCAACATATCACACAAGGAAAGGGATTCATGTGAGCTCACCCAAGGTGCAAAAGGATGGATTTGGGCTCATGTTAGTTGCGTGTAATAGGAAAGCAGTGTTCAAGAGGAGCAAAAGGGGGAGAATACTAGATGATTTTTTGGGAACACACCAAGGTGCTATTAGATAACATTTAGCAGACAAACATTAAATGAAATATTCTCTATATTATATTCACTTTCTATTGAATACAAAGGAAAATGTAATTACACCCATTACCCTAGGTGATCTCCCTCTAAACCAAAGCTACTCATAGCTTATAACTCTCCTTAGTATAATCTAATAAAAGTGTTCAACCCTACTTCTCTTGGTTACAGATCGTTAGCACTTGTTCTTTGTTGTCCATCATTCTCTTTTTTACTAGCTCTCTTTCTTTTTTTTCCATTAGAGTGAACAACTTTCCCACCTTCCCTTATTCTATCTTTTTCCAATTACCACCAGAGCCCATATTTGAATTTCCAAATCAGCCCAAGGCCAACTATCATGTTATTTGCCACCATACCATAATAACTCTATGTCAGGATTCATATCCAGCCAATCCACTTATTGCTTTCCCCCGTAATATCCCCTATGGATCTTAGGTCTACGTGGATGTCTTTCCCTGGGTCTTACCACTTTATCATGTAACAAGAATTAGCATGGTTCAAATAGATGACATCTAATTTATTGGTAATTTTGATTAAAACACACACATAGGTTGTGGTTTATATTACATATACCTCTTGGATAGTGATGTTAATCTCCACCTGAAGTGCAAAAGTACATGATACCTAATACACAATTGATTTTAGGGGTCAACATCACCCCACACTAAATTGGTTATCCATCCCAGGATAATGAGTTCTTTTGCTTTCCCTCCTTATGCAATCAACTACCTACAAAGCTTTATCATAAGAAATTACTTTATCTAGGGTTATAGGTTCTACAAGCTTTTTCTCTATGACTGCTTAGGTCTTTTAACCTTTGTCCTTATTATGTTAGGGCTTGAGTATATCCTAGATGTTATCATCCCCTAGCTCCCTCCAAAGGAGTACTTATCCCTTTATTTTGACCTGATATCCAAGTTACACTTCTTAACAACCTTCTTATATACATCCTTATGCGAAGGTATATGCTTTCCAAATATTTTGAGTGATTTGATATCATTTTTGACATCTTTGAGAGGGGAACCAATTAATTAGGGTATCAAGTGTCCAAGCAGAAAGATTTGGAGAGGGCAATACATCTGCATGTAATTGAACAGGTGTATGTTCTTTTCATAGTGTGCCACTAGAGTTTCCTCAAAGATAGAAAAAAGCTTTCTTGGGTGGCCTCCCATTTCATCCTATTTGGACCCAACCCCTAAGGATTTCCTCTTCGCTCTCAATGAGTATATCTAAATAGTACTTGGAGTGGTAACATATAACTATATAGTCTTCCTTCCTCATCACACCACCTGATATTTTCCTTGAAGTCCCTAGTTCTTACAATTTCATAACACCATTGTGGACATCTTTGGGTAATGCCCTGATTAACTTCCTTCATCATGCATCCACACTTGCCAATTTTAATCTTTTATTGTTGTTACTTCATATTAGGTCCATGTTCAGGTTCTTACTAAGACATCTATGTATTCTTCAACATTATTTGACCTTTACCCATTTATGCATGATGGAGGCCCATGACACTATCTTGAGTCATATTCTGATCAATTCTTCCCTTCAGTCGATGAGCTTCTTCTTCCTCTACTATTAATAGTCTACTTTGGGTTTGAACCAGTTTGTTCTCCATATCAAGAAGGAAGTTGAAGCACACTGTACTACATCTTTATTAAACCTCTTCATAAGATTCCCATACCTAATATGCACACTCATTAGCAAATAACATTGATGTAAGTCACGTTTCTTCTTCGTCATGGAAAAGGTTGATGGAAGTTGTTGCTTACTTTATGGTGCTTACGAAAATATCCTTCTCCAGAGCATAGTCCCTTGTTAGGTTCTCATTATTTATGCATGGGGAACCTATTATAATTTTCATAGGAGTACCTCCTCCTGAGCACTCAACCTTAATCAGATCAGGTACTATGAACTCTTGAAAGAATCGATTAGTCAAGGCATCCACTAGTGCTCTGAATTTTTAGAGTTTTACATAAATAAATTTTATCTCCTTGAAGCCAACTATAGTTCACTTTGCATGGCCTATATAATTCATATAACCTCATGAAATACTTATAACTATCATGCCTGGTCAAATAAGTTAGTCTATGGGCACTTACTAGTCTATGTTGTACTTGCACATTTCTTGATCTAGGGTGTAGGGCCAACCCTAAGTTTTTTCATGGCTTTATGCATAGAGCATGCCTTCCTAATATTATTCCCTAGATTACTTCATCTTTTAATATTAACATGAGGATCATAACACTAATAAACCTCACCTATTTTTCATTAGCAGTCACGCTAGAGATGTTCTAGTAATACACACTTGTAGCATGAGTACATATGTGGTCATTTCTTTCCTTGACTCTATGCTCTGGTGGCATTTTTAAGGAGATGTTTTTTGGTAGGTTACAACGTTATTCCTTCTCACCTCTATCCATCTTGACTCAAATGTCCTGTATCTATACCATTCTTCTACTTATGGTTATATGAACACCTGTGTGCTCCATGTCTACCTATGTTACCACTCTTATCCTTCATTTTGATAATCTACGTGGTTAGAGCTAATGCAACTATTGTTTCATCATTGAAACTTGTGCTTCTAAGGCTAGTTGGGCTTCTTCATCCATCTAATGCATGACTTTGGATATAATCATGGCTTCCAATGTTTTTCAAGGCTCATAGAGCTTATTCATGGATAAAACATGTTGGATCAATGGGATCAATCCGTCAATGAACCACCATGTGTGCTCGAGTCATTGGAGGGCATACGAGAGCTTTGAGACCAATGCCTTAAACCTTGTGTCATAGTCACATATAGTATTTAAAGCTTCCCACTTGATGTCACTAAACATGATAACATCTAGGTGCTCTTTCTTTGGGACATCAAAATCCCTTAAGAATGTGGCCTTAAGGAGAGTGAAGTACATGATTGTCTACGTTAGATCAGTCTTTTGATTCTAGGTATGTTCTTATCCTCACATAATGGTAGTAAACCAATATACCTTATACTCTGATTGGATAATCCCTAGAGCTCTCTAGATGATCTCACACTTATGTATGTGGTTTGAAGTGTCTTCTAGAAGGCTCAGATCTAAGGCATAGTATATCTATTAGACCAGAATGATCATAGTCTATATGAGGAAGGCATTTTCCTAAGGGACATTCAAGGGTTAGCCTCCTCTTGGGTGGTTAGTCCCACACTACATCCTCATATAGTAGATCCTTTCCTAAGCCTCCTTGCCTAATGCAATGTGTGCACTAGTAGTGATGCTTTTAGTTCAAGTAGGGGTCATGAATCACCTACATAGGCAAAGTCCTTAATTTTTCCTCCTCAACCTCCACTCCTGATGGATCTCTAAATATCTCCTTCAATTCTAATAGGTATGTATAGTCTCATGCGTTGAGACTAGGGACATTAGGTGCCACTCCCCTGGTCTCCTAGCACCTGGTCCTCATTTAAAATCTCTCTAAATATTGCTCTAATTCCAAGGTGTGTTTTATCCTTCCCTCAAAGCATATTCTCTCTATGCAAGAGTTAGCCTCATGTCCATCCCTTCCTCTAAAGGTCCTCATGACATTTCTAGAGGTGGATGCTTCCCTTAATCTAGGGTCTTGCTCGATCATTCTCATCCACTAATTTTCATCACACTTACGCCTTCTGAGTTATCACTTATCTAGTGCCTCCATTTTGAACTCTAATCTTCTCACTTTGCAACTCATGTGTACAAAGCTCTAGTTAGTGATTTTTGAACATGTCAGGTGCCCTACTATGGTGATAAGAAAGAGAGATAAGCAAGTCTCAGTAACAGAACCAAAATGTTGGCTATTATAGTTTTCTAAATCTTAAACTAGTTCTTGCACTGGCATATCATGAAAGCAAAAGGATTTTTGTGAGCTCACCTGAGGTACAAAAGAATGGAGGATCCAATCTGGGCTCATGTTAGTTGCATGTAATAAGAGAGCAGTGTTTGGGGGGAGCGAAAGGGGGAGAATCCCAGATGATTTTTGGGGAACACACCAAGATAATATCATATGTCATTCAATAGACTGACATTAAATGAAATACTATCTATATTATATTCACTCTTTGTTAACTACAAAGGATAATTTTATTACACCTAACATCCAACATCGATCCTTGATTTTTAATTTGATTGTGGCTATAAAATCTTGGGAAGTATCCAAGTAAACAAGGATATAAGCAAAGGCAGTGTGATAGACATTCGAGGTGGAAGCGTCAATCACCATCCATTTTCCCAAGGCATTACCTATGGTCATAATATACAAATCTACCCAAGATTTTAATGGTATATTTGGTAGACGCACCCAAATAGGCCTCGTGGTAATGGTTTCCAAAAGGGGGTTGAAAGCTGAGAACCAAGGTTTCATGAATAGAAAGTGTTGATCCCAGCTCCAGGATTTTTTAAGAAACACCTTATTTTGATCCTCTAAGATATCAAAAACCATAATAAAAAATCCCTTAGCGCACGGAATTATCTCCAAGTTATCAATTATTAATGCCCTCCACGATTTCAAGACCCATGAATGCAAACTAGTAATTTTGGCCAGAATCAATCAAATCTACAGATCATGCCCCTTGCAACAAATCAATCTTTATTTTGAAGCACTTCTTCTAGGGCCTCATCACCAAAGGAGACAAAATACTAGTTTTAGTTACCTGCAATGGCTTTAGATCCCCAGATTCCAATCTGCCCTGACTAGAAGTGACATTGGTAAAGGATTTACCCACTCCATCTATTGGCAATCTCACCCCAAGTAGACTAGTCAAAAACCCAAGTGGGGGCAAGGTTTGGTCAACCAAAGGAGTTGACACCTCTCCAATCTGCACATTTCCTCCCTTCCCCTATGCACCTTTTCTCTAGCATGGGGATTTATATCATTTTCCTCCCCCCAACCTCCTTGCTTATTGAGTGCTCCCCAACCAAGGTAAGATCATGGGAACTAAAAAACCAAGGGAGCCCCACCCTATATGTTGAAGGAAGATGTCACACAGCCTCATAGTCCACCGTCAATATCGATCCAACCTCCCTCATTGATCAACTATCAAAAGAGCCCAATCGATGTATAGCCAACCAATATCACCTCTGACTGCATCTTTTTGGTTGCATCTTTCTATGAAGAAACCCTAGTTATGGGAAAAGTCACCATATTTCAAACTCTATGGATCCACATCCATGCTTATTAGTGTAGTGACAACATCATAAAAAAAAAAACTCTCTCTTAGCACTTTTTTTAACATATTTAATATACTTATTAATACATTATCACAACTATAACATTTGATAATTTAGGATGATGTTGGATGAAAATATGGACATGGAAGAAGTTATTGGGTTTAAGTCATTTAGGACTAAATTTAAATCAATTCTTATATGTTTTGTAATATAAATTACTTCATAAAATTAGTAAGAATTTTAAATGCTTTACAAAACAATGTTTTTATATGTTATAATTTATGTAGTATGTGTTCAAAGGTCATTGATTCTTTGGTGAAGTTGTTTGACTCAAAAAGAACACACCAAGGATCAATTCTTACTGAATGCAAAGCCCAATACTATAAAGGATGAGGTCGGATTCAATCATCAAATGAATTTGACGGAGTGGAACCCCTTAACCCTTAACACTAAGCCAAAAACTTGGTCAATAAAAAAAAAACTACTATGTAACTCTTATTTTAAGTAACATTTAGAATCAAACAAAAGGTTTTACAAAGACAACCCTTATAATAATAAAAACTAAATTTAATTTTATTATTAATAAAAAATTATTAATCGTAAAACATGAATTTGAGAAGAAAAGAAAACAGAAAAAAAAAAAAAGGATGATGACAATGTCCCTAACAAAACCGTATAATAATTAATAAATTGAAAGCAGAATGCCTCTACTTCATGATATATCTACACAATTTTGGAGACTCATTTCATCATTCACAAATAGAAAGCATATCTTTATGGTTCATTATATCATTACACTATTTGAGAAACTTGTCTCCTTATTCTTGATTGTCAATAATTTCAAATTTAAGGTTTTAATTTTTTACAAATTTTATTTATTTATTTATTTATTTTATTTTAATATAAGAAATATTTATGTCTTAAAAAAGATAGAGGATATGGAGAAAGACATGTAGTTTAAAGTAACAAAAGAAGAAAAGTTATATAGAAGAAAAAATATATGGATGAAGCAAAATTATATATGGATGAAGCAAAATTATAAATAAATGAGTAGATACAATATCAATATAAATAAATGAAAAACTTTTATGAATTAAAAATTTATATGAATCAAAAATTTAAAATATTTATATGGAGAAAGAAAACAATTAAGAAATGACAACACTATCTTACAGAATTAAATCTAATTGATGAATATCATAAAAAAATATACATAGGGAATGAATTTTTTTATTTGATAAGGTAAAACACTTTTGATCGGAGCTATGAATCTGTATTAGGGCACAACAAGGAGCCCAATACCTACAACAAGAAAAAATGTCAATGAGACAAGGAAAACAAATGAGAACTAAACAACCCATAACACCTTACAAAAGAAAGCACACCTCACAAAAGAGATAGATGGAACAACAATGAAGAGCCAATCATTCAGTGAAAAACAACACTAATACCTAAAATAGAATTAAATTTACAGATCTTCAGCGAATCGTTAGTAGAAAATACAAAACAAACACGAAAGCTAGATAGAAGGCATAAAAAATTCTCATCTGTAGGCGAGGGCTTATCTCCTCATATATTGAATGAAAAGGTCTTTTATCATCTATTGAAAGCCATTTCACACAAAGTATTCCACCTCTAATTGCAGTCTTTCCGTGTTTGATCTTCCACCTTTCTTCTTCAGTGTGGTACCAACATTAACTTTAAGTTTCCTAAACTTCATAAAAAGAGAAGACACAACTTTAATATAAAAAAAGAGATGAGAAAGGAAAGGTAGAAGTAGTCTCTAAAAGGAAAGTTGTCCATAACATAAAAAATTAAATTAAATAAAGGGAGAAAAAATTATTCTTAAAAATTTAAATGTGAGATAAATAAATAATTGATCTTTACCAAAAATAAATAAAAATAAAACATATATTTATTTTCCACTACCAAAATAATAAAAACACGAAAATATTTCATTTTAAAAAACCTAACCTACAGTAATATATGAATAATATGAAAAAAATTAAACATACACGTCATAGTTGAACTATTTAAAGACACTCAAATATAAATATCTGAAAAAAAAATCTTCGTCTCAAGTCATACATCATTGAAATACTTGTCTCATAAATATAATTTAAATAATTTCATTTCATTGGATGGAGTCATTTCTAACGTTACCGACACGCTACGTTATGTCGACGCACCCAATGGATTTGATGGGTTCAGGGGCCCTCGAATTGTGCCAAACATTGAATGAAAAATATGTGTTTGTTAATGCTCAGTCAGTTCAATACCAAAAAGAAGCCAACCCATGTTCACACGATATCTGTCTCTTTCTCGACCACAACGAATCTAGAGAATTGTTAGGCACGCAAGGTGACTTAATATTTCCGCGTTCGACTATTGGACTTTAGCCTCCCAAAAATGGACCGACTGCACCTTTATTTTTTATATATGTATATGTATACTTCTTTCTTATATTCTCTCTTTACTTGATATTGGATGTTCTAGCTTTTAAAACCTTTTTTTCATTAATAAATATTAATTTAATGTGATGGTGGAAAAAAAATATTCACGAAAAATAAAATATTTTCAAAAATTGGAATGTTTATCTTTTAATTAATTTAAAAATAATTTTTTGTATTATTTCATTCGATATGTATGATAAAAGTGTAACATTATCATAATGATTATTTATATTTATGTGAAGTTTGTATTTCAATATTAGAATTATGACTCGTGTTTATATATCAAGATTAAAGATGCAATGATTTCATCTTATCACTTGTAAAAATATTGTGGTAGAAAAAGTCATAATTGTAATCATTGAATATTAGAATATTTTTGCGTGTGAATTGTGACTAAAATAGAATCATAACAATCTTACATTTCTAATTAGAAATTTTCACAATTAATAAAAAATAATTTTAAATGAACCATTACATTCAAGTGGGAAGTATTTGAGCTCATGTTGGATTATAAATTATTATGTCATAAGAAATAAAAATAAGAAGCAATGGAGTTCACTGCTTTTCAAAGAGGTATGATTGATTGGGTTATAATTTAAAATAATTTTCTGACAACATATATAAAATTAGTAATCTAAGTTATTAAAGGTATAACTTCCCCAACATAATTTAAAATGATCTAGTTTACAAGATTTATAAAATGTATAATGCACACAACATGATGAAAGCCATAAAACTTCATTCATCAAAATTTTACACAAAAAAATTACACTAAATTTTTTAGAAGTATAACAAAACATTATAAATTTCAAAAAAAAATGTTACGATGAATTTTGTATCACAAAAAAATCTTTCTACAATAATTAAGAGAATGCTTCTCACATAAACTTTCTATTAACCAAAAAAAATGGGGCGACATAACTCTTTTAAGAAGCTATTGCATGAATTTGAGAGTAATATGTTACTTCTCATCTCAAAGAGAGTTGTATATGTCTCTAAATCAATGAATTAGTTATTCTATATATTATTTTATTTTTATATATTTTTATTTTAATCATTTATGATTTATCTAGAATTTATTCAATTATAATTATGTTATTATTTTAATATTAGAATTATTATAATTAATTGTTTTTATTATAACACAATTAAATTAAAAAAAATTAATTTAAAATGCATCATCTAAAGTTTGGATGGGATTTCATTATCCCATATATATGTATAGATTTATGCACACGCGTGCGCGTGCACACAAACAGACACATGAAAACTACTTATATCATCATCAAAAATATTATAACATTATCATATGATGGAAAATCTTAGTTATTATTCAAAGTCCCCTAACTATTGTTAGGCTTTAGTTCAAAAATTGGATCTTAAGATAAATGGTATTTAAGTTGAATGAGGAAAGTACTTGTTATTATGAAGTTGAATGTCCATCACTAAGAATTAGCCACAATTATCAAACACATAAGTAGAAAAATAAATTAAATATCACGTCAATAATCAATTATGGTTAATGTCATTAATTTCAATGGTTTTCATTGATTAAGTATGGATATGTATACAATGTAATGTATATTTTTTGACATTATATTCTCTATAATGTCCAAAAGTTTGGCTTCGATAGGAACCTACTTACATAGTTCAGGCACTGAAATTATATACTCAAGAATGTGTGAGTGCAATGGTGGATTTGTTCGACTAGGAACCAATAAGGTATAAGGTCAAATCCTAGTGAACCTACCAAACAACAAGGAATGGTGTTGTGTGCAATAAGAACTAAAGTTATGTACTAGCAACTTTAAAATTTATACTCAAAGTTTCTATTCTAATCCAAATCAAAACACCTTGGATAGAGCATAAGGAATAAAATTTCAAAACTATAAATGAAATAGAAAACAAACAACAAATTTATACCTTAAGATTTACCTTTCAATACCTCATCCTTGTCATTGCGGATTTACTCTAATACTTGAGGATAGATTAATGCTTGATCTCTTGATCTATGATAGCTCTTGCTACCTGAAGATTTTGACATTGCCTAGTTATGGATGATTTGTTTGCTTGGTAAGGTGATAACACTTTTGCATTCTTGGATTTTATTTTTTATTTTTATTTTTCTTATTATTAATTTGCATGGGGGCGTAGTTCTATTTATGAAAGCCACATGGATAAATGGATGGCTAAGATTGATCCATGATGGATCTTGATCAATGGTGGAGAATGGATGAAACTATTGGGTGGTTGAGATTTTAGGAATTAAAAAAGCCATGGAAAAATTTAGAAGGGTGGTGAGGAGCTCAAGACATGGTATGGAGCTCAAGGAGGAGATTAGGAGATTCTAGTGGAGATTAGTGTAATTAATGAGGGATTTTAGGAGATTCTAGAGGAGATTAGTGTAATTAATGAGGGATTTGATGGGGATTAATGGTAAGATTTTCTAAAAATATTAGTGGAGGTAGTCAGGAAGGAATATAATATGAACCTTAAATATTGTGAGGGTCTCATTAGCAATTAAGTGGGTACTAAGTAGATGATTAATTGGGATAGAAGAGTAATAAGAGGGGGAATAAGTTTGAGATGATGGAAGAAGATGTAAATAGAATGAATAAAGGTAATAGTGATATTAGGATAATTAGAAGCCATAATGATAAAATTAGTAATAACAGAGAAGAGAAAAAATTTAAATTTCTATAGATGCATATACAGAAATCGAAGGTGAGTCCCCTTTTTAGATAAAAGTAGGGGGGGCTGCATATTTGATACGAAAGACTATATAAATGCAAGATATTTTTTACAATACTAAAACTTGATCTACCTCAAAATATTAGAGTTCTTATGAAAATTGATGGCTCAATCAAAAATTTAATTAATGAATTTATATATTTTTTTAAATAATATTATAGATTTTTAGTAATTACATGTTTATGTTATTATAAAATTAACCACTCTTTAAATTATTATAAATTACATATTCTATTTTTTAAAAATATGTTTAATTTTATGTATATAATATATATAATACTTTATATATTTTAAATTCATAAATTAAAAAATATATTTTTAATTAAAATAATAATACAAACTACTCTTTTCATTTGAAAAAGTTTATAACACAAGCCACTCTTCTCCATCCTCCACAAATTCTCTATAGAAATTGCATATGTTCTCCTCTCATATCATCTATATTTCCAATCCATTTTTAATAAAAATTAATATGTTCGTCATGACCATTGATGAATTTGAAGTATATAATTATGCATAAATTTTCTAAAGTCGTGGAAAAAATAACATGCTTCTATAAATTTTATGATTAAATTGCTCCATTTTATTTTCTACGCTAAATCAAAGAGACTTGAAAGCTTGACTAAGAATTTCATAATTTTAGATCAAAAATCAATGTTGTGAATGATAATAAAACACTCTTTGTTAAGTATTTGATTTCTTAAAGACTTTGAAGTTCTTAGTGCACTCATGTATTGTTCTCAATATTTTCCAAATAATATAATTTTTATATTAACCACTATGCAATGAAATTTCATGGTGGATATGTATTAATTTTTAATTGTTTATATTATTTATTTAAAATATTATTTTAATGTTATTCATTAATTATTTATGCATGAACCATCATCTCTTCTGAATATCATTATAAAAATGCCTTTTAACATAACAAAGATTAATTAAATCTATTTTTTTTTTAAACATTATTATATATATTTTAAATAAATAATATAAACACACACACACATATATAAAATTATGTTTTTATATTATTATAATGTTTAAAAAAAAAAATAGATTTAATTAATCTTTATTATGTTAAGAGGCATTTTTATAATGATATTAAGAAGAGATGATGGTTCATGCATAAATAATTAATGAATAACATTAAAATAATATTTTAAATAAATAATATAAACAATTAAAAATTAATATAGAAATATGTATATTATATATAAAGATTAAAATAAAATCTCATGTTTATATATAACTTAACATTTGTTTTTGACTCTCTTTTTCACACATCTTCCATCTTGTGAGCACATCTTCAAAAATTGTCATGTCCCAGTTTTCAATTAATTTATTTTTATAAATAAAATGTCCATTCCAATATTATCCTTGCGTTACAAGAAGAAGAAAGGAAAATAGTTTATTTAAATTTTAATTTTTTGTTCCCAAATATTCATCATTTCTTAATAAAGGCCAATTAATTATTAAATATTTTAGCCAAGTGGGGCGTGGGTTTCTAAGTGAAGATCATGATGAATCGTAAGGGAAACTTACCAAGTGGGGCATGGCTTTCTAAAAGAAGATAATAATGACTTCCTGGAAACTTGTTATTCTTGTTTAAGTGGATCAAATATAAGAAATGGCAAGTGGAATAAGATGGAAACTATGACCATAATTAACATTTCTATTGTGGACTATGAATATAGAAAGTTTCTTTTACCCATGTCTGGAGATGCAATAAAGAAACTTTCTATTTCCTATGTCAGAGTTAGGATATGTAAAGTTTCTACTTGTGGCCTTTTTGGACGTTCAGATTTTACCTTAACTTTTATTTAAGACATACAACCTCTTTAGTTGGGGATTTTTTGGAAAATTAACAGATTTTCTTACGCTTGTTGCACGTGTACTACAACTACATGATTCGAGGATGAAACCCCTTGGATTATTGAAAATCATAGGATGAAACCCATTTGATTCCATGAGGGTAATCTCATACAGAGGTTGCATTAGAACTTCACATATTTGTAGATTTTCCGCATTTGGTGTGGTGTCCATATTGCAAGTTTGAAGTGTAGTTTGAGCAGAGTCTAGTGTGGTAACTTCAAATTTGTTTCATTTGTTTATTTTTTTTGGTTGTTGCTATAAAATTACACCTTTGGAAGTTTAGCGTTTGTCATTTATGTGCTTTTTGGTGAAATTGTGTGTAGTGAAACTGCTAGATTTGTGTTCAGATTTGTGTTAGTAATAAAATTGAGAATTTTTTTGATATATAACATGAGGTCGTACAATGATTGATATTTGATGTTATTTATCAATATTTTGAGTCTAAGTTTCCCATTGCATGTGTTATAAAATTGTCATTTTTGGGATCAATCGATGTAGAGAAAATTTAGGGGTTTTGAAGGTTGAAATAAAATACATTTTTCAATTTAAATGTTGTTTGCATGTAATTTTGGGGGGAACATGATAGTGGTATAAGAGTTGTGATCTTACCATCCTGTAGGTTATTTTTATGTTTGATGTTTCCTAGTGTCTGGGAACTTATGTACTTGAGAAGAGAGCCCCGATTTTGCCAGCATGCAGAGTGAATATTTTATTGATAATTCCTAGGATGAAATCAAGTACATTCAATTGTTTATCATGGAATGATTCTTGAGATTCTTAAAATATAAGAAAAATATTTATCTTATTCAAGATAAAACTATGGAAATACAGAGGAACCAAGATAAAATGATCGATTTAGATCAAAGACTTATGGATAGCATGCAAAAGCTAGTTCTAGCTAAGACATCTCAAAAAGAGGATGATACTAGAAATGAACTCAAGGGAAAGAATACTCCCTTATATTACAAAGAACCTTGGTATCCAAGTCACAAATTTTGGAGCAAAGAAGAGGTGAAGCTAGAAAAAGAATCAAAAGATCTAGAGATTAAGACCATAGAACTAGAAGAGGTGTTGGATACATCATAGCCAAAAAGGGTCAGGGAAGCTATTGTGATTGAGGATTATAAATAAAAATCATATTTTCAAGAAAGTGAAAGGAAACAAAACTTGGATGAATCTATCATGCAATTAAGAGGTATGAAATTTGATAACTTAATGACCTTTGAGATTATAAATCAATAAAATAATCATCATAATGAAGTCAAGGATAAAGTATCATTGAGTGCATAAATGATAAAGTTTTTCTTATTTAGAACTCACCCATCAATCATCAAGAGATTGAATCCATGCTACATAAGGGTGATTTGTAGGATATTTGTATTCTTAAAGGTGAGGAAAATATTTCATGTTAGCAGATTAATGGTGTTGTGGTATCAACAAAGGAAGGCATACATCTAGGACATTCTCATGAAAATAAAAGGAATGTCTTGAATCAAGTAGTCTATGAGGGGGAGTTCCAGAATGACTTTATTGGGAGACATGCACATGAGGAAAATGCCTCACGGGATACTAATGTTGGTTTTCAGCTTGAAAAAACTTGTGGATCAACAACTAATGGTAAGCAAATTGATTATTTTCACGATTATAGCTTATGGTACGAGAGTAATAATAGTAGTGGAGATTTGATGCTTGACACTTTTTTATTACAAAATTGTTGTCATTGTGGGAAGTACCATAAGAAGGATGGAAGAATTCAAATATGTTTAAAGGTATGGGATCCAGGTGTTTGTTTGGCACACTTATTATTGAAATTTGAAGTGGATCTTGTTGTTGAAAGGAAATTTTATTTTTCTTGTAAAGAACCATGGAATCTGGGACATAGATGCCTCAAAATAGGGCAAGTGCATTATATTGAGGTTATATCAGACAAAGACTCGGATTTAAATGCATCTAACAAGTTTCATGATCCAGAAGATCCTTTTTATGAAGAGGAAGAAAAATAATAATATAATGATGGAACACTTGCATCCCTCTCAAGATCACATAGATACACTCCTTTTAGAGTTCATGGAGAGCTTGCTGGACAAAAAGTTACTGTGATAATTGATAGTGGGGCTACCCACAATTTTATTGAGGAAGGATTGGTAAAAAGAAGAAGACTCAAAGCAGATGAGTTTGAAGACTTTAATGTCATTGTAGCTAATGGATATAATATACTATGCAAAAATAAGATTCAAAATCTTGACATAACCTTTGGAGACCCTAAAGTTTGTAATGATTCTTATGTTGTTGGTTTTGGAAATATTTATATGGTTTTGGGTGTGTAGTGGCTCCATTCTTTGGGGGAGTATTCAATAAATCATCCAACTATGGAACTCAAGTTTAAATTTGATGAGAAGGATGCATCTCTAAATGGAATAGCAAATATATCCCCACACATGGTTAGAGCAATAAGGGTGGAATGGCTTTTTCTAAAAATCCAAGTTGCATGGGTTGCAATCTGTTTGGTAATTTTAAAAGAGCCCTCAAGGGGTAAGAATGATTCACTTTATGTGGATGGACAGAAGATTTTGAATAAAAATAGTGTTGGTTTTAATGATATGCCTCCATGATTGCCTCTACAAAAAGGATTTCAGCATATCATAAAGTTAAAAGGGTCAAAGCATATTATGACCACTCCTTACCACCACCCAAAAATTGACAGAGAGGAGATAAAGAAGACCATAAAGAGTAGATATCCCATTCCTAAGATCGATGAGCTCATTGATGAGTTGTATGGGGTAGGGTAATTTTTAAAGATTGATTTGAGGATAGGTTACCATCATATCTATGTAAGGGATGAGGATGCACATAAGGCAACATTTAGATGTCACTATGGACATTTTGAATTCTTGGTCATGCCTTTTGGTTTGACAAATGCACCAGACACCTTCCATTCATGTATGAATCTGGTATTTAGAAATCAATTGAGAATATTTTTTTTGATTTTCTTTTATGACATTTTGATATATAGTAAGACTTGGGAAGATCATTTCAAGCAATTGGATATAGTCCTTGAAATTATAGAGAAATAGGCTCTCTTTATAAAAGAATTTGAATGTGAGTTTTGGGTGACAGAGATATTATACTTAGGCCATGTCATCAATGATCCAGGTGTGAATGTTTATCAACACAAGATCCAAGATATGTTGGATTGGCGTCTTACCAACACACTAACACCATTTAAAGGAGTCTTTAGCCTTTGTAGTTACTATAAAAGACTCATTAAGGGGTTTTCACATCTAGTAACACCTTTAACTAATATGAAAATAAAAGGATATTTTGCATGGACATAAATATCATAAGAAGATTTTAGCAAGCATTTAAGAAAGTTTATTTTAGTCTTCTTTGATGATATTTTGATTTATAACAAAATTTGGGAAGACCATAAAATGCATTGCCCCATTTAGGGATACATAAGGCTAAATCGACACTTATATACAACAAGATTGAACCATTTAGCATGTTTCAGTGATCTTAAGCCTTATTTATGCATTTTCACAAATTTCAAGTAAGATTGAAAATTTTAACACAAATAGTGTTAGGAATTGGATGTCTACATTTTACCCCTGTTTGAGAAGGCATAGTGAGACATTCAGACAAAGCAACATCTTTTTTATGAAAAGAGTTGTCAAGAAAAAATTGGAAATGACCCATGATGCCCCCTCAATAGGACATACAAGAATGCAAGAGAAGGATGGACTCTTGATACATCATAGACAAGTTATTTTTTCGTATACTCTTTGATTTCAAACATGTTTTATACACTAAAAAAAACTAATTATTTCTACTTGAGCTTCACATCTCTATCTATTTGGAACGTTCGAAGCTTTATTTTAGACAATTCAACACGAATTACAAAACAAACAATTTACATTCTTTTTCTTCAAGAATCTAGTGAAACGAAATGAACCTGAAAAAGCATTGAAGACTGGTCAAGCAACATTCATCACTCCTTTGTGAAACATCAAAGCATTAGAACACCTAAACACATTGTTAGATGCAAAAATAGATGAGCGTTATTTCTTGTGCTTTCTTTCATTTTTAATATTAAAATTGTCCAAAAAATACCGATAAAGTTCTTTACTCTTCAAATTTGCATTGTTTAGACACTGAAATACAAAACCTTCAAAGTTAAGCATTTTGTATTATGTTACAACTCTTTTTACATTATGTTTCAATTAAAAAAATGTAGTTGCACTATCATTGAAAAATAATTCATGTTGTAATTATTTTACATTAATTTTTTTTGCTAAATCATATTTATAGTTTCGCAAGTGTAAGGAATATTATCCATTACCAATGCATAATCTATGCCTTTTCAACTTTTTTTTGAAACACGTAGCCTCACAATTAAAACATTTCAACAACCGCATTCATTAACTTTGTATTGAATGTCGTGTCAACAAGAAACTTTCTACGTCTATACCCATCATTTAATTTACAATATAAAAACTGCCAAAAATAACAATTTACAATGCTTCCTTTCAGGGCCACTACTGAAAATATTACTACCACCATTAGCAAAAATTTCACAAAAAAACTACATAAAGGACAAAGCTACTACTATCTTCATGCTACAAGATTTCTCTATTGAATCCAAATTTACACTCAACCAAGATAAATACATTAAAAAATGTCGACTTAATAAACTGTTAAATGTATGTCGAAACATTAATTATCCATATCAAACCTAGTATTTTCTTAAAATAGATATGTTTGGTTGTATAATGAATTGAGTAAAATACTAAAAGTTCTCATATCATAATTTCCAACTATTTGTTTCTTCTTTCAAATTTCAAATCACATACTTCCAAGAACTTTTTGCTTCTTGTCTCATCTTACAAGAATAAAGACATGGCTTTTTCAACAACTACAAACACTATTGCTTATTGATGCTTCGCAACTCAAAGTTATGCTTTTTTTCCCCCTAATGTTTAGTTGTACATCTTACTACTATAGCCTTTCCATACACTTTGCTTTTTCAAAATTTGTTTACTTATAAACCTTCCTATAGACCTATATACTCCACGTTCATTTACTGTTGAAATAACTTTCGAAAACAGTGTTTACTTATTTATGTTATTGTTGAAACATTTTAATATATTTTGCTTTATGCAAATATCACTTTGTTCTTATATTGTTCTATATTTATGAACAAATAAAATTGGTTTTCATATTTTTCGACACTCACAATTTAAAAAAAAAAACTTTCATCTATTTTATATTAACGCTTCATAAATATCAAATATAATATATTATTCAATATAAAAATAGGGACTAACTACTATATAACCCTTATTTTTAAAATTATATTTAAAATCGAATGAAAAAGTTTTCTAAAAATAACCCAAAATTAATTTTAATTTTATGATTAATTAAAAAATATTAATTGTAAAAATAAGGAACAATGTGAGAATCTAATACTTAAATTGGGAAAGAAAGAAAAAAAAGAAGATGGTAAGAGAGCCATATAATAATTAATAAATTGAGCGCATATGCTTCTCCTTCATAATATCTCTACACTATTTTAGATAGTCATTTCATCGTTAAAAAATAACAAAAAAGTATATTTTTGTGGTTCATCATATCATTAAATATTTTCGAAAGACTTGTCTCTTTATTCTTGAAAATCAATAATTTTGAGAACATCAATAATTTCAAAATTAAATTTTTAGTTTTATATATATATATTAAAGATTTATTTATTTATTTTTAATATTTAATAATTATAATTATAGTATATATTATTTAAAAAATTAAAATATGGAGAATGATATATAATTTAAAATAATGAAAGAAGAAGATTTATATAAAATAAAATTAGATAAATAAAATAAAATTATATTAAATTTATAGATAAGATATTAATATAAACAATTAGAAATTTTTATAAAATAAAAAGTTATGTGAACGAAAAGTTTAGAATATTTATATGAAAAAAGAAAATAAGTAAGAAATGACGATATTATTTTGTAAAATTTACTTTAATTAATAAACAACACAAAAAATATATAAAATAAAGGGAAAAAATAATTATACTCATGTAAAAATTGATTCTTAAAAGTTTAAATTTATGATATAAATACTGATTCTTAAATGTTTAGACGTGAAACATGTAGATATATGATGCTTAAAAAAAATTGGAATAAAAAATATATTTATTTTATGTTATTAAAATAATAAAAATACATAAATACTTCATTCTAGAACATCTGATTTACAATAATCTATAGATTATACGAAAATATTAAAAATAGACAACATATTAAAACTATTTAAAAAAACGAGAATCTAAATGTTTAAAGAACAACTTACTCAAATTAATAAGAAAATAAAGAATCTTCTTAAATAAAAAACCCCTCTTAAATTATACATCATAGAAATCGTTGGGTAGAAGAAATATAATTAAAATAATTTCATTTCGTTTGATGGAGATGAGTCATTACTAACATGTTATGTGACGTTATTAAGAATGCAGTGAATTTGATGGGAGGGGCCGCGAATTGTTTCAAAGCTCCTTTCTTTCTTTCTTCCAAAGCCGCCTCCCTTCGTCGTTAAGAGTGAAGCGGAAAACGCATGTTCAGACGATATAAATATCTTTTTATTATTTTCAATTCCATGCTAATCGCTTTATCTCCAAAAGGAATCTGGAGACACCCTTATTAAATTAATTTTATTGGTAGGCAATTTGACTCTTAATATTTCCATGGGTTGGAGAATTATCACAATCACGACCAATGTTTGTGTGAGGTTTGTATTTCGGTATGGGAATTATGACTTATGTTTATATATCAAAGTTAAAAGGACATAGATATTTGTTTTTTATCACTTGTAAAATTATTGTGATAATAGAGGTCACGATTTTAATTATTGAATATTGGAACTTTTATCATTGCGAATTGTGATGAAAGTACAATTACGAAATTTCTCCATGTTAATTTGTCGACATTTATAATTAAAAATATTTATAATTAATGAAAATTAATTTTAAATGAATTGTCATATTCAAGTGAGAATTTTGAGCCCATGTTATTCAGATTTTTAATAAAAGTTGCACTTAATATAAATGGTAGACATCGAGTGAGGACAATACTTTTTATTTTGAAGTTGAGATTAAAGGAATGCTAGGGAACCACTATGAATTGTCCACAGTTATCAAACACATAAGTTGGAAAATGAATTATTAGTCAAAATTCAATTATGGTCAATGCAGAGGAAGGTGCTTAGTGTTTTCAAGTCATATTAATGTCTGTATATTTTTAGGTATTCTAGCCCATTTGTCATACCGTGGATTTTAACTGATCTAGGTAGGATTTTCGTGGTTTTATTATGCATTTATTGTATTACATTGGGATCACACTCAACCCTTTGAAGGTTTTGCAAACTCTTTATTAAATGGTCGTCGCCACCATTTCTACATCTTTAGATGCCAATAAAGCTGGCAGGACCCTGAGCTTCAATGGCACTGAAATAAGCACAAAAATTTGTACCAAAGGGATATCACAAGGTATTGGTTCTAACCCAGACACTCATTTACTTGATGTTGTACTTGATTTACTAGAATTTGATAAAGCTTGTAATTATTTTGAAGATTTCACTCTAGTTGCTTATTTTGTGGGTAGAGTCCCTCTCGAGCGTCTGATTAAATAATGGGTTCACAACCATTGGCACGACCATGGTGTGAAACTGGAAGGAGTCCAAAACCTTATTAAGAGTTTTTCTTGTTTCATTTCACCAACCTAGATCATTACAAAGTTTATTCGTAACACTCTAGTTATTTTTCCTCATTGGACCCGAGACTTTTAGGTCTTTGAACAAGCCAAGATTAAGATCCTACTCTAGATAAAATTCCTTGGATTGCCTCTACCCCTATGGGGTTTCATTTATTAACTCATTAAACCTCTTGGATGGTTCATTTTCCATGAACAAGCTAAGTTCTACGTAACACGTCCTCATAAAAGGGTTTGTGTTGAGATTCACCTAGCAAAAGATATTAAAGAGTCCATATAGATTCAAGTGGGAAATAATCGGTTCACACAGTGCATGCTTTATATTAATCTACCAAACACTTGCTTCAAATACCAGTCCTCAAACCATATGAGTTAAGAATTTCCTTTAATGTTTGCCACCCCTCATGTTCCTCAAGAAAAAGGTGGGTATGATCCCAAACCTCACAATGAGAATTCTGACAGTTGGACCACCATCCCTAATAAGAAAAATAACTTGGCATGTGGTAATGCTAAAACTCAAGTCATTGTGTATCATCCCACAAGTGGTCCTAGTCCTATGGATTCTTCTGGTAAAGGTATTGCTCCTACCCTTCCTAAGGTTCCATCATGTTTTTCTCACACACCTCAAGTGGTGGCCAACTTTATTTCTTCTTCACCTTTTGTTCTTTCAGTACCTTTGTCACAACCCCCTTCTAGGTGAAAATATTAGACGTTAAGGTTAATCTTGTTACTCTTAACTAAAAATTTATTCTAAGGCATTCCCATATTTCCTCACCTTTCAAGGATGATGAGTACTTTATAGATAAAAGGCATCTTTTCTAGCTCAGAGATTTTTTGATTCTCAATCCCACTCTTAATCAATTTGTAACCCTCGTAGATATTACAAAGGGGAATGACATGTGAATCTTGATGTTTCATAATGTTAGTCTACTCATGTGGAATGTTCAAGCTCTTACTGATCCGCCATGTAAGTATATGGTCTAGAACAGTTGTCAAAACTTTTCTCAAATGAAATTTTTTTTACATATAACAATTCAATATCTTTGGCTTCCTTCTCCAAACTACTACTTGCATTATTTGGTTAAGTGCCCTATGTCAAGCCACTTGTCATGAGTCTCGTCGTAGAGGTGTCATCACCCTTTTAGCACATGAACTTTCTCAAAATATTTTTTATTGGGGTTCAAACCCCTCTCATAGGGTTATTTGGACCCTTTTTTATTTTGATAGCTACATCATTGGGATGATCAATCTATATGCATCAAATGATGTTATGGAACAAAATTTGTTATCGCGATGGTTGGTAGATTCTCTTCCTGATGCTCATTAGATCATCTATGGAGACTTCAATATGGCTGAATCCCTATAAGATAAGGAAGACTACTTACCCATGTGTTAGTGTGTTGGGGAGCAAGAGGCAGGGTTCTACATGTGTAACAAAGTCGAGGTGTTTGATCCTAATCACCACCAGAGGAAAGACTTAGATTCTCCTTGGTTCACCTAGTCTAATTTACAATAGATTAAGGATAGAGTATCTAAACGTCTTGATTGTGCTCTCCTTGCAGAATAAGGCCTTTTGCCTTATGCCCATTTTCATGACCATCAAATTTGTATGCTTCTTGACACTTTTTTATGAACATCATCCTATTTGCTTCTGTATTCAATGGACTACTCCTCAGGTTAGACCTTCCAAAACGTAGTTCTCTCTCAGCACTACTCATCTCAAGCATGAAATAATTATTGGGCATATTACTTGAATTTGGAACTTATCCCCCAAACCCACTAGGGATATTAGTTGGATTAACTGGTGATCCAGTGCCATTTCTTGCACCACCAAATTTCTTCAAATATATGGTAATCAATTTTTTATCTTTCAACATCACCTTCATAATGCTAAAAATTATGATCTTGTGGCTTCACCTTTTAATATTTAGTTTCAGACTCAAGCAACCCTTTGGAGACATAAACTCCAAATTGAAGAGGCATATAAAGCTAGAGGAACACAACTTTGAGTTCGTATGCATTGGATGAAAGCTGGAAATAATGTAACCAAGAAGTTATTCTCTCTCCTTTGTTCAAGAAGGGTTGCAAATAAAATCAAATCCATTAAGGATGCTTCAATCAGAGTTACCAAATTACTTGATATTATGCAAGCCCTTGTGCACCACTACCATCGTGTATTTTCAGTTCAAGTCTTTACTTTTACTCGAGAAGTTACTCTCTCTCTCTCTCTCTCAATGCCTTGGTGTTATCCCTTGCAAGCTCTCTGAAGCACAGAGAGTGGATTGAGATAGACCCCTTAGCTAGGAATTTATTATGTAGATGGCCACTAAAAAAATACCTAGTTGTGTATGGTTTTTCTTCTGAGTTCTATCAAACCTTATGGGATATTGTGGGCCCTACTCTTCATAGAGTCTACTTCAAAGTTGTTTTGACTAATTCTCTAGAGCCCCTCATCAACCAAGGTAACATCAAGTTTATTCTTAAGGTTATTGATCATGGAGTCATCACTAATTGGAGACCTATCATGTTTCTTAATGTCTCTTACAATATTATTGTTAAAGATCTAGCACTCAAAATTAAGCATCTTCTTCCCTTAATTGTTAGAAGTGAACAAACATGGTTTGTTCAACATAGATTCATTATTGACAATGCTATTGTTGTCTGTGAAGATATGGAATGGGCCAGAGTATCTAATCAAAATGCCCTATTTGTCAATATTGATTTGAGAAGGCTTATGATCGAATAGAGTGGCCACTCATTATTTCAGTGCTTTAGGATCTTGGTTTTAGCCTCAGGTTTGTACAAGCTATTAACATGCTTTTTCAAGATGTTGGTGTGTGCATTACTATCAATGGTGCCCAATCTCATTGTTTGAGCTTCATAGATCTATCAGGAAAGGTTTCCCTTTAGCTCCTCTTTATGTTTTGGTTGTTGAAGGTTTCAGCTATATGTTGCCCGACTATGCTTCTAAGGGTTTGGTAAAGGGTATTTCTCTCCCTAATTCAGACCATCAACTAATCAATGGGAACTTCATCGATGACTCCTTCCTTATTCTTCAGGAGCATGAGGATATTGTTAAAAATGTCATAGAATGCATTGATATATTTTTCTTGTTTTTGGTTCCTCCATCCACTAGAATAAAACCTAGTACTATCGCCAATCTCTCTCTCCCAAACCTCCCCAACTAGAGGAATTTCATTGGTAGTGGATTCTCCCTAGAGTTCAGTTCAAGTTTCTCGACATCCCCTTTGCTTTTCGTGCCTTGACTGCTAATTTTTGGTCTTATGTAGTTCAAAGGCTTGAGAAAAATAGCCTTATGGATTACCAAACCCTTGTATTAGTAGGAATTTGTGATATTAGAACTAAAGGAATTTCCAAAGATTCTGGTTGAACTAGGGGTCGGTGTTTCCACGAAAGAAGTGGTCCTACATCCAAAAGCGTTTGGAGTAAAGGTCCACCTTTTATTATAGATTCTAACAATTTTCATTTCTCAAGGAAAGAACTTATCTTCATTTTAATGTTATGGTGGAAAAACACTCGAAGATATTAGATCCTTTTGCCTCTTCATTTTTTCAGATGTATAATGAGGCTGGAAAGGTGAATCGTATGGTAGTATAGGCATTCCATGGTTGCTAATCATAGGTGTAGAAGTCAATTTTTAAAGCCAAAGTCATGACATCATCATTCTTCAACTCAAGTTTTAACAATTTTAATTGCAATTGTATGAACACCAATTTTGAATGAGAATAATATAATTCCTTTAATTTGTGTAGTGCTTCCCAAGATGTATTGCATTCTTGTATGTGGCAAAAGACTTCACCATCAACTAAGGCCCTCTTCAAGCCCAATGTCTTCAAATTCTTGTGATTCTGATTTTGTTGTTGGCTTTTCTATTTATTTTTCACCATCACAAATATGGAACCACAAATCATTAAAAATGAATTTATTCTCCACTTGTCTTGACTATTCTAATTAGGTTTTTTCTTGATTAGTGTTGTGCCAAAAATTGTTTTAATTGAGTGTATTTTTGCTTTGAAGGGAGATAATTGATTCCTTATCACTCCAAAAAGTTATTTTTCTTATATACTACTCGACTGATATACCAAATCTCCATATATGCTTGCGCTTCTTAATATACATTAATACACGGATTGAACTCATCCTTTCTATATGCGGGACAATACTTGAATGAAATGTTAAAGCATATGAGAGCAAAATGATACATGATACCTAAATTATATGTGAAAAGATTCACTCTATTAATAAAACCCGATTATTAAAAAGTCATCTTTTGTGCACGTAACAACCTTATATACTCAGAGTATTCTTACTTTCAACATTTATGTCTAGAAATATATATGAATGGGAAATGGAGGGAAAGTGAAAAATAATATTTTTTCTTGATTTCTCCCCAATAATTTATATGGCCGAAGTCTCAAACACCATTATTATAGCTATATTATACATTAAATACAATAATTCAAACACAATGACATTATTCATAAACATAAACTAAAGACACCATGTATACTCAATACTGATTTTTTATAATTTATTTGATTTTGTTTGCTTAGATCAAAATCACATTTATTTTGTTTGCTTAGATCAAAATCAAATTTATTTTGTTTTGAATTTTTGGAATGGTAAAGTTTCTAAATAATAACTAATAAAGAACCTTTCTTTCATTGTGGATGGTGGGGGATGTGGAGAGCGTATTTAGGATTAATTTTTTCGAACTACCACACTTTCAATGTCTTGTAATCAGCGCAAGTCTAATGCCTTACAGGTTTAAACAAGAACAAAATGACTAAATTTCTGATGCCAAGGATAATATTTATGCCTATCTCAGGTCTGAATGCTACCAAAACTCATACCAATCAGGTAAAACACATGCCAATACGTCAAAAAGCTAACAAATATGCACATTGAAAAGCCAAAATCAGAGTTTAAACGCCAAAATCAGCCTGAGTTTATCAGACAAAAAGGGCACAAATCTAAAAAAGTGCTTTGTGTCAAGCTGTTAGCTCAAATGCCAAAAGGAAAATTTCTTGGTTGGGATGTAAATGCCAAAGAAATGAGAAAGAGTGCAGTGTTTGACCAAAAAAACTGATCAAAACACTATTTTTCAAATCTGAAATGCTAATAAAAAGGTGCAGGTCTTCATCAAACAAAACACAATGAAATTAGAATGCCAACGTTATCATAGGATTACATGCCCTGATACACTCCTAAATATTGTATGTAGGTCATACCATTGAAAAGAAGGAAGGATGAAAGAAAAAATTAGAAGGATGAACTTGTGCTCTGGTACCAATGTCACGGTAGTGATACAATGTGTAAATAATTATTACTATTATTTATTTATTTTGGTTGCAAACCAAAATTACATTGCATCAATTAAAATGAAGAAGAGATACTTATTTTTCTTATGAAAAATATTCAATTTTTATTAAAAGATTAAAGTTATTTTTTTTTAAATAATTATTTTTGTAGAAAATAATATTACATAAAGTTTGAAATATATCATATAAATATTACATACATACTTATTAGTGTAGTGACAACTACAATATTTGACAAAAATTTGTTTTCAATTTTTTTAATGAAAATGTTTAATATCAAATTTAATAATTTACGATGATGTTGAATGAAGATGTGGATGTGGAAGAATTTATTGAATTAAGTCAATTAATTTACATCAATTCTTATATATTTCATAATATCAATTACTTGATAAAATATAGGTCGTGTAATAGCTAGTTCCTATCTATATTGTATTAATTATTGATCGTAGATGCTAAAATATAGGTAGAATAGAGCTTGAATTCTTGTAAAGTGGTGTTCTTATCAATGACTTGTAATAGACATGCAATGATAAAATGATGTACACAAAATTTAATTGCACATATATATAATTTGAAAAATATTATAATATATATAAAGCTCGATTAAAACTATTTTGTACTAAATTTTAACATTTAGAATGATTGTTTATTTTATATTTGTTTGTTAATGTTTATTTACCAACATAAAAATTAAAATAAAAAATACTATCCTATATAAATAGATAATAAAAAAAATGTGAAAGTAAATAAATTTATTTTTGTAGAAAAAATTAAAAAATATTATTATTTTGTGGAAAGTAATAAAAATAAATAACAATACAATACTTTGGAAATGACTAAATAAAATTCTATAAAAATAAGTTGTTATGTTATATAAAGTGGAGATTTATCGAATTGTCATATTGCTAATTTCTATTGAAAGGAAGGCCATTGCCAACCCAAATAGGACGAGAATGATGTCGGTTATATTGTTTCTGGTTGTGATCATGCTTAGCTGTGGGTAATAACTTGGAAACATTATTACAAATGTATTTAGATTAAAAAGCCAAACAACATTCATCACTCCATTGCGAAACATCAAAGCATTAGAACACCTAAATACATTGTTAGATGCAAAAACAAATATATATTGTTTCTTGTACTTTCTTTCATTTTTAATACTAAAATTGTCCAAAAAAAATATTGATAATGTTCTTTACTTTTCAAACTTGCATTATTTTACAACTGAAATACAAAACCTTCAAAGCTAAGCATTTTATATTGTGTTACAACTCTTTTTACTTTGTGTTTTAATGAAAAAAATGCAATTGCATTATCATTGAAAAACAATTCAAGTTGTAATTATTTTACATTTATTTCTTTTGCTAAATCATATTTGCATTTTCAAAGGTGTAAGAAATATTATCCATTGCAAATGCATATTCTATGCTTTTTCAACCAATTTGCGAAAAATGTAGCCTCCCAACATTTGCAACAACCACATTTTGCAATTCTGTATTGCATGTCATGTCAACAAGAAATTTTCTATGTCTTTATCCATCATTTAATTTGCAATCTAAAAACTCCTAGAAATAACAATTAGCAATGCTTCCTTTCAGGGCCATTGCTGAAAATATTACTACTACCATTAGCAAAAATTTCACAAAATGACTATATAAAGGAAAAAACTACTACTATCTTCATGCTATGAGATTTCTATATTAAATTCGAATTTTTACACTCAACCAACACAAAGACATTATAGATGTCGACTTAATAAATTATTAAATACATGTTGAAACATTAATTATCCATATCAAACCCACTATTTTGTTAAATAGATATGGTTGGTTGTATAATGAATCGAGCAAAATACTAAATGTTCTCATATCATAATTTCCAACTACTTTTTGCTTCTTTCAGATTTCAAACTACACACTTCTAACAACTTCTTGCTTCTTGTCTCATCTTACCAAAAAAAATACATGGCTTTTTCAACAATTACAAACACTATTGCCTATGGATGCTTCTCAATTCAGAGTTATGCTTTGTTTTTTTTCTAGTGTTTAGTTATAGCCCTTCCATACACTTTGCTTTTTCAAAATATGTTTACTTATAAACCTTCCTACAACCTTATATACTCCACATTTATTTAATCTTGAAATGACTTTTGAAAACAATCTTTACTTATGTATGTTACTATTAAAACACTTTAATAGATTTTGTTTTATGCTATCATCGCTTTGTTAAGATATATTGTTCTATATTTATAAATAAATAAAATTAGTTTTTATATTTTTTGATATTAACAGTTAAAAAATTGCTTTCATCTATCTTATATTAACACTTCATAAATATCACATATAATACATTATTCAATATAAAGATAGAAACTAATTATTATGCAACCTTTGTTTTTAAAAATACATTTAAAATTGAACAAAAAAAATTTTTGAAAAAAAATTCTTATAATAATATATAAATTACTTTTAATTTTATTATTAATAAAAAATTATTAATCATAAAGATAAGGAACAATGTGAGAATCTAATACTTAAATTTGGGAAAGAAAGAAACCAAAAAAATAAGGGAGGGAGGTAAAAGAAGAAAAAAAATGGTTAGAGAGCCATATAGTAATTAATGAATTAAAGGCCTATGCTTCTATCTCATAATATCTCTACACTATTTTAGAGACTCATTTCATCGTTAACAAATAACGAAAAGTATATTTTTGTGGTTCATTATATCATTAAATCTTTTTGATAGACTTGTCTCTTTATTCTTGAATGTCAATAATTGTGAAATTAAAGATGTAGTTTTTTACTTATATATTAAAAAAAGAAAAAAACTTTTAAATTTAGTGGTTATAAGCAAGTTATTATGTTATTTTAAAAATTAAAATATGGAAAATGATACATAGTTTAAAATAATGAAGAAAGAAAAGTTACATAAAATAAAAATAGATAAATAAAATAAAATTACAAATAAATAAGTAAATAAAATATTAATATAAATAATTTAAAAAAATTATGTGAACAAAAAGTTTAGAAGATTTATGTGGAAAAAGAAAACAAGTAAAAAATGATGATATTATCTTAGAGAATTAAATTTAATTAATAAACACCATATATATATATGGAATAAAAAGATATGAAAAAATAGTCATACTCATATAAATTGGTTTTTAAAGATTCAAATATATGATATAAATATTGGTTCTTAAAATTTTAGATAAGAAACATGTAAATATATGATCGTTAAGAAAAATAGAAGTAAAATATATGTTTATTTTATATTACTAAGATAATAGAAACACAAAAATACTTCATTTTAGAATATTTAATTTATAAATTATATGAAAATATTAAAAATAGATAATATATTAAAATTATTTTAAGATTTGAAAATATAAATGATTCAGTCCACATGAGTGGTGTAGTTGGCTAAGAGTTTTGGGTTCGTCCTATATAAGTTCTAAGGTTGATTCTTGCCATTCAGATTTTCAAGCGCCATTCAGATTTTCAAGGCTGTCCAATGCGTGTGGGTCACATCAACAACGCTCAAAGGATTAGTCTCGCCTCTCCAATGCGTGCAAGCCACATCAACAACACCCAAAAGATTAGTCTTGCCTCCGCTCACCCTAATAAAAATTGAAAAATTGCTAGACGGAGTCGCAGTATCTCAATTGAAATCGAAAATACTTTTAGATTAATATATATATATAATTTCTCAAATTAATTAATTTAAAAAAAAAAAAAAATCTTCTTAAATAAAAAACCCCTCTTAAACTATACAACATAGAAATAGTTGGGTCTAATAAATATAATTAAAAAAAAGTAAAAATAAAAAATATATAATTAAAATATTTTCGTTTCATTTGATGGAGATGAGTCATTCATTCCTACTATGCTACGTTAGGTGTGAAAACGTGTTTTAAGAATACGGCGAATACGGCGAATTTGATGAGAGTAGACCCCATCCATGGTAATCGCTCTATGTCCTTTCAAAAGGAATCTGGAAACACCCTTATTAAATTAATTTTATTGGTAGGCAATTTGACTCTTAATATTTCCATGGGTTGGAGAATTATCACAATCACGACCAATGTTTGTGTGAGGTTTGTATTTCGGTATGGGAATTATGACTTGTGTTTATATATCAAAGTTAAAAGGGGACAACATATTTCATTTTATCATTTGTAAAATTATTGTGATAGTAGAGGTCACGATTTTAATTATTAAATATTAGAATCTCCATTTTTATGATTTGTGATGAAAGTATAATTATGACATTTCTACATGTTAATTTATCGATATTTTAAAGAAGAAATCTTTACAAAAAATAAACTTTTAGACTATGTTTGATTATAAATTATTATGTTTATAAGAAATAAAAATTAGAAGTAGTGGGGTCCATTACTTTTTAAAGAGGCATGATTGGTTGAGTCATAAATTAAAATAAAATTTTGACAACATTTAAACTAAAAAAATAGTAAACCGGATTATCAAAAAATAACTTCACCAACGTAACTTAAATGAGTCGTTTAAAATATTTATAAAGTGTATGATGTGCACGACATGATAAAAGGGGTATAACTCCATTCATCAAATACCGGAAGATCCTAACTATTATTTGAAGTCTCCTTTAAACTACTATTAGGCTTTTGCTTTAGAATTCGATCTAATCTTGATAAAACATTATATTTAGATTTATAATGAAAGTTGCACTTAATATAAATGGTAGATGTCGAGTGAGGACAAAAAAATTTATTTTGAAGTTGAGATTAAAAGAATGCTAGGGAACCACTATGAATTGGCCACCGTTATCAAACACATAAGTTGGAAAATGAATTAATTATCATGTCAAAATTCAATTATGGTTAATGCAGAGGAAGGTGCTTAGGGTTTTCATGTCGTGTTAATGTCTGTAGATTTTTAGGTATTCTAGCCCATCTATCATATTGCGGATCTTAACTGACTCTAGATAGGATTTTCGTGGTTTTATTATGCATTTATTGCATTGAGTTAGGTTGACACTCCACCCTTTGAGCGATTTTGCAAACCCTTTATTAAATGGTCATTGCCACAATTTTTGTATGTTCAGATGCAAATAAACTTGGTGGGAGCCCGAGCTTCAGTGGCACCAAAACAAGCACAAAATTTATACCAAAGGGATATCACAAGGTACAGGGTCTAACCTAGACACTCTTTTACTCAATGTTGTGCTTGATTTACCAGAATTTGATAAAGTTTGTAGTTACTTTGAAGATTTCATTCTAGTTGCTTATTTTGTGGGTAGAGTCCCTCTCGATAGTCTGCTTAAATAATGGGTTCACAACCATTGGTAAGGCCATGGTGTGAAACTGGAAGGAGTCCAAAATCCTACTGAGGTTTTTTTCTTGTTTCGCTTCACCAACCTAGAGCACTACAAAATTATTGTTAGCCATGGCCCCTGGTTTAGTTATAACACTCTGGTTGTTTTTCCTTACTAGACCTAGGAGATTTTCAAGTCTTTGAACAAGCTAAGCTTATGATCCTAGTCTAGATAGAATTCCCTGTACTGCCTCTCCCCCTGTGGGGTTTCATTGATCAACTCATTAAACCTCTTGGATGGTTCGTTTTCCATGAACAATCTAAGTTCTACGTAGCATGTCCTCAAAAAGGGTTTGTGCTGAGATTGACCTAGCAAAAGATATTAAAAAGTCCAAAGAGATTCAAGTGGGAAAAAATTAGTTCACATAGTGTGTGATTTATATTAATCTACCAAACACTTGCTTCGGATGACAGTCCTCAAACCATATGATTCAAGAATTCCTTTTAATGTTTCCCACCCCTCATGTTCTGTAAGAAAAGGGTGGGTCTAAGCCCAAACCTCACAATGAGAATTTTGATGATTGGACCACAGTCACTAATAAGAAAAATAGCTTGGTTCGTGGTAATGTTAAAACTGAAGCCACTGTGTACCATCCCATAGGTGGCTGTAGTCCTTTGGATTCTTTTGGTAAAGATATTGCTCCTACCCCTACTAAGGTTCCATCATATTTTTCTCACACACCTCAAGTGGTGGCCAACTTTATTTCTTCTTTGCCTCTTGCTCTTTCATTTCCTTTGTCACAACCCCCTTTTAGGATGAAAATATAAGATGTTAAGATTAATATTGTTACTCTTAACTATAAATTTGTTTTAAGGAATTCTCGTAGTTCCTCACCTTTTAAGGATGATGAGTACTTTCTAGATAAAAGGCATCTTTTCTAGCTCAAAGATTTTGTGATTATCAATCCCGCTCTTAATCAATTTGTAGCCCTTGTAAATATTACAAAGGGGAATGACATGTGAATCTTGATGTTTCATAATGTTCTAGTCTACTCATGTAATATTCAAACTCTGATTGATCCACTATGTAAGTATATGGTCTAGAATAGTTGAAAAAACTTTTCTCATATGAAAATTCTCTACATGCAATAAGTCAAGATCTCTGACTTCCTTCTCCAGTCTATTACGTGCATTACTTGTCTAGGTGCCCTCTATCAAGCCACTTGTCATGAGTCTGGTTGTGGAGGTGTTGTCACCCTTTTAACACCTGAACTTTCTCAAAATATTATATCTTGGGGTTCAAAACCCTCTCATAGGGCTATTTGGACCTTTTTTTTATATCTATATCATTGGGATGGTTAATGTATATGCATCTAATGATTTTTTAGAATGAACTTTGTTATGGAGATGGTTGGTAGATTCTCTTCCTAGTGCTCATTAGATCATCTGTGGAGAATTCAATATGGTTGAATCCTTGGAAGACAAGGAAGATTACCTACCCATGTGTGGTGTGCTAGGGAGTGGGAGGCATGGTTCTACATGTGTAACAACCTTGAGGTGTTTGATCCTAATCACCACCAGAGGAAAGACTCATATTTTCCTTGGTTCACTTGGTCTAATTTTTAACAGAGAGAGGATTGATTACTTAAGTTCCTTGATCATGATCTCTTTGTAGAATAAGACCTTTTGCCTTTTCCCCTATTCATGATTGGCCAATTTTTATGCTTCCTAACACTTTTTTGGCCAATCATCATCCTATTTGCCTCTGTATTAAATAGACTACGCCTCATGTTAGACCTTCCAAAATGTAGTTATATCTCAACACTGCTCATCTCAAGCATGAAAGAATTGTTGGGCATATTACTCGAATTTGGAACTTAGCCCCTAGACCCATTGGGGATGATGGTTGGATTGACTGGTCATCCAATGTCATTTCTCACACCATCAATTTTCTTCAAATATATGGTAAGCAAGTTGCTATCTTTTGATAACATCTTCACAATTATACAAACTCATAATTCCTTAGGTTTTAATAGGATCTTGAGGCTTTGCATTTTAATATTCAACTTTAGACTTAAGTATCCCTTTGGAGACATAAGCTCCTAATTTAAGAGGCATATAAAGCTAGAGGAACATAACTTTGAACTCATATGCATTGGATGAAAGTTTGTGAATGTAACCAAAGAGTTATTCTCTCTCCTTCATCCAAGAAGGATTGCAGACATAATAAAAACCATTAAGGATGCTTCAATCAGAGTTACCAAATTACCTGATATTATGCAACCCTTTGTGTAGGTCACTATTATGGTGTATTTTCAACTCAGGATATTACTTCTCCTCAAGAAGTTGCTCTCTCTCAATGCCTTGGTATTATCCCTCACAAGGTCTCTAAAGCACAAAGAGTGGCTCATGATAGACTCCATATCTTGAATGATCTTAAGAAAGCTATTATGTAGATGGCCACTGAAAAATCCCTAGGTGTTGATGGTTTTCCTTATGAGTTCTATCAATCCCTATGGGATAATGTGGTCCTTGATCTTCACATAATCTACTCCATAGCTATTTTGACTAATTCTCTACGACCCCTCGTCAACCAAGGTAACATAAATTTTATTAGAAGGTTATTTATTATGAACTGATCACTAATTAGAGACCTATTACCCTTCTTAATGTCTCTTACAATATTATTGTTAAAGCTCTAACCCTCAGAATTAAGCATCTTCTTCCCTTAATTGTTAGAAGTGAACAAACATGGTTTATTCAACACAAATACATTATTGACAATGTTATTATTGTCTGGGAAGGTATGGAATGGCCCAAAGTCTCCAATCAAAAGGACCTATTTGTCACTATTGATATGAGAAGGCTTATGATCTAATAGAGTGGCCCTTCATTATAGTAATGCTTTGGGATCTTGGCTTTAGCCCTAGGTTTCTACAGGTTGCTAACATGTTTTTTAAAAATGTTGGTGCATGTATTACTATCAATTGTGCCCAATCTCATAGTTTTGAGCTTCATAGATCTATCGGGTAGGGTTTCCCTTTAGATCCTTCTCTTTATATTGTGGTTGCTGAAGGTTCCAGCTATATGTTTCCTGACTATGCTTCCAAGGGTTTGGTACAGGGTGTTTCTCTCCCTAATTCAAACCATCAAATAATCAATGGGCACTTCACCAATGACTCCTTCCTTACTCTTCATGAGGATAAGGATGTTGTTAAAAATGTCACGAGATGCCTTGATATATTTTCTTGCTTTTGGTTCCTTCATCCAATGGAATAAAACCTAGTGCTATCACTAATCGCTCTCTCCCAAACCTCCCTCGATGGAGGGATTTCATTGGTAGTGGATTCTCCCTAGAGTTTAGTTCAAGTTTCTCAACATTCCCTTTGATTTCCAAGCCTCAACTGCTCATTTTTGGTCTTATATAGTTCAAAGGCTTGGGAAAAAAGTATCCTTTTGGATTACCAAACCCTTGTATTAATAGGAAAAATTTAGATATGCTCTAAGGTGCTAGAAGCTACTCATGTCCACTACTCCTCCTATTGGGCCCCTTCTATCGATGTTTACAATAAATTTGAAAAACTATTAAGGTATTTTCTCTAAGGCAATTCTAAAGGTCACAAAGGATTCCACATATTTTCTTGGGATATTTTATGTTGACCCAAATAAGTAGGAGGACTTGGGCTAATTTAAATTAAACTCCAAGGCCTACCTCTCAGTGTCAAATGGATTATCATAGGATTGGAAGGTGACAAAGCCTAAATTTTTTTGTTAAGGCATTGTATTTCTCAAGGATGCCCTTTAGGTAGAAGATCCTATCAAGGTGTTGGTTGGCATGGCCTTCTCATTACCCATGTTCCTATTAATATTGGAGGCACTTTTGTTATGCATGGCATTTGGAAGGCTTGGGAAAAACTCAAACCTCACCTCATTTAGATGGGGGAATGGGTTTGAAATGGTCCTCTCTAAATTCTCACTCCCTACGGTGGTCCCTAATGATTAATTTTCACAATGTTCCCTTTGCCATGGTCCCTTGGATCAAGATCTTGTGACTATTTAAAAAGGGTATTAAAACCATTGGGGTCTTTTCTACAAAATTAATTGGGATTGGCTTCCTTGGCCTATTATGAAATATAAATTTAAATTGAATAATGAATATATAAAATCCATTTTTGAGATTCAGAGTTCCATACCTGAGAAGTATTTACATAAAATTGGTGTTTCCTCCCTCATGTCTTGTTGGAAAGATTGGCATTGGCCTGTAGCTATACACTTTCTTCATTATTCTCCTCAACTAGGGTATAATCTATTAGCTCCTCAACACATTGACACTGAAACTCTCAATCATCGATGGAATCTTCAATCCCTTCATTTTATCTAGTCTATAAGGTCTTTTACCATTTGGGATGCTCTTATAGATCTTGAAAAAACACATTTCCTTTGGTGCATTCTTTGCCAAGTTTTGCATGTAGGTGACCGTCTCAAGCACATAGGGGTATCAAATCACATTTGTCCATCTTGTGACCAACTAGAAACCCTTAAAAGACCTTTTTTGATTTTGCTCTAAGGCCCAATATACTTAGAGATGGATCCATACCCTCTTTGATCCATTAGGATCTAAATTCTTCACTTAGAAAATGGCTCTCTTGGGGGACTCTACCTTGCTTCCAGCAAGATACAACATATTTTTGCATATTTTCTATGATGACAATCTCTTTCAAATTTGGAAAAGTAGAAATAATGCTTGTTTTAATCATGAATAAATGGAAAGGAGATTTTATGTAACTAACACATTTTTTATTTCTAACGTTACCCTCTAGATCCAAGTCCAAACTAATAAATTCAACTTGAGCTTCACCATCTACATATCCTCATAGATAATTGGGGGAACACTTCTTTTTTTGTTAGTCATGAACCTCCAAATCCTCCCCACCATCACTCTCTTTCTTATGGTCATGAACGTGGGGTTCGACATCACAGGTCTCATAGCTAATGGAGCCCATCTTCTTGCTCTCTAGTCATCTCCACACCATGATAAGTCTAAAAAAGCCAATAGAGGTGGTGTTAGAGGTGGGTGGGGCCCCCTCCATAGGATAAGTTTCCACAGTTGGCTCTTGCCATTTCACCCTCCTGACAGGAGGAAGATGAGAAAAATAAGCAAGTTGATGGATGGGATCCCTTACCTATTGATGATGACCCACCTATTCAGGGGGGTTGGGGAAGAATCCCCCTTTATACTCCACCTCCTCGTCCATCAAACACCATGTTCGCTACTGCTATTTAATTTGGGCCTTGGTGTTAGTGATTTTATTTTCTTTTTTATGGTTGATGTGCACTTGAGTTAGTGTAACTCATGGTTTTGGGTGGCTTTGGTTTGGCCCCTTTGTTATTTTACTCTCTTATCGAGGCTTTTTTAGCTTGGTGTGATCATGTTTGTGGGGTGCGACTTTTCCACCCATCTTTTTTGTATGACTAGCACTATACTTTATTTGTTACATTAATAAATGTATGCTTTTCAATCAAAAAATTATGGTTAATTCCATCAATTTAATGGTTTCTATCAAGTATGGACAATTATACAGTGTAATGTTTATTTTTTGACACTATAGTATATGTAATGCCCAATATTTTGTCTTTGATGTGAACTCATGTACATAATTGAGAGGCTAAAATTACATACTTAAGAATATACATAGTATAGTGGTGGATTTGTTCAGCTAGGAATCGATAGGGTATAAGGTAAAATCCTAATGAGCCTACCAAATAGTGGGGAATGGTGTATACAACATAAATTGATGGTGGACCCCATTTTTACATGTAGGTGGGGGAACTACATGTTTGATACATGAAGCTTTGTGTTTCAAGATCTTTTTCACAATACTAAGACTTGGTCTTCCTCAAAGAGTTGGAGTTCTTATGAGGGTTGGTAGTTTAATATAAATGTGATGGATAAATATTTAGTCCATATTTTATATTAAAATAATAATATGGTAGATTTTTAGTGATTAAATTTTGGTATTTTTATATTTTTGTATATATAGCTAGTCTTATAATTTTTTATAAACACAAAGTAGATTTATTTTTCAAAAAAATTTGAAGTAAATGAGGCTTCAAATATCAGTATAATATTTCAAAGAGTGACATGTGTAGATCAAATGACCAACATACAAAGAGAACAACTATCATAATAATATCATGAAGCAGTACCTAAAAATAATCTCACTCACTCGAATGTTATTCTCGATTGTGATAAAAGAATTGCAATGGAGATATAATTAGGTCTTAAAATTGGCCTTATGAAATCCATATCAGTTTTGATGATGAAAATGAAAGTGGCTCAAAGTGAGTCACATAAACCCTAGAGAAAAGATTAAGAGATGTAATGGATAAAAACAATGAGGAACTGCATATGCATATGCCAAACCTAATAGTAGTAATGACTACCAAAATAAATAGGAAAATTTTATAAAAAATGATTCACCATAAGAGATAACATCACATATTATAAGGCAAAGACATGAAAGGGTCCCAAAGAAATCATCAAAAAATAACTCCTAATCTGAATCAAAATTTTGTGAGATATTTCAAGACTACATAATATTTGTTTTAATGTGTAATGTGGATCTTGTATATGCTGCTTCAAGACAAGAAAAAAAAATGATCCAAAAATAAATGATGACCACATCAACACACATAATCACTATATGTTGCAATAACAACATACAAATGTAGATTGGCAATCAATTATTTCAATGCATGCCATTATAAACTACATTGTAGATTATGCCACAAATGCAAAGAAAAGTTAAAAAAAAATAACAAAAAATGTTGATATGACTTGGAAAATATTAAAATCTCTAAAGAACCTACCACATGAGTGTATTGATGCCAATTAACAACAAAAATTGTTGAAATAGATATAGGGCTAGTGGAGACATAATGCATGCTACTATAACTTATTTTAGTGGGTGAATAGAATATTTGTATCATTGAATGATGGGTGTAAAGTTTTTAAACTAGCATTATAAGAGAATGATGAAACTGAAAGACATGGAAAATCAATAAATGATGGATACATTGATAGACCCTGCATAATGGAATATGTACTACTCACTGAGGCTGTGAGATATTGGATGTATAATTCTAAAAAAAATTTAGAGAAGAAAAATGAAAACTAAGAAAAATAGTTGCTAGCACTTCTAGATTTATCATAACCACAACTTTTCTCCCATCTACTAATTGTTCCAACTGAAGTTGCAACATTCAACATTGGCACCTCTAAAATACTTACAACCTTGTGAATGCATTTTTAAAAATTTGAGAAATAAGAAGGGACAAGGTTAATGGTATTTCAAGAATAAATTTGACATGTTAGTTATATTTTTATTTATGATATGAGATTCATAAATCAAAAGATGCTTCAAAACGTAGATTCTTGATAATGCCAAGCATTTCTAGAAAATGTTGATATGTGCTTTAGGGGAAGGCTTATGATTTTTGTTGATCTTGTAAATTTGCCTTTGTTAATGGATAAACGTCCATATGAAATCATAACACAAGTAAAGTTACTATGGTAAAATTTTAAAGCAATTGTTACCCTATATAAGGTTTCTAGACAATAAGATGAAACTGAAGAATAACAATGGTTTCAAAAACATTTAGAAAGTTTAATCTAGTTGTCCATCAAACATTGAAGATTGAAAATTGTTGATGATTAAAATAGATGTTTCACTTTAAATGGTTGAACAAGAATAAATTAAGGAACATATACATTTATTTACAACAAAAGTCAATTTGTGTCAACATAATATAACAAAATTGTACTCATTGAATTAATGTGTTGCTCCAGGGATTGCAACTAAAGGACAAAAACAATAATGTTGTAGAATTGAATGAAGAACAATTAGAAGTTGAACTATTGATTACTAATGGTGTAAGGGTGATGCTCACTACAAACTTATGGACAAAAACAAGTCTTTTCAATAGTAGACTTGGATATATTTGAAACATTGTCCACAAATTAAGAGTGGCACCCCCTAAGTCAGCGACATATACATAATGGTTCAATTTGATAACTAAATCGGTATTTATTTTATTGATACAACTCCAACAACAATTAAAATCACTGTTCTAGAAAAGGGTTGTGCGTTAATTGCCTTTGAAATTGACATGGGGGTTGACAATAAAAAAATAAAAAAGAAAGACCCTTAACAAAACCACAATTGATATAGGACTTATAGAAAGACAAGATTTGTCCTTTATTTTTATATCACATGCCAAGTCATTACATAGATTGAGAATCTCACCTTCTTTCACATGATTATTTTGAGTGAGAGAGTGAAAAAAAAGTACAGAAAAAAAGAAAAAAAGAAAATGTTCAATTATTGAATGAACAAATATATACATAAAGAAAGCTATCATAAGTTTATTTTTACTTATAAATATGTGTGCACACACATATGTATGTATATTTTATTAATATTGTGTTACTCTCTATTTCCAATTTAAATATTACATTAAATGAAATGAAAACGAATATTAAAAAAAAAATTTAATTTTTATAATATATATCAATTTAGATAGATTTCATTATATAAAAATATATTCATAAATAAATTAAAAATATATATATATATATATTTACTTTATACAATCATAAATATTACTAACTCAGATATTTTAATCTTTATATAATATCAAGAAGTAACAACTTCATAACCCTTATATTCAATATTAGATTTGTATATTGTATAAATACTTTAAAGTTGATTTCTCTCCACATTTAACATATAGTTGTAATCAAACTGCACTCAATATTTTATCTTTCACATTTTCTTTGGAAAGAAATAAAACTCTAAACGAAGTTTTAGTAGTGCGTAACTCACTACCAATTTTAAATCTTAGAAGTCTCATCTATTCAGGATAGAAAAGGAAAATCAAATAGTGGACTCGAGACGATTATATAAACTTGTGTATTTTAATCATATTAAAATATGATTATTACTTCTCATGGTAATCCAGGTCCCAGCAGATCAGAGGGACAAGACAACAGAAAAAACCAAATAGTGGACCGGAAACGACGTAATCATGTTAAAATATGAATATGATTCCGGTTCAGGGACAGGATTTCATTCTTTTATATAATATTTTTCTTAAATAAATTCAATAAAAATATTGACTACTCTATAATTTTAATTATGAGGCACGTCAATGGTCCAACCACGATGGGCGTTATACATACGCGTTTTATGAATATGGACTTAAAAATCAACCCATGCGGCATGGAACAGACTTCAATAAAGAAGTCTAGAAGCATGACTCCTCTAGATGCTGTTCTGCTTATAGACTTCTATAAATTTTGCTGACGTAACCATTCCATCTCATCAATCAGAGTCAATAAAATTTCTTCATCATTTAGTGGCGAGATCTTTAGTATTGTTGAATCTCCTATTTTATATATTAATTCTGTTAATTTCTTGATCATTTGGTGGTGAGATCTTTGGTATTGTTAGCATCTCTTATTTTTATAAATCAAATTATATATTTAATTTTAAATTAAAGTATGGAGTATATTCAAAATTATATATCAAAATTTAAATTATGTATAAATTTGTATTCTCGTCATTTAATTTAAAATATGGAGTATATTAAAAATAATATATCAAAATTTTAAATAATTCATAGATTTTTAGTCTTGCCATTTAATCATATAATATGAGACAGTAGATTTATAAGAGAGAATTCATCATTTTACAATGTTTATTATTTTAAAAAGATAAAATAATAATAAATATGATAATAATTTTATATAAATATTGATGAGATGTACGGGAGATGGGAAAGTGATTTGGTTGTTTGAAGTATTATCCAGGTTCAAATCTCAGTATGGTATTGGAGGTCGAATGTGGTCAATTGTTAAGTATTTATGGATCGATTGTGGCCGATCGTTGGTATTCTTGGACCGGTTGTAACCGTTCATTGATATTCTTTTCAGGATCTAAGTCCCCAATTGTATCTCAAATCGATTGAAACTCCGGTTAAAAACGATTAGGATAGAGACCCCTCAACTCTAACATCAAACTAAAAAATATATTTTTTTAAAGTCTTCTAAATTTCTATTAATCATTTATTAGGGGCTTGATATATACAACTTTATTAAATTAGATGATAAAAAATTGTAAAGATTTATATGCAGAGTTAAATTAGGAAAAAAAGAAACTAAAAACTTTAATGAAAATGAGATTCTTATTAAGCATGGCCAAGATTTTATGTTTAAACTAAAAATATATTTAAAATTTTCATGGTAATTAGTATAAAAATTATAGATATTGGAAAAATAATTCCGTTGCTAAACCAAGTATAACATGAGAACATGATACTTGCGCATTCATAAGAGATATTTCATTCTACAAAGATGAAAAAAAAGTGAACTTGTTGTACCTTGTAATAAGTTTTATGATAATGATTTTATATATTAAGTTTTTAACAATCATTTAAATATTTATGTGTAAAGCTAGTGTATGATTTTTTTTATTTTTTTTTAAATTAATTATTATGTTGGATGTATAAGATTTTTGTGTCTTTTCTAGATAAGCAAATTAAGAATTTTTATGGGTATTAGAAAAATAATTTTACTAGTGAATTTTGAATATTTTGAGACTTTTAGATGTATAAGAGATAGACTATTGTTTTATGAGATAAAATAAAAATGAATTAATTAATTTAATTTAATAATAATGTTGATAAAAATGATAATGTAGTAATAATTTTTTAGAGTCTTTTAAAATTTTATCAACATTTTATTAAGTATATTAACACAACTTTTATAAAAATATTAAAATTGGAGATTTATGTATAAAGTTTGTGTAAGAAAAAAGTGATTAAATTTGAAAAATGAAATATTTACTAAAGATGATTGAGATTTTGTATTGAAAAGAACAAAACAAATCTTTAAGAAGTTTTCTTATAATAAAGCCAATACAAACAATATAGACATTGAGATATTGATTTGAAGTATGATATACTCTCAAAATTCATGAAGGTTATATCTATAAACGAAAATTAAATGAATAAACTCTATAAGCCCTACCTTTCCCTAAAAGAACCTTGAGAAGGACTACAAAACCTAAACAGAAGAACCCTAATGATCAGAATCTGATCTTTATTGACTCTGAAAACAATGAAAAGGACCCCTCCTTTCACCCTTCTGCTAAGAATAACCCTAAGATGGGGAAAATATATTCCAAAAAAGAAGCCATGCAAAAATACCTACATCTGAGCAATAATCCCAAGAAGGAGAATGACAAGACAAATCTAAGAAATAAACCTAAGGAAGATATTGACAAGATTAACTTGGAAAAGGTTTCTAGGAGTCTCTATATGCTAAAGGAAAAATCCAATCAAAGAGAAATCCATAAGAAAGTCATTGAGGAAGGGAGACATGAGAAAGCTACATAGGAAGACAATAGAAAAATCAATCTACAAAAATAGGATATCAACATCCCCAAGGAATTCAAAGAGGCAATGGAGGAGACTAAGGACCAAAATAGACTCAACAATGTTTAGGATGAAGTGGAACTTCAAGAATCTATTATTCATTGGTTCATGAAATATCACAAGAGATACAAAGAAGAGGTTAACAAAATAAGCCAAAATGACGGAATTTACTGCACCAAGTCTGAACTCCTGGAGCTAAGCACGAAATTTTAGAACATAAAAGAAAGAATGTACAATCTAGAAAAAGCAAATGAAAAACTCAACTAAAATCTCAACACCTTGGTAAAAACAACAAGATCATCGTGATGAAAATCCTAAAAAGTATGGAGACTCTCAATCTACTATCAAAGAGAAGGTATGTTGAATCTAAGATACCAACTTACAAAAAGAAAATTAAGGCCATAGCAGAGAAACAAGATTTTTCTCAATCGAAAGTCTATAAGGAGCTCACTTACAAAAACAAGACTAATATTTAATTTTGTCACTCGATATTTCATCTTTGTCCTGAATTTTAGGAACTTTCTACTATGTTTTTGCTATCTTTTTGCTACTTATAAATCATTTTTATTGTTTTCCTATATTATGACAAGCTATTTATTATATCAAATTTACAGACCTAACATATTTAATATTTTACAAAGTTAGGTCCTTTTTTAAAACCCACTATTAATAATATTAAAATAAAAAATTAAATAAATATTATATATATATATATAAACTTTGTGATCATGAAAATAGTTTTAACATAGACATAAATAAATTGAACCTTATAATTAGAAGAAAAGCTCAAAAGGAATTCAAATACCAATGGATTTAAATGAAAAAGTAATTAAGACCATATGTATAAGCTAAAATTAAATGGATATTGTGGTTATTGTAATAAGTTTTACCTTAAATCAATTAAATGTTATATGAAATTTAAGAATATAAAAATAAAAAGCATAAAAATAATTAAATATTAAAATTTTATAGGAAAATGTCTTATAATTTTTAAGGAAAATAAATTTAGTTAAGTTAAATAAGTTATCGATTTTAGAGCTACACTATATAAAATGAAGAAAAATAAAATAATTATTGATATATATGGCAATAAATAAATTATCAATCTTTTAAATTAAAAATAAATATTATAAGTTTAAGTTTTATGTTTATAAATGTTTAATTAAATATAAATTGAAGCTATAAAGTTTTAGTTGGAAAATTCAAAATTTATGAGTTGTATAAATGTAAATGATGAGTTCATGTTAAAAGTGGGCATGTATGTGTTGTAAAAATTTAATTTTTGTATAATTTTTAATGAAAAGAATTTTAATAAATATAAATATGTTATTAATTTTAGAGATAAATCGAATGGGATAAAGAAAATTTGAATACAAATTATTAATTACGGAAAACAATCCTTGACAAACACTTGAAAATAAAATATTTAAAAATGTAATTTTAATTTTAAATTTAAAGATAAACTTATTATTAGTATTTCAAATTATGAATCAAGATTATAATTTTAAATTTTATATAAATTATAAATGTCTCATTAAATATATAAATTAGAATTTTAAAATTTTAACTAAAAAAAATAAATAAATTATAAATTGTATATATTTTATAAGATTATATATATATATATATATATATATATATATATATATATATATATATATATGTGTGTGTATGTAAAAAAAAAAATATTGCATAAATAAATAGGTTATGTTGATTATCATACTAACCCAATGCAAACACCATCACTATGTTCATTAAAAAAGATGAAATTTATATTAAATTTTTTAAATAATTGAAGATTTTTTTAAAAAAATAAAGAAGAAGCCATCTTTAAATTTAATTAGATTAGATAAGTGATAACAAGAAAATATAGGAACATTTTAAGTTGATTTATATTATATAAAAAAATCTACTTTCTATAATTAATATTATTAAATTAACTTAAAAATGTAAGCTCTATTAATATAATTTTATTTAAATAGAAAAATAAATTATATTAATTTATATTTAATAAATTTATTTAAATGAAATTATATTAAGGCAGGCTCTTTTATTACTTATACACCTACCTAAAATAGAATATAAAAAAGAAAGAATAGAATATTGAGGGAAATGACTAGGGCTATGTAACGTGCTTTAAAAAAAGGATTTAAATTTATAAGCTAAAGGAGTCCAAATAACATTTATTCTAAGTAGAGCTTCCGCAATAACAGTTAAAGGTATAACTATAGGAAACCTTGTGTTTCTCATTTTGAAGTATTTTGAGTAGTAGTTAATTATGATCCGGTATAGTGAGGAATCTAAAGTTTTCAAGTTATATAATTTTTTTTAAGGGAGAAATTTTTATTTAAAAAAATATTGTTTAGAAGAAATAAATATGTTATTAAAAAAGTTGATGGTACTTATGAAAAGTATTATATATTATTTGTAAAAAAAATGTTACAATAAATATTGATGGTAGATAAGTAAAGTGTTTTCTTTCTATAATTATTTTGTAGATAAATTTGTAAATAGTTTTAATAAAATAGAAATATCATTTTAAAGTGTTGTTATATTTCCTATGGATGCATATGACATTAATGATGAAACTCATCTTACAAAAATAAATTATATTTGTAAAATTTATTAACATAAGACACTAGATGTTATATTTTGAACTATAATCTTATCATAAGAGTTAAATGTATATTAATTAAATCCATAAATATATTAAGTGAAACATAAATTTAGATGGGTATAAAATTTTATGTTTCTCATTTTATAATATTTTGAAGAGGAGGAGAAGTTAATTATGATCTGATATAATGAGAAATCTAAATTTTATAAGCTATATAATCCTTGAAAATAAGAACATTTTATTACAAAAAAATGTATTGTTTAGAAAAAATAAATAATTTTTTATTACATAAGACCCTAGATGTCATATTTCCAACTATGGTCTTATGACTAGTTTGATTAAATATTTTAAGAAGCACCATTACAGGAAGAAGCAATGAAGGATGTATATAATTTAATGATCAATAATGATATTTGGGAGTTAATGACACTTAAAACAATTAATAATTTGGTTAGATGTAAGAAAATTTATAAAAATAAATTTGTATCTTAGAAAACAAGGCAAGGATATGTTGGTTTTTAGATGTTTTTTACAAAAAAATTTATTTATTTTATTAAAATAGTTTTTGTATTAAAAAAATTTAGTTGGATAATTTTTGTCAAATGGATGTGAAAATTGATTTTTTGAATAGCAATTTGAAAAAGAATTTTTTAAATAGCACCCCTTGTTTTGAGAAATAATAGAAATAAAATATATATTTTTAGATTGAAAGAAATCATTATATGATTATGAACAAGTTTAATAATCCAAATTAATTAATTACTTCTTAGATGTAAGTAAAGAAAAAAGTAAATCTAATTCTAAATAATCTATCTATTAATAATTGTGATCATAATTCTGTTAAATATAATTGTGATCATAATCATATACTTATCATTAAGAATCATATGTTAATTTGATTGTCACCCGTAATTATTTTCCATATATTATTGGCACAAAGACGTGATTGAGGAAAATATTTGATATAATATATTTAAGATTAATGCATTGTTTTCTCAACATACAATTTTTTGGAAAGAGAAATTCTCAATTCAAGTATATTTTAGATGTTGAATAAATTTTATATGCTTGATTTACATGCTACATTTATATCATTAGAAATTGGTATGAAGTGAAGTGTTAAATTTATTAGATATTGTATATGTAGTTAGTATTTTTATGAGGTTTATGGCAAACTCACATTTAATTAGTAGTTTTGTGTATCTTACATATTAATAGATTAGATATTGTATAGATAGTTGGTATTTTTATAGGATTTATGGTAGATTTAAATTTGATAACTAGAAAGTAGCATAAAGGATATTAAGTTATATATTAGAATAAGATTTTGTATAATAATAGTAAAAATTTTATTTTAATTATGGAGAATATTTATATATAAATAATAAAAACTGAAGAGAAACGATTATGAAAAAAAGGTGCAGAGAAGAAAAAAGAAAAATTCAAATATATTGATAAATTATATTTAAGCATTCATCAAAATCATATTTGTGTAAATTATTTTTAAATATTCTTACTAAATTATTTTTAAATTGCTCACTATAAATTTTTTAAAATATCAAAATTACTAAAGTTAAATATTTACCAATATTCTATTATATTTATCAATGCAATTCAATTCATTATTTACAATAAACTCTATCTAATTAAATATTCATATCCAATACACCTTAGACACTTAAATATGTCTCCATATTTTATTATGCATATAATTATCTGATAAATAGAGTCCATAGAAAGTTGAAAATATTACCAATTAGAAATAATATTATAAATGATGTTTTTGAAAAAGATATTAAATGTCCTCTACTTACTTTTAAATAGAAAAAAAAATTAATATACTTTCAAAGATTAAAATTTTAAGATAGAATATAATGCCAGTAGTAATAAAAAATACTAAATAAAAAAATCAATACATAAGATAAAACTTATATAAGAAAGAGAAATTATTTAACTAAAGCTTATTAATTTTAACCACGGTAAAAAAAAAATTACTTTATTAAGTTAAATTATATGTACTTTATTAGGATTGATATTTATTAGTTTCTTGTACATTATTTTAAAGAAAGTGAAATATTCTGTATTTAATTTTTAAAGGTTAGAAAGTTTGAGATAGAATATTTATTTTTCAATAAATTATATATATATATATATATATATATATATATATATATATATATATATATATGTCAATACACAAAATAAATATAAATATTAATTTTTTTTAAAGAGCTAAAATTATAATATATATGTGAGAAATAAAATTTGATACCCTTTTATCATAAAATTTATGTGATGAATAAATAAGTGCTATACTTAAAATAGTATAGAGCGTTCATTTTTATATTTTTTTCAATATAAATATCATTTTAAATTATTTAAATATTATTTTAAAATATATTGTAGGGATGGCTCGACTAATATTAAATTTTGAAAATGAAGAGTAATGAAGATAATATCAAAAAAAATATTAAAAGTTAAATATCGTAGATGAAGACAAGAACAAATGATAGATGTACAAATAAAGGAACAAAAAAAATATCGAGATGATATTGATAGACAAAGATTTATAGAACATGGGCTAAGATGTTGATGATAGGAAAGGGATAGGAGAATGCGTCGAGCTCTGCAACTCGACGGCCAGCTAGGGCAGTCGAGCCCTAGCTGTTAGGTTGTTGTTTACCTATGTCTGCGTGAGGCATGTTGAGGTAGCAGTATAATCGTTAAGGGGTGTTAGCTAAAAGATAGAAGGAGCACGAGGAGTATAGAGGAAGCGGCTGGGTGGGAGGCGCAGCTGGGAGCTAAAGCTGTATGGAAGGGATGGCGCAGAGAGAGCAAAATAATCTTAAAGGAGCCAGGAGCTATAAGGATGTAATTAGTAGTGATTCCCAGTGACAGGAGGCCAATTTCAAGGGGTGGTCTGAGACAGGATAGAATGCTAGTTTGCAGGGCAATGGCATGGAGGGAGGCTCAAAAATTTCAAAAATTAATGGTTGTTTGGAGCAGTGTGAGGAGAGACCTAAGCTGGTTATACCCTTTGACATGATTGCAGAAGATGTGGAATACTATTCCAAACATTATTTATACTGTAAGTTTCTGGGATTGAAAGTTTCTCTGCCTTTTTTGGAAAACTAGGCAAGAAGGGTTTGGGAGCCAGAAGGGGAGATGGAAGTAGTGTTGCTGGCCAACAGCTTCTTTATGGTCTCTTTTAATTGTCTAGCTGATAGAAATCGGGTCTTTGAGGGGGGACCATACTTCTACAACCAGGCTGGTCTCTTTATGAAGCCATGGCAAGCGGGATTCAATCCCTTAGAGGAGCTGCCTAATCGGGTCTCGGTTTAGGTTCGGCTCCCTCGAATACCAATTGAGTGTTGCAGGGAGGATGTTTTGCAAATGATAGCTGCGAAGCTTGGTAAATCGGTGGGGTCGTCTTCACAGACCTTAGGTAAGAGAATTATGTCCTTTGCCCGTATTTGTGTCAAAATTGACTTGAGTAGGCCTATACCAGATGCAATAGAAATAAGTGCAGGACCTTATTCTTGCGTTCAACAGTTAGACTATGAAACTCTGCCCTTTAGATGTCGCCTATGTCATGAGTACGGACATTTAGCCAGACGCTGCCCAAAGGTGAAATTGGGAGGACAACAAAACTCATCTTCACCACGTGAGCAGATTGTGGCGTCTGAAGACAGGGGGAAGACAGGGGAGTCAGGGGTGATAAATTAGTGGATGGCTTTGTGCAGGTTAAGTCTAGGAATAAAAACAGGAGACTCAAGAGGACTTTTCAGGAACGGCAGGAGGAGGAAATTTTTAACCGGTTTGAGATTTTGGATGAATTGGGTACTCAAGAGATTCAACCTGGCCTCCCTGAGGATGAGCAAGTAGGTGGGGATGTTGTGATGGATGGTGCAACATCCTCTTCACTAGCAAAACCAGGTGAGGAAACTCCTATGCCCATGATTTTGGAGAAGCAAGGAGAGGGGCAATTTTTGAGTGAAGCGACTAGGGAGCCAAGCCAGCTCTTGGTGGATGATCGGCCCTCAACACAATAGCCAACAACAGGAGGAGAGAAGAGAGGTAAAGCGGCTCCTAGTCTGGGAATTCTCCAAAAGGAAGGAAAAAGGGGTTCAATGGATAAGGGAGCTAAGGCAGGTAGGAGAAAGGATTTGGAAGTGATTAAGATGATTGGGGATAATTTGGTGGAATCTGGGTTGGTCAAGACCCTGGATCAGCATTTCTTGAACCCCATGAAATGATTATAATCTCGTGGAATGTGAGGGGCTTGAATAGCAGTCCCAAACAAAAGGCTATTCAGGAATTAGTTAGAAACAGTAGTCCAGATATCCTCTTTCTATAGGAGACCAAAATTTTTGTGGAATTTATGATGGGTATAACACCTAAGCTCTGGAAGTAGGGTTTATGCCAGTGTATTGGAGCTCAGGGAATGGCTGGAGGATTAGCCTATTTATGGAATCCTCGTAGAGTTCAACCGGTAGCTTGGATTGTCTTCAGATGTGTGATATCTATGGTAGCTTTGTACATTGATGCTGGAGAATATGTTCTTCTGTCAAATATATATGCTCCAAATGACTTATAGGGTAAGCAAATGGTGTGGAACAACTTGCAAGTGATTCAGAAGGAATATCCCTACCATCCTTGGATCATAGCAGGTGATTTCAATGCGATATTAGACCTGTCAAAAAAAAGAGGAGGTAATACTAGAGTGGAGCCGTCTTCTCTTCTGCTCAGGGGCAAGATTGTGGAATTCAACCTGGTGGACATTAAGCCAGGCAATGGTAGGTTCACATGGAATAATAGGCGTCTGGAAGAGGACTGTATTGCGGAGCGTATTGACAGATTTCTAACCTCCTGCTATTGGGTGGGCAGCTGGTGGACTCTGAACTTTGAGATCTTAGACTGGCGTGGGTCGGATCATTGGCCAATACAATTGACCATCTCCTCGGCACAATAGCATCAGAAACCTCATTTCAAATTTTAGCTTATGTGGCTGAGAGACCAGGATTTGTTTAATTTAGTTACTGATTGGTGGAAGGAAGGGTGCCCAACACATGGTAAGGCAATGTATGTTTTTGCTAAACTCCTTCAGTATGTTAAATATAAGCTCCAGAGATGGAATAGGCAGACTTTTGATAACTTATTTCAGGAGAAGAAGGAGGCGCAGCAGGTGTTGAATGATATTACCAGGTGGATCAGAGAAGAGGGGCTGTCCGAGACTCTGCTGAAGGAAGAGGAGAAGGCTGCCCAAGCGTTGGAGGAATGGGAGCTGAGAGAAGAAATTTTTTGGAAACAGAAGGCTAGGATCGATTGGCTGCAGGAGGGAGACAGGAACACGGCTTTCTTCTTCAATTTGGTTAAAGCGAGGCAGCATGGTAATGTTATCACTAATCTGAGCACTGAAAGGGGAGAGAGGATTTTTTCTATCAAGAACATTTGTAGGGAGGCGGAGCAGTATTTCAGCTCACTCTTCCATGATGCTAGGCAAAGGGATGCGGCAGCGAAGGAAATGATTTTATCTGGCATTCCTTCTATTGTCACGCCGGACATGAAGACACAGCTGATGAAGCCTATAACTTTGGAGGAACTGAAGAAAATGGTATTTATGATGAAGATAGGGAAAGCTCCTAGACCGAATGGTTTCCCGGTTGAATTTTATTAGGAGTTTTGGGAGATAATTAAAGATGATTTATTGGCTGTAATCCAAGAGTCCCAAGAGAACAAGCAAATGCTGCGGGCCTTGAATTCCACTTTTTTGGCACTTATCCCCAAGGAAGAAGGGGCTGATTGCTTCAGTAAGTTCTGTCCCATTTCCCTGTGCAACGTGATTTATAAAATTGTATCAAAACTGATTGCAGAAAGGTTAAAGGGATGTTTGAAGGAGCTGATTTCAGAAGAGCAAAGTGGCTTCGTGGAGGGCCGGCAAATTTTGGACGAAATTGTTATGGCTACGGAAGCCATCCATTCTATGACCAAATCTAAGGAAAAGGCCATGTTTATTAAGTTGGATATGTCAAAGGCATATGACAGGGTTCGCTGGTCTTTTCTTCGGAAGAGTCTGGAGGCGTTTGGATTTGAGGAAGGATGGATCAGGTGGGTGATGAGCTATATTACTACTACCTCATTCTCAGTTTTGGTCAATGGGGAGCATTCAGACCTCTTTCGGGCAACTCAAGGAATGCGGCAGGGAGATCTTCTCTCCCCCTACTTGTTCCTTTTACTGGTAGAGGGGCTTGGGAGGCGTATGAAGGAGCTCACTAGGGGGGATGTGATACATGGTTGGAGATGGGGAGGGGATCTTCGGGTTCTCTCTCATCTGCATTTTGTTGATGATGTGGCTATGATGGGCTTGGCCATGCTGCGGGAAGCCAATAATATTCGCAGGTGCCTAGATGACTACTTGGCAGCTTCAGGTCAAATGATCAATGAGGGGAAGTCATCCATTTTCTTCTTCAATACGCCGATGGCTATTCAGCAGAGGATTCAGGACATCCTTCGATTTCAAGTTGGAAACCTTCCGGCTTTGTACTTGGGGATCCCCATTTCTACAGGGCGGTTGGCTAAGGAGTCGTGGCAAGGGATTCTGAATAAATTCAGAACCATGGTTAACCATTGGATGCATAGATGGCTATCCTTTGCCGATTGGGTTCAGCTGATCCAGGTGGTGGTTCAGGCCCTTCCCGTCTACAGGTGTATGCTTCAGGTTGTGCCTGTCAGTTTTGTTAAAGAGCTAGATGCCATGGCCAGATAGTTTTTGTGGGCCGGTAATCTATCTATGACTAAGTGGAGCTTAATTTGATGGGATGTTGTCTGCACTCTAAAGAAGTTTGGAGGTCTGGGGCTTAGACAGTCTACGCTGGCGGGCATGGCTATGGCAGCAAAGCTATATTGGAGGTGGTGTAATGAGCAGAGTAGGGCATGGGCCAAGATTTTGACCCATAAGTATTTTCTTGGCACCTCATAGGAGGATCTTCCTAGGTGTGGTTTATTTGGGAGGGGGTCGGTGATCTGGGATACGTTCAAGAAGGGAGCTGCCCTGATTAAGCGTGGCTTGTTTTTGATTTGTCAGAATGGGAGGAGGGTGAAATTATGGGATGATTCTTGGGATGGAAATGCCCCTATAACTTCTCAATATCAGCATTTGACCGTTCTGGCTCAGAGATTCAAGGAGGCCGAATGGAACAACGTTGCTGATTTTAAAGCATACACTCTCCAGGACAGGTTGATGGTGGCGAAATGGAAGGATAGAGAGGATTGGCCGATCACTGTTATGGATGCGGAGTGCACCGAATTGGCTTCTATCTTGGCAGAATGCAATTGCAGTACCTTGGGTGGTGAGGATGAGTTGGCTTGGTTCTCGAACCCCAGAGGTAAATGCACTGTATCTTCTGGTTACCAGGTGCTAATTGAAGAAAATTTAACTGTGGAGGGGGAGGTTCCATGGTGGCGCAGGGTGTGGAACAACTTTGGATGGCCGAAGTGCAATTGCTTTGCCTGGGCGTTGGCATGGAACCGTTGCCTGACGTGGGAGAACATCAAGAAGCACAATTTTGCTGGTCCCTCAAAATGTGTTTTGTGTGGGGAAGAGGAAGAGAATACAACTCACCTGTTCTTCTGTTGCCAGTATACCAGCCAACTGTGGCATGCCTGGTGGGGTGTTTGACACAACAGGTGTGTCCATGCCTCCTCTCTGGTTGAGTTCTGGACGAAGCAGGGGAAGCCTACCGCTGTATCGCATTTTTTTATGGATGCCTGGTATGCAGGCCTAATTTTCTTACTCTGGCAGGTATGGCTAGAGAGAAATTGGAGAATTTTTGCTGAGGTTAGGTTGGGGGTGCAGCAGGTTTGGAACCAAATTTTGAGAATGATTCAGGAAACTATTATGGCCAAAAGTGAGATTGTCCTCCCCATGAAGAAGGAGGATGCTGAGGTGGTCGGCAGGATGGGTTTGAAGGAGGTCGTGCCAACTTCAGCCTGTGTGAGAAGAGGCATTGGAGGTAAGAAGATGATTCAGAGAGATGGTAGATGGCTGCCCCCCTGAGAATTTCTTAAAAATTAATACTGATGGTTCTTCGAGGGGCAATCTGGGTCCAGTCAAAATTGGAGGCGTTGGACGTGATGCTTCAGGGGCGGTTGTTTTCCTTTTCTCGGCCTATATGGGAGAGCATAGGTAAATAGGATGGAGGGCCTGACAATTTTATATGCCCTGAGAAAGGCTTATGAGCTTGGTTGGCACAGAGTGATTTGTGAGGCAGATTCCTAGATTTTAATCGACATGATTATGGAGAGGAGACTAATGGACGTTAGTTGGTAGCTTTTTGCGGTTGTTCAGCAGGTGTTACAGATTTGCTCTCACATGGAGTTGGTGAGTTTTGTCCACATTTCGAGAGAGCAGAATGGGGCAGTGGATTGTTTGGCTAAGTTGGCCTCCGAAGGGATGGCTGGGCGCGTTGTAGAGTTGTGGGAGCAGATACTTGAGGAGATTAGACAGAGACTGGATAGGATTCTGAGAGAAGATAGGAGTGGCACGGGATTGTGATGGTTTGTGGTTGTTGTAGCTTTTTTTCTTGGTTTTGTTTGGGTGTTGGCCTTTGCTGGTTATGTATCTTGGTTTTTTGTGATTAATAAAGTTTTTACCCCTTCTTATTTTAAAAAAAAAGATTTATAGAACATAGGGCTGAATCAATAACAGAATAATTCAAAGCTAAAAATAGAAAACATGTCGATCAGATGAAAACCATTCGTGAACAAACATTGCAAGATGAACAATATATGTTGAGAATAAGATTACAAAGACATGTGTTCAGATAAATTGACTAAGGTAGAAATAAAACATAGACAAGAACTTCATCATGAAGCATCTCAAAGGCATCGAATGACTGTTGATGTTGACATTAATTTTGAAGAAGCAAACTCAATATTGATAGATCATGTCTTTGTAATACCATATAATGTAGCTCAAGATACAATAGATGTTGATGTTGTAAATAATGTAAAAAATAATGAGGTAAAAAAGGAGAAAAGATTACAAAATAGAAGAAGAAGATGAATGCAAAATAATGATTAATAAAAAGAGTCAACATCACAACCTAAAAGAAGAAGGCAGATGCAAGATTTTGAAATGAAAAGAGAACAAAATATAACTAATTCCAATAGAATGCTTGGAAGAGATTTGAATACATTTCAAATGATATTTCGACATGGTTTAGATAATATTTCTTCACCAAGCATGTGTTATATTTACCAAGAAAGTTATATTGGAATAAATAATTTTCAAACACTTGTATGCAATATATGTTGACAAGAGAAAGGTCATCATCGATTTTCGGCATCAACTAATATGGATACTAAGCCACAAGTAACAGAAATTGTAAACGTAACTTAGGTTGAGGAAATGGTAATAGCCCGTGTCAACCCAATCCTACAAGTCACACATGAAATTAAAGGTCAATATAAATATAAAGGACATGACAATGAGTTTTTCGCAAGAAGTAAAAAATTGCTAATGTTTTGCCACATCAAATAAAATATTTACCAATAATTATAGTTTAGCGGAAGGATCAACATGGAACAAATTAAAAATTTACTATCAATAAAGAGTGAGTTTATAAGGAACTTAAATATAAAATAGAACATAACAAGTTTTATTCAGATGTTCAGATTGATGAAAATGCACTCATTGATTTTCCACTTGACTCTAATGAAAATATCTTTAAGTAGTTGAACTTTGTCCATATGCAATTTGATTATGATTGAAATAAAGTTGTATTTTTTGTTCCACTAATGGAGATGGATGAAATAAATATCATTGATCACACAATGTCAATGGCTTCTGAACCCCCTAATAGGCAACGAAGATAAAATTAATCTATCTATGGGTAAATAACCCTAATGCGGATCTTAGATCACTGATTGATTGGTTGGGGATTGGAGCATTTATTATAAATGAGTATGTCACATTAGGATTATTTGATATGACATTTCCAACATTGTTTTGTGATGGAAGATATGATTGGATAGAACCACGATTGAAATGAGTACATCTGCATGAGTTTGTTAAACATCTTTTTCAATACATGGACCACCATTTTGGTCAATATCCACAATTTAGATATTACATGATGAACATGATCATGATACATTGTGCACAAAATTCATCTATAGTGTTTGTGAAAAATTGAAAGTAAATTTCCAAACGGAAAGCTGAGAAAGAAAGATTGAAATTATTAGAGGATAAACAATGTCATGTACTTATCACATATTTCATATACTTATTTATTATTTTATATTTTATGTGATGTGTGTATTAAATAATTATTTAGTTTAAGCATTTTATCTTTTGTTTATTATAATTTTAGGTGCTTTAATGTAATGTATATTTTATATTATATATTAAATAAATACACAAGACATATAAATGCTACTAACATACATATCTTAGATAAATTTATATAAAAGACGTCGAGGGATATCATTCTCAAGACGCTTATATTATATTGAATTTATAATATTCTTGAGAATGACATCTCTCACAACTTTTATATAAATTTACGTAAGATAGATATGTTAATAAGATATATAAATTTAGATTATGTAAATAATGTTGAAGATAAAATAATTATTTCATCTTCATTTGGGTTCAATTTTTTGTAATAGAAAGTCTATTTCAAAATATATTTTACATCTTAATTTACATTTAATTTTTTTATAATAAAAAGTGTATTTCAAAATGTATTATTTATTTTAATTTGAATTCAATTTTTAATAATAGAAAGAAACAATCTATATGTTCTCTTTCTTCATCTGAAGACAAATATATCACTTCATTAAAAACATCCCAAGAGGTATGATTTTAGAGTTCAAATGTACATTGACCACATAAACAATTATTAGACATTTTTTTTTTTTTTTGGGATAATTATGGTATCATTCAGTTGGTAAAGATACTTGTATGTCATGTTAAGTCAAAACATATAGATGTTCCAAATTATTTTGTTCAAGATTTGATAGATGATGATGTTGTATAATTGATTTATTCTAAATTCTTTGAAAATTTTGAGGGTTGTAGTGTAATCTACAGATAGAAATGGGTGTGTAATTAGGTTTTTAATCCACGATTCATAAGTATATATAGTTAAGTTGTACTCATGTGAACAATGGGTGCATATTGAACATACCTATTATCTACTATCAACACACATCCAACACCATAATCAAAATTAAATAAAGGAAAGGAGCCAATAGATAAATGGTGTCTAATAATTGATATAATATATGATTACACAATATCTCATATTTTTTATAATAAAACATTGATATATGCTTTAAAAACCATAAAATAGTCAATCACATCATAATATACATAAAACTTACAATAATTAAATATTCTTTGCACAACACATTTATAATATATTATAATTATTAAATCAATACATTGTTTTAATACCCTGCTATGACTCCCTCCCACCAAGATTGGATATGTATTTTCATGAATCTAAAAATAACAATCTGACACGGAACCAGCCGAGGAGAATTTTAGAAGCCTGACTCACCTGCATGCTGGTCTGCTTTAGAACTCCTATGCTTATATAGGAATGTTGTAACCATTGCATCTCATCTCTCCAAGTCAACAAATTTTATTGAATATTAAGGATGAGATCCTTGGTAATGTTGCATCTCCTATTTTCTAAATCAATTCTGTTTATTTTCTTTCTTCCAACAGTCCATGATTTTCCTAATTCATACTACAGACATCGATCTCTAAAGTATGTTGGCAGATGAACGGGATATATTCCACATTGAGAAGCCAATCTATGATGTGTAAACGGGATACTGACATTTCTACCTTTTAAATAGCTCGTTATAACAAATAATAAACCTAAATCAAACTCTGTAAATTTAACAAACATAAATTAAAAAAAGACGTTTATAATCTCCCATACTCAAAATAGAAATAGACTAAGATAGACAAGTATTAGAGAGAAACGTTGCTTCCATTCTATATTTCTGTGCACACACGATCAGCTTCCACAAAGTGCATTGCATACCATTCTCACAAGCGAGATCACAAATTCTTGAAAGTTAACGGCTAAGAAAAACAATATCCATACAATTCATTATTAATTTTTAATATTGTTGCGATCAATTTAAACCAACTCAGCTGTAAGTGAATATTGTAATGTTACATTCATCCTCCGGACAATTTTGCTGAAGCATTTTCCTCATCTTTACATTCATCACATTATAAATAATTGTGAAGGAAATGGCAAAAATGGAACACCTGTTAGATATCTTTTTAAATTCTCTTTATTCCAGAAACTTGTTTTCTCCAGATTTGTTCTTGTGCATATAAATCAAAGTGTGTCAATTACGTTGAACGTAATACAAAAACTGAAAGTTTGTATTAAGTTCAACCAAAGCTGACAAATTTCTGAAAACTTCAGAAAAATTAATCTGGACAGACAAGAGATGGATCTTCTACTCTTTGGCGAGCATTTAAATTCCTCATGCATAGCCTCGAAAATAAAGCATCTGCCACTTTAGTAAACCAAAAGTTAACAAGAAAGTACAAGATTTCTTCACTGCATCTGCCACTTTTGAAGTCTGCAGCAATTAGAATTGGAATCTGTCAAGCGGATTATTTCAACTTGGTATGCTTAAGAGGTGACATTGGGCTTGCATTATGCCAAGAGTCGTCCATAGACATTAGTCTCTTTTTCACAGATGAAGCGATTGGGGTTGTTGAGGTCAATGGAGAATAAGGAGAAGCTTGTGAGATAAGAGAGAGATTTGTATCGTAGATAGTCGGGTCTGATGGTGGTTTAAGGGTAAAGCCAGCGTTGCTGTTGGGAAAGGAGACTGTCATCTCTGGTGGGCTTGTTAGAGGTGGATTTGGTGATATTGGAACTAATGGAATTTCCAAAGATTCCGGCAGAGCTGGCGGTGGGTGTTGCCACAGAGGAAGTGGCCCTGCAACCAAAAGCGTTTGGAGCAAAGGCCCAGCTTTCAGTACAGCTTCCAAAAATTTTCCTTTCTCAGGGAGAGAATTTATCATCATTTCACTGTTATGAGCAGACAGTTGTGGTGGAAAAACATCTGGAGATGGTATATCCTCTTGCCTGTTCAATTTTGTAGATATACAACTAGGTGAGAAAGGTGAATCTAATGGTAGTATAGGCATCCCGTGATTGCTAATCATAGGTGCAGAAGCCGTTGAATAGCTTGCCGATGTTTGACAGTCGTTGAGGATAGATTCATAAGGAGGTTGCCAGTGGACATTTTTTCTTTGAATATTTCCAGAGCGTAACGTTTCACCCTTGCATTGCATCTTCTTGGAAGAACCATCTCCTGCAAGCTGGGTATTTCGTTTCACAAGTGAATTCTTCTCTGAAATCTGATGCTGCGTGCCTTCTTCTGGACTTGAATAACGGTAGGCCTCCTGCTCCTGACATGTTTCGTTTGGATATTGTTGCTGCTCTGAAATGGATTGCTGCTGGTGTTGAAGGAGGAGATTTGAAATTGATGTATTTGAAGCCAAAACATCCTGCATCTAATATATCACAGTATCAATAGAGGAGAATCTTTGAAGAACAAAACCTACAAATGAATGGTTCATCATTAAACTTGAAATACATCAGAAGAGAAAATTTGTGGACTTGTTTCTTTACCGCATACGCACTACCATGGGTTCGACCCCTACCCTCAACTAGGTGTGGAACCCCTCACTTCTTTTGGAGAAAGCTTAAATAACTGATACGTTTACATTGATGGGTGTTAATGCAGAAATTGTTCAACACTTTTTTATTTCTTGATGAGTGCTAAGCCGCATGCATTTAACAGCATTCAACATGAGCATATAGTTGTTTACTTTCACTTTCAGGCCTGTTTACTTTCTGGGCTTCCCATTAAGCTAAATGGATTTTCATCTTAGTGGCAACGGGCTTTTTTAAATATAAACCTTAAATTACACCCAATCCTATAAACGAAGCAAATGACATTCAGGGAAAAAACATGAGATGTGATAAATGATTGCATTATACCATCAATATGAATAAGCTTACCAGTGCCAAAAGCTCCAAATCTGAATATCCACTGGGAGAGCATCCTAGAGGCAGGTATCCGAATTGAAAATCCTGATGAAGAATGGTTTGATCCCATTGTTTGGAGAAATCAGAAAGTGATTGAGGCAACAGGTCCATGCTCTCAGGTTCTGCAAAATTTAGCCTGATAGGCTCTTGTATGGAAGAGAAAGGAGCAGTCGTATTGGATCGCATGGGTGAAGATGAGAGAGAAAGATATCTGAAGGTCCCAGAATCGCTGTTGAATTCTGTAATGCTTGAGTTTCTTCTCATTGATGTTAGAGGCTGATTCTCAGGCTGCATATCTGATTGCCTAGAATGGAGATAACTCATTCTTGCTTCCAAGTAGCTTATCATCCAATGTTTCAAATTTCTTCCCAGCCTCAACTAATTCTATGCAAATTAGAAAGAGATTGTGAACGAGTAGTTTTGCGCCTCCTTTCCCGTAGCGGTTACAATTCCACTCCTTCCGTTAACTTCCTCTATTTCCATGTTTCTACTTTCTGAGTTGGCTGCTGGAACTAATTTCTCCTCGTCCTCAAAATCACCATATTTCTTTTTGCAAGTGCTGAAGGCCGGCAAATCTATGGATTCCGTAAAATAGGGATTGCTATAATGAAGATGGTATTGCAAAAAAAAACCAAAAAACATCAAAATACACTTCACCGTGTGAATCTTGCCTCTGCAACAGAGGCTACATCAAAAATTCTCAATGAATTCATATATAAAGTGCCAAGCCGCGGCAAGTGCAGTTGTAAAAACTGGGGCCGACCACCAAATTAAGTCACAAAAGTTAGAGAAAAGGAGAGGTGGAAGCAATTGGGCCTACCACCAAATTAAGTCACAAACGTTAATTCTCTCATGTCTTAACACTGGAGAAATAAAAAATAAAAAACTCATAAACGAAGCAGATTTATATACGTAGACGTCTCCGTCTGAGTCTCTGTCTCATCCAACGATTGCCATATGGCAGATATGTATTACCAATGCCCAACATTCCCATAAAGCCAATTTAGCGTTAGGGTTAGGTAAGAAAAAGAGGTTAGAATTTAAGCGGACTTTGAAAATCAGAATCGTCCTTTCCACGCGGACACGCGGACGGGACGTCCATCCAGATCACGCGGGTTCAGATGAGCCTGCTTTCCTTCCTTCCTTCCCTCCTCCCCTTTTTGTTTTTCTCATACGCCTCAACTTTCCTAGAAAGTGGTTAAAAAGTCGTCCGCAGGCCGTGCCACCAGCAGACTCCAGCCCAGACTATATTGGGAAAACGTCGTAGGCGTGCCAAACGCTAACCTCCGTTTCGATTGAGGGTACATATTTCCGCGTTAGCTTGTTGACTTTAGCAACCAAAGAACGGGGTGAACGTCGCTTTGATGGTCCCCACCTCACTCGTTTGAACTTGGATTTTGCCGAGTTTCGAATCTTCGAATAAAGTTTGATGTAACGGCCGCCATTCCCCTTCAATTCGAGGGGACAATTAAGGCATAAATTATGGGAGGGGAGTTCATAGTCGGCAACTTATTTATAGACATCAATCAATTAATGTACGAATAAAACCTATTTATCATCGGAACGTTTTACGATATTATATATGGTTAAAAAATAATAATAATAATAATGTATGAAGGTTATAATAGAGGTTAAATTTGTCGTTCGTTTAAGTATTTTTAATTATTTTATACGTAAAATATATAGATATTTAAAACTGGTCACCGATAATTTTTAATTAAGGTTTTGACCAATTTCCATCTAAAATATACAATTTGACTTAAAAACAGTAAAACACGTTACATGATGTGAAATTGACATATTCAAATGCCAATTTTGACTAAGGCATCTCTAAATGGGGTAATACAATTTATGGGCCAGCTAACTTTGATCAAACCATTTCGAGTCAAAATGCTAATTTTGCACCTAGGTGCTCTGGATTGCTCTTTTCTATCAAATCTCTTACACGTGCCTTTGTTATTTGTTGTTGGTAACATCTTAAATGGGAATACGGTTCCAATGCATCTGACAGTGACTTCTAATTCCAATCTAGTCGAATTTGGACCAATAACAAGGCATCTTGATCAATTTGAGAATTTTTTGCATAAAGTGCTTAAACATACTTAAGAGCTAATTAAACCAAATCAAGGCCTAATTAAGAATTTCATAGAAATTTGTTGAAAACTTATTTTTTGAAATGAATATTGAATATCTGCATCATCAAGTGATCTCATTTTTTGGGAAGGCAACCCTAGGCCATAAATGCCACAAATCTCAAGATTCATGCCCTCCATGCCTCTTAATTGTCCCTTCTTCCAATGTCATGATGAGGATAATTATAAACTTAATTCTAAAAATTGAATTAATCCTCAACCACATATCTCAACCCTGAGATGGACGGTTCAGGGTGATTTTAGACATTTTCAAAAATCTATAAATAAAGAGGCCATGAACATTATTTTTAAGCTATTTTTGGTGCAAAGTTATAATGCACAAATATCTTCAAAAAGTCATTGCAATTAGTGTTACCATGCCGAATTGATTTCAAACCAAGCCAAGCCACAAGCCAAAGGTGCTAAGGAGAGATGGAGGTAGCCAAGCATTCATTGCCAAGGACTTCATGAGCACAAGCCGAGCAAGCTACTACAACAAGCATTTTGAAGCATCCAAATAAGGTAAAAGAGGGTTTATTTTGCATTTTAGTTGTGTGTTTTATTCATGTTTGTTAACTAAACTCTCCTTAGTGTTTAGGCTTAGAGATGTTATGCTAATTAGTATGTCTATTTCATTTTGTTTTCATTTTGGAACTAACACCATACTAACCATCCTCTTTTGAGTCAAATTATTAGATCACAGATGGCACACCTGGTGGGACCAAACACATCCCACACATGAAGAAGATCATTCTGCAACTTTAAAATCTTTATTTGGATCATTAAAACTCTTGCAATTTGATTTTCTAATTTTGTTTTGCCATTTTTTTGTCATGAGTTTACACAGTAACCGATGTCGATTTGTAAAACCGTCATCGATTGGTCTAGCCATCATCAGTCATTATTTGTGTAACTGATGTGGGTTAGATAACCATCATTGGTTAGTAAGTAGAACCAACGTCAGTTATATAACTGACATCGATCACTGTGTTTTCTTAAAAATACAAACCCGATAGCTATTTTAAAAAGCTTGGTTTGGGGTCATACAGACTCCACTTTGGATGATTTTTTTAAATCATGTGTTTTCTACTAAATTTTTAGAATTTGATATTAGTTTAACTTCAATTTTCATGTTTTTTAAAATTTTGGAAAATCTATTTAAAATGTTTATAATCTAACATATTTGCTATTGGGGTGATGCCTTAAGGGTAGACAAGTAACTAGCGGATTTCAAGGTTGATAAATCATGTTTTAGAATAATTTTGCATGTTTTAAAATAAACTAGGAACATTATTTTGGTGCCTAAAGTAATATTTTAGGTGCTTAAATAAGTGTTTTTAGTATTTTGGTGCATAAAGTAACATTTAAGGTGATTAAATAAGTGTTTTTAGTATTAATTTTCAAAGTTACAACTAAGACCAAAGGGTCAAATAAACACCATCTCATTTTTTAAATTTGGGTTTAAAAATGAACTCACCTTTCCAAGCTTTTTGTGTTCAATTAGTTGTTTAAATTAGATTTTGTTTGGCAAAAAGAGGGATGCCACGTGTATGTTCTTCTATTTATCCACTTTACGGAACCCTTAGAATCAAAAGTGCCATTCCTATTAGAAAAAGCCTAGTATAAGGCTTATAAAGAATATCATCTAAAGCACTCCCAAAAAACTCGTCAAAGTTTGGGTGACATTCAAAATGATATTAAAGTCTTTCTCTTAGTCTTTTATTTTTATGCAAACTTGGCTTGCGAGGGGGATGCCATTACCTCTTATGAATTATTTAGGAAAGTTTTGACCCAGGGTTTTATCTCCCATCATTGACTTCACTTACTCCTTCTGAGTTACACAGAAGACATATCTACATTTAAAATTCGTACTACACTGAGTGAACAACAAGATGCAGTGGTTGTAAAAAAGACTAATTTTTTTTACAACTAGCCAATGCCGTGGTTACCTAATTTCCATGCTTGTCTTTTGCATCATTTGATGTGAAAGTCATTATGCAATTGATTCTCCTAGAGATGTTCGAAACTTAATAGTTTAGTCAACCCCACATTGAGATACCCTTGCTAGGATTTAGATGATTATACTTAGTGTATTTTAATCATTTTTGCTTGGTATATTTTGAGACTAAAACTTGTTTGTTTATTCATAAGCCATGTCAAAACCAATTTGTTTATACGTCACTCTTTTGTCTAAAGAGGTGTTATGCTGGTTATTTTTCACCACACTTGTGCCTTCAATTTTTTGCTAAACTTGTTTGTGTGTGTGTCATTTGAATTGCAAAGGGTAGTGTTATGCTGCCCAAAACATGTTAAAGCTATTTTGCCTTTGAGTCATTGATCACGTCATTCTAGCATGCTTACACCATTAGGTTGCTCAATTTATTTTAAGACTTTTTTCACCTTGTATCAAAAACCATTTGTTTCAAACCATTTTGTGTATATCATTTAGACCTTTACCTTGTGCTGTCATGCTGTCTAATCTTGTCTAGCTTATTTGGTCAAATCATAATTTTTAACGTTGAGTTTTCAATTAACCTTATCAAGTTTGGATTCAAAAATTGATTGATTTCTGTTTAGGCCTTAATTCGCGGGGTGAATACACAGATCTTCCTCTTTTAGGTTGCATAACTTTGGTTAATCGATTACCCAAATTTGAAAAACTATTGATGGTTTGTTTGTTTAGTGCCTATCTTTATCATTGTTTGTGTCTTTATTTGGAAAAACATAGTCCTTCTTCAAAGAGTTTTTTGTCTTATACCTTATGCCTACTGATCATGTTTATATTTGATTTTATTTGTCGGGTCTATCTCAAAGTTATTTTTAAACTTGTTAGATTAAATCAAATCATATCAGCCTTTGTTTTAAGTCTAGCTTTTGATGTCATTTGGCCAAAAGTCCTATCATATGCCTGCTTGTTTGAGCCTAGCTTTTGACTCTACATTTAGACAAAAGACCTAGTAACTCAATTTTTCCCTTTGCTAGTTTAGACCTTGTTTGAAACACTTTGACTTAGACCTTTGACATGCCATTTTTTATTCAGATGCTTGACATTTTATGTTTATGACATTTGACATTTGACATTTTGATGTTAGACTATTTTATGTCAAGTCTTAACACAAATTATTTTAGAGATACAGCTCTACTTTCAGACCACATTGGAGATACAACTCCACCTTCAACTGAGTTAGACTAAGCTTGAACCATTTATCCTTTAGACATAGTTTTTCAGAGTTTGTAAAACTCTAAGGTTTTTTATTTCGAAGATTTCATTATTTATGCAGATATGTCTCACTACACTTATGGTGGAGTCATATACAATCTAACTTATGATAGAATGGCCACACAAAATCCCACTAAGAACCCCTATAAAGAAAGATTTTCTAAGGAGTTTTATTATTCTCCCTATAATACTCCATATGTGGAACGTAGTCAAAATCCACAAAATCTAAATCAAAACCTTGATTGGTATGAAGAGGCTTGTGAGGAGGACTTTGAAGACTCAACTATAGATAATGTTAATTGGGATACGGATCCGTACCCTCTTTACAATAATTAGTACATAAAACATAGTTAAGAACCAACTTATGAGCCAACTCACAACTGAGATGATATGGTTTATGAGAAAGACTTGGATGATTTAGCTTATACGAGTAATAAAGCTCCACTACATCTTATCATTTCTATTTCAGGCCCACAATGTCACACCATTTTCATACCAAGACCTCATCTTTTAGTTTGTGTGAACAACCAAGCTCCACAACACCCAACCATTTCTATACCAGGACCTTATCCTTTGATTTGTGTAAATAATCAAACTCCACAAAGCTCTATCATTCCAAGACCTAATCCTTTGGCTTGTGTGAATAATCATGCTCCACATTGCCTTATTGTTATCATCTTAGGACTTTGTCCTTTAGCTCATGCGAGCAATCATGCTCCCCAAGGCCAATCCCATCTAAACCTTAACTGATCCAATCATTTGAAGACCAAGATGTGTTTAAAATTGGTGTTTTCAAATTCATTAGAAACCAAAGCCTAGACAACCAACCAATCCAAGGTGTTTTTGTTGAGCCAACCACTTATGATAAGTCAACCTGTGATGAATCACCTATTGATCCTATCCCAATTGTCAAGGAGTCTCATACTGACAAGTCAGTCTTTGTCAAGTCACTTCTTAATGATTATAACCATCTTTGAGAAAATCATTACCTTGACCATATGCCTATTTTTCAAGAGCCACCTATTGACAAAATAGTCTTTGAGGAGTTATCTCTTGACCTTTTCCCATCCTAGAGAAGTCTCACTTTGATAAACTAGTCTTAGTGGAGTCCATCATGCCATTACAAGTTGTTACTTATCTAATACTAAACATTCAATAAGACATCATTTTAATAGAGTACCTATTAGATGAAGAATCAGAGTTAGAGTCAGGTTCTATTCTTGAACTAACATCAGATTTAGCATCAAAATTATAATCAACATCAGTCTCAACATCAGATTTAGAGTCTCTTGAGTTAGAATTAGATTCAGAAGAAGAATATGTTCATGGCTATTATAATATTAGTTATGCATATCTCATAGATCAATTTGAATACATTTATGATCTTTCTATAATTTTTGAGGATGAGTACTTCAGCTTTGACATAAGTTATCCTAGTATCTTCTATGAGGATTATGTAGCCTCTCTCCATTCCATTACCATTTCACAGTCCATTCCTATCAACCAAGATAGCCATATTATTGACATTCCATCTCCCACAAGTGTCGATTAGAATATATAGAATCACACTTTGTTAAACTGCATCCATGATGACATAGTAATTGAATAAGATCAAGGAGGCCAAGACCACATTAATATAGCAGAACACTCTCTTAGTGAAACCTTTTCAGAGGTGCTATGGGACAATCAAAGTCACAACTTAGCATCTTCCAGTGAAATTTTTTTAGAAGTGCTAGAAGACAATCAAAGTCAAAAGTCAACATTCCTTAGCGAAACCTTCTTGGAGGCACTACGAGACAATCAAGATAACTTCATTAGTGAAAACCTCTTTGAGGCACCAATAGTCAAGCACAAATTTTTTTCACTACTTGATGAAGACAAGATCAAAGATCAAATCAAAATAACTTCCTATCTACAGCCTAATTAAATGGTAGCTACTCTCAAGATCAAACAATAGAAAAATTTGGTGGCCCTATTGAGAGAATAAGTCTTCGGCCCCATCACAACTAAAGTTATGTTAAATCTAGCATCAACAACATTATGTGTGACTAAAAGTCTTGATCTTCATTTATTTTTCAACCATTCCACATTCCATTATCACCTACCATTCCATTTTACAATCAAATATACCATCCATTATTTGTCATTGTTTACCATCCACAGCCACACTTTCCTTTGCAGAGGCTACAAGGATACCTTGTCTCGAGGTTTGAAGGAATCAGAATCAATGAGCAATAAAGATCATAAAAACATTCTCAAAATCTAGATCTGCATCGAGTTCTTGATAGAGCAACTATTCAGATGAGGTGTGGGCTAGAAATTAACATGATCAAGTATTTTGTTTGTATCATTTGTTGACTAAGATGTATATCTCCATCTCAATAGGAATAATAAAATCATATGCCATTTTACCATATCTAGGCCAAAAACATGTACCATATCATTTCACATTGCCATTACCATTGTTGCATATCCATTTGCCATTGTTGTAGATCCCAACCATTCACCCCACCACTTGGGGGTAACCCTCTTACCATTTTATCCAATCTATAAAAAACCATCATTATTCTAAAGCAAAATTGTGCCATCCTATCATTTCATTCCTATTTAGATCAAAGCCTATTTTTAGTCATCCTACCCAATTCTATTTTGATCTTGGTTACTTTGGTTTTTCTTGCACTTTTTGTTAAGAGGATTCCAATCAAGTTTCAATAATCAATCCAAGTTTGTGTTTAAATGACAGTCTATGAAAGTAGTGTGACAATTAATCTGGCAAGATATCTTTCATCCTATCAAGTTTGTTTATCTGAGCCTGATTATAACTGCCTATGGGCAAATTAGTGTTTCACTAGTTTTACTACTAATTATAACTACTTATGGGCAAATTAGTATCATTGACCTATTCTATTGTATCCTAGTTATAACCATATATGGGCAAACTAGGTACAATACTTATTTATCATGTATTATCGCATCACCTTGCCATTACTATTTTCATTTGACTGGCCATTTATTAGATTTGAAATTTTTTTGGGACCTAGTTGGTTTTTCCTTACCTTTTGTGTGGATGGAATTACTATGACTTGAGGTCATTTTAAGACTATGTGAGTTATTATCAATTCATGTTGAGGTCACCTCAGTCCCCCTTTCCATATGCTCTCGCCATTTTATGAGTAACCTAAGACAAATGCTCTCACCATTTTATGAGCAGGTATCTTATCATTCTCTAACGAGTTAAGATACCTCAAAAATTTAAAAAATATTCATAACATTTCAAAAAATCCAAAAATATTTATCCTGTCTAATCCTAGTCAATTATCCTCAATCTGCCTTACTGGGGCATGGTCATTATTAGGATGCTTTCTTTTGCTTTTATTTTTAGGGTTTCTATTTGTTTGTTTATTTTAAGTTGTTTGCTTTTATATTTGTTTATTTATTTATTCACTTGCCTGTTTGTTTTCTTTCAGCACTGTTGCCTCGACTCAATCTATATGTGTTCATTGGGTTATTCCTTGTGCACATTATCCTTGAGTCCATCCATATTCATCCATTAACATTATCATCATGGTTTTTATCATTAATGCATTATTTTTTGAGTGTTTATTAGATCAGGAGTCAGTCTTTATGCATATTTTGGCCAAGTCTTCATGGTGTTATATCATGAAGCCTACCATCACATGCTACAACAAAAATCAACTTTCACTACCCCAACATCATAGTATATAGTGATAATCTAATAGAATCATCAACTTTTAGATGATATCAATTATGAAAGTTGATCAAATGTACCCTTATTATTCATTAAACTAGATTTAATGTTTAAAGAGTGATTTAAAGTAAACCTTAATTCATCCCTCTTCTTCCCCTATTATAAAAATAACCTACCCCACATCACAATAACAAAACTACATACTCTCACCATTATAAGAGAAAATACTACATCATAACCACATCTCTCATCCTCTTGGAGACATTCTCATCCATGGGGTCCCCAAAGCTGATGTCTCAAAAACTTATTTATCTTACCAACCACCCATTCAAACTTTAGTAGGGAGTGTATATACATATGTTCCTACCATCACATGCTAAACCAAAAATCAACTTAAAAAAGGTCTAAAATCAATGGAGCTACATAAGTTTCTCCTTGGCACCTTGGCAAATCCTCCCACCCACCTTGATCAATATAACTTATTTGACCATTCTAGTTGTATCATTGCTAATTAGGATGAGCATCTCCTCTTTTGCAAGTACAATTGAATCATTTCTAATGATCAATCATATTTCTCTATCCATTTCTTTCATCACTTTGCACCCACTCCTCTTTAATCTATATTTTAGATTATATCCTTGAGTTATGCTTGTTAATCATCCCTAATTGGGGCACGATCATCTTTAGCCAATCCAGGTCCTCTTAATGATTATAACTGCGTATGGCAAATCATTATTTTAACTTTTATTCCTGATTATAACCACCTTTGGGCAAATCAACATCCTTTTTACATCAATGCATGTAAGCATTTTCTCATTTGGATTAATCTCAACCATGGATTAATTTCACCTTTCTTCTTATTTCTTTTTTTAAGAATCATCCATTAATAAATGTGACGACCACTCCCTCAAGGGAGCATCATCATAGGCTTCTCAAACTCATTTGGAGCTTTGTTCTTCAACCATCATCTTTTTTTTAGCATACAGGCCATTTCTCATTCTTTGAGAAGACATTGATTTACCTATGGTGTCCAATGCCTTTCCAAATAGGGGTAAACTGTAGACACCTAAAATTGGCCATCGATAACCCTCAATCAGGTTTTTGACCAATTTCCACCCAAAATGCATAATTTGACCTAAAAACACTAAAACACACTAAATGATGTGAAAATGACATATTCAAATGCCAATTTTGGCCAAGGCATCCCTATATGGGGCAATATAATTTATGGGCCAGCTAATTTTGATCAGATCATTTCAAGTCAAAATGCCAATTTTACACCTAGGTGCTTTGGATTGCTCTTTCCTATCAAATATCTTCAATGAGACATGCCTTTATTATTATTTTTTGGTAACATTGTAAATGAGAATATGATTCCAATGCATTTGACAATGAATTTTAATTCTAATCCATTCAAATTTTAGACCAATAACAAGGCATTCTAATCAATTTGAGTAATTTGTGCATAAAGTCCTTAAACATGCTTAAAAGCTAATTAAACCAAATCAAGGCCTAACTAAGAATTCCATGGAAACTTGTTGAAAACTTATTTTTAGAAATGAATATTGAATATCTGTATCATTAGGTGACCTCATTTCTCGGGAAGACATCCCTCGGCCATAAACGCCACAACTATCAAGATTCATGCCCTCCATGCGTCATCAATGCCTTCCATGATGCCCTCCATGCCTCTTAATTTATCCTTCTTCTAATGTCATTATGAGGATAGTTATAAAATTAATTGTAAAAATTAAATTAATCTTCAACCACACATCTCAATCCTGAGATGGACAGTTCAGGTTGATTCTAGACATTCTAAAAAATCTATAAATAGAGAGGCCATGAACATCATTTCTAAGCTAATTTTTAGTGTAAAGTTATAATGCAAAAATATCTTCAAGAAGCCACTGAAATTAGTGTTATCATGCTACATTGATTCTAAGTTAAGCTAAGCCAAGCCAAGCCACAAGCCAAAGGTGCCAAGGAGAGATGGAGGTAGCCAAGCTTCCATTGCCAAGGACTTCATGAGCACAAGCCGAGCAAACCACTACAACAAGCATTTTGGAGCATCCAAGGAAGATAAAAGAGGGTTTCTTTTGAATTTTAGTTATGTGTTTTATTCATGTTTGTTAACTAAGCTCTCTCTAGTGTCTGGCCTAGAGATGTTATGCTAATTAGTGTATTTCTTTCATTTTGTTTTTATTTTAGAACTAACACCATACTAATCATCCTCTCTTGAGTCAAATTCTTAGATCACAAAATAAATGTAAAAAAAATTGAAATGTATTAATGGATGGGAAATTTTTTCTATAGATAGTCATTATGACGTTCAAGTTAAAAAATAGTTGTTTTATATTATAAGGCTTTAAAGCCTAGGTAACTTATAACCTATAGGGCTAGCAGGGTAGTGACGCTATGAGACTTACACTAAATTCCAATGTTGAATGAGCACAGGGGTCCACAGCCTGGCCAATGGCATTATGGAACTGGTAGTCTAACAGGGTTGAATTAATTTTTTAAGTCTTAAATAAATGCTGAAGCTATGAATGGCCGTTGGGAGGATTTGAAGAGGATTTTAAAATCTCCAGTTATTAACTTTTCATTAATACATATCTAATAAGCGATCTTCATCTTGATCTGATCAATCATCATAATTCACACAAACACTATTACCAAGTTACCAACTTCCCTCAACCTTGTTTAGTGTTACCTCAGACCTATATCACGAATGGGTGATGATGTGCCATGGGCAAGACATATCTTCTCCAACAGTAATGACACCACAAAATCCAGGTTTGAAATTGTTGTTTGTCTTTATATTTCTCAGATGATAGATCTATTCTGTTAAGAATTTATAAAGTGATAGTCTCCAACCCTCCAGGCTCTTGTTGCCCACATACATTTACAAAGTGATGGAAAATTGAAAAGAGAACAACATGAAATTATGGATGGTAACTCATAGTCTCACACTACTTCCCCATGAATTCGACACAGGTTCATTGTCCTAGGCTCAAGATAAGATTTGATAATATATATTAATGCTTGCTCCCTATTACCATTTTCATCTCATTTAATATGAACAAATCTCAGCTTCCCACATTCAAATCTTAGCAAACTCACTATTTAGTAATGCTTATCCACAATGTCACTTCACAATCTATCTCGACTATAAGATATCTGAGGATAGAGCAACTGAATGGATTCATGACAGTCTGCAAGGAAAAAAATATTTTATTGTGTTGGATGATGTCTACAGAGGATAGTCTCATAATGCATCTAAGCCTATAATTATGTTATTAAACTTTGCTAAAGTGGGGTTCATATGATCAGAATCATATCTGATGAGCCCATTGACGTTGATCTGTCAATGACAAAAATGACATGGTGAGGGACATTATTTAAATGGTCATAGCCAAAATGATGGCCATAATCAGTTATGTACCCTACAAAAGTTAAATTATGTCCAGAACTCTTCGAGAATTTGTATTGTCATTTTACAGACTAGAGGATTTGAGGCCTATGAGTTTGATTCTTTAAAACTATGAACTATAGTATGCCTTCACGAGGTGGTGTGTTCGATTCTTTCCTAAAATTCTTTCCTGTCTGAAAAAATAATCTCTGCTTCAGGTCATAGATTTGAGTCTCAATTCTTTTTTTGCACTTGGAAAAAAAGTGTACGAGGTTGCAGGTTCAACTCTCTTTCCTTGCAGTGGGCAATGGGCACTTTCAAGAATCAACCTTCAAGTTGTTATAACTTATGCACCACCCAAATTAAAAAATCAAATATACATTGTTTTAAATTCATTTTTTTCCATAATCTATGTGAAAAAATAGAACTACAATCTGCCATGTAGTGCATATATATATATATATATATATATATATATATATATATTCCATTATTGTATATTGACATATATTGGAATTTGGTGTATATATAAAAATATAAAAAACAAAATTATGGCATACCAATATTTATTATTTTTTTATATTGATTAATTAAATAAAAGGGGTGCACAGAGCACACCAAATTCCAATATATGTCAATATACAATAATGGAATATATATATATATATTCCATTATTGTATATTGACATATATTGGAATTTGGTGTGCTCTGTGCACCCCTAGTTTTTTAATTAATCAATATAAAAAAATAAATAAATATTGGTATGCCATAATTTTGTTTTTTAAATTTATATACATCTCGTTATCTACTATGTTTTAACTAATCATTGTATAAATTCTCCTAATTAGTTGCATTTTCCATTTACTTCCAAAATTTAAAACCAATAAATATTTAAAAAAATATGCCCACACATCTTATGCTAAGTGCAACTGTTGCCAATTTTTTTAAAAATAATTTTCACATCATTCTATTTTTTTGGGAGACGTTTTTTATTTTTATTTACATGGTCAAATCGACACCCCTTTTCTTCCATGGATGAAGCTTACTTTGTAGACTGTAGTCTTTAATTCTAATCTAAGTCCTGTGCTTTCACATTACTCAGTGCATGTATGTTTATTATTTCTCAAATTTCCAAGCCCACTTAGCCTTTGAGTCATGCATCTAATTTGACATAAAAATATCATAGAATAACACATGTTTTTTTCTCAAACATGGTAGTTGATATTAATTATCATTTTTTATTTATAAAGGTTTATTTTTAACAATTAATGCTAATAATTTATGAAGTTTATATAGTTATATGAACATCTAATTTTTTATGTCTAATTATCTTTTATTATTTGGTTTTTATAGGTACTAATAACTATAAAAAAAATGTCTAAAAATAATAAGAACCAATCTTCAATCAATAATTCTTTTGCATGGTCTGGAACATCAAAAGCTTCACTACAAGAGGATTAGAATTTTGATTTAAACAAAGACTTAAATATTTTGGGATGCGATGATGACTATGCTGAAGAATTTGAAGAGGAGGAAGCTTCAACACAAAACAAAAAAAAGGGCTAAAGTAAATAGAGTATTTAGAGATGAATGAAAAGTTAAATTTAAGTGGTTAAAGTGTATGATGCATGAAGTGAAAATAGTCATGAAATGTATATATTGTGAAGAACCCAAGTCTACAGGATGGGGTGTTAGGATCCTCCTACTCTACTCTGAGAGTACAATTGATTACCTTTGTATAAGCAACTAAACACAAAATTAAATCATAAGTAATAAGTAACTAGAATTCAAAAATAACAAAGAATATGAGATACGAGAAACAATACAATCTGTATTAACACTCTTCCAGAAGGAAATACAATGAAGAAATCTCACTCTTCCCACACCTCTTGGGTGTATAGTAATTCTCCCTCAAGAGTTCTCTCTCTCTCTCAATTACAACCAACTCAACACTGAGTTGTTCCCTCCAGTGACAATCAACCCAATGGTTGTTGTTGCCTACTCCGATTGTGACAATCAACCCAATTGTTGTTGCCTCCAATACTCCACAGACCTTGATCTTGCACCCTGCAGATCTAATTGGTCTTACTTACATGTAGATCTTCTTGATCTTACACTTGAGGATCTAATCCTTCTTAGTCCTTCATTACAATATAGCCCCATGGGTCTCTTAAATAGATCCCAAACAAACAATAATTAGAAATGTAGACTCAAGACTAAAATTAGTCTTTACATGCAAACTCACTGTTCGTCTCAAATTAGAATAGTTCTGGAAACACACATGTGACTGATGTCGGTTCCTATCTGACTGATGCCGGCTGACCATAAACAATGCCAGCTACTATGTAAATAAATATGACCAATGTCAGTTGGCCTAACCAACGTTGGTTACTTTGACACTCAGCAACCTCCACCATTTGCATCAGTGAAGCTTTTAGCTCTACAACTTAACAATCTCCCACTTAGAGATAAATAATTATACCTGTACCTATACCTGTACATCCTCTAATTTGTTTCTAGCTTGTATCTCCATCTTCAAGTTCAATCTTGAAGATCAACCACCAACAGTGAACACATATCCTGTGGTACTTCTCCTGCCATCCAAGTCACCTGCCATTTTTGAATCTACATACCCATGTAGAGAAGTGCTTAACCCTGCATAGCATAAATACCTGCTGCTGGTCCCTCTCAGATATCTTAGAATCCACTGAACTACTTTCCAGTGTTTCTTTCCTAGATTGGCCATAAACTTGCTGACAACTCCCACTGCTTGGGCAATATCAGGTCTAGTACATACCATGTACTCAACCTCATCATGTGATTTAGGACACTGTTCATAGCTCAACTTGAATTGTCCAACCATAGGTGTGCTTACCAGTTTTACATCCTACAAATTGAACCTCTCCACTACCTTATTCACATAATCATTTGGAGACAAAATCAACCTGTGATTTTCCCTGTCTCTAGAAATACTCATGCCAAGGATTTTTGCTCCTAAATCCTTCCTGGCACATGTCTGAGCTACTTTTACCTTTAGCTCATCAATTCCCTACATGTGTGACCCTACAACAAGCATATACACTACATACAATAACATGATAATGTAGCTACCATTATCCAACCTGGTAAAATAAACACAATGGTCACATTGACATTGACTAAAGCCATGCTTTGTCATAAACCTGTCAAACCTATACCAATGTCCTGGAGCTTGCTCAAGACCATATAACCTGGCCTTCTGTCTCACCTATCCATTCTCTCCTTTCTTTAACCTATGAATCCATTCATCTATCAGTGCTTTCTTTCTGGCTGGCAACTCAACCAAATCCCACATTTGGTTCTTTTCCAAGGAATCAATTTCCTCATTCATGCCATGCTCCCACTATTTCCTGGATTCTACCTGCATTGCCTCTTCAAAACTTCTTGGTTTTCCACCATTAGTGAGTAACAAGTAGTATAAAGAAGGGGAATAATGAATTTGAGGCTTACTTACCCTTTCAGACCTCCTCATGGGCATTTGAGACTCCTTGACAGCTTGTTGTCTGCCTAAATTTTGTTCTAACAGTGATCAATCCCGGTCATCTCTCAGTCTACACCCGATCGATGTCAGTTCCATGTGATCAACTTGATCGATGTCAGTTCTTACCTAATCGACATCGGTTTCCACCTGCCCGACATCATCGACTTTGGTCTCCACCAAACCGATGTCGGTTCTTACTTGTTTGACGTCAGTTCTCACCTGAACGATGTCAGTAACTGTGTTTTCTTGTGAGTGATGATTTTTACCCGCGAGCTCACTTTGGATCATAACCTTGTCCAAATTTCCCTGCTCAGAATTATTCAGCCTCTTGAGCTGATCACTGTCCATCATCTTCTCCTTGAAAACCAAGGCTTTCTAGTTCTTAAATATGTCAAAAACATCAGATTTCCTTTTTATGCAATAAACCCAATCCTTTCTTGTAGCATCATCAATGAAAGAAACATCATATTGTGATCCTCCAATAGAAGCTCCCTGAGCTGGTCCCCACACATCTGCGTAAACAATCTCCAACCTATGCTTCTTCTTTGTTGACCCAGTTTTGAGAAACCTCACTTTCTCCTATTTCCCAAACATATAATGCTCACAAAAATCTTAGTGTATCAAATCTGAAAGCATACCTTTTGACTTAAGAACATCCATTCCCTTCTCACTCATGTGACCAAGCCTACAGAGCCACATCTTTGCATCTACATCTGAAGTAGATAAACTAGAAGGAGAATCAGTAATACAAGTAGATAGATAAAGTGTACTTACTTTCTTACCTCTAGCTAATACAAGTGCACCCTTGGAAACTTTCCAAGATTTTGATGTGAGAGTTACTGTGCAACCCTCATCACCCAACTTCCCTACAGAAATCAAATTCCTCTTTAGGATGGGTACATGCATGACATCCTTCAACGCCCATGTGTTGCCAGTCTACAACTTCAGCTGCACTTCCCCTTTGCCAACCATTTGACAAGGCTCACCATACAGATAATCCTCTATCTGCATCTTCCATAATTGATAATTCTTGCCATTGAATTTCTCCATTCTTAGCTTACTTTCTTTTGCCATTTCTATACTCCCACTCAAATAGAAACCCATGTGAGTGACCTGTAATCAATAAACACTTAACACACTCTGATACCAAGGTGTTAGTGAACCAAGCTCTGATACCAATTGTTAGGATCCTCCTACTCTACTCTGAGAGTACAATTGATTACCTTTGTATAAGCAACTAAATACAAAATTAAACCAGAAGTAATAAGTAACTAGAATTCAAAAATAACAAAGAATATGAGATATGAGAAACAATACAATCTGTATTAACACTCTTCCAGAAGGAAATACAATGAAAAAATCTCACTCTTCCCACACCTCTTGGGTGTAGATTAATTCTCCCTCAAGAGTTCTCTCTCTCTCAATTACAACCAACTCAACATTGAGTTGTTCCCTTCAGTGACAATCAACCCAATGGTTGTTGTTGCCTACTCCGATTATGACAATCAACCCAATTGTTGTTGCCTCCAATACTCCACAGACCTTCTTGATCTTGCACCTTGCAGATCTAATTGGTCTTGCTTACATGTAGATCTTCCTGATCTTACACTTGAGGATCTAATCCTTCTTAGTCCTTCATTACAATACAGCCCCATGGGTCTCTTAAATAGATCCCAAACAAACAATAATTAGAAACGTAGACTCAAGACTAAAATTAGTCTTTACATGCAAACTCACTGTTCGTCTAAAATTAGAACAGTTCTAGAAACACATAGGTGACCGACGTCGGTTCTTGTCTGACCGATGCCGGCCAACCATAAATGATACCGATTACTGTGTAACTGAATATGATCGATGTCAGTTGGCCTGACTGACGTCGGTTACTTTGACACTCAACAACCTCCACCATTTGCATCAGTGAAGCTTTTAGCTCCACAACTTAACATGGGGCACTGGAATTGGTTGTACTACTTTGCAACATGATACAATAGTTACTCATGCAAATTTAAACATTCATAAAATTTCACAAGCAAAATGGATATGTGAAAATGAAGGAAAAACAAAATCAATTCTAGGACACATTACAAGTATTGATGACACCAATAAGGAAAGAATCATCACAACCATGAAATTAGTTTATTGGGTTGTGCAAGAAGACTTACCCCTTTCAAAATCTGAGTCCCTTTGCTCTCTTTAAATTCACTTAGAAACACCAAAGATGCCAAAAATAGGGACTATAAATCATATACAAATCATATGGCTGCAAATGATTTCCTTTTTTCCATATCTAATTATCTTGAAGAGAGTTAAAGTGTAAAAATGTTAGACAGTCCATTGTTCTCTTTGATGTTAGATGAAAGTGTAGATCGAAGCCTAGAGAAACACCTTGTGGTTTCTGCTACTTTTCTATAATCAAAAGGGTTGGGGCCACCTATTTCATAATTCTTAAAGCTCATAAATGTGTGTGATGGAAGAGGGAAAACAATATATGATGCAATATGTGTTTTGAAGAAAGAAAGGGGTCTTTCAAATAAAATTTTGATAGTAGTTTCTATAGATGGTGCTTCATCAATGGTGGGGAGTGAAAATAGATTTGTTACTATTTAAAAAAAAGATGTACAGAATCTTATATGTATTCATTACATTTATCATCATGAGGCTTTAGATACATTAGGCATTGTTAAAAATTTACCTAAATTGATGTTTGTTGAAAAGTTGGCAAATAAAGTATATTCTTGGGTCCAAAATTCTACTAAAAGACATAATGAACTTATTGCTCTTCAGGAACTCATGCAACTCAAAACACTTCAAGATCTTTAGATTCATGGAGTTAGATGGGTCTCAAGAGGACATGTTATTGAAAGGCTTATTGTGTTAACGCTTCCATTGTTGACTTTGTGGAGAAGTGAGAAAAGAGACTCATTGTATGATAAGGCTACAATATTATCAGTAAATTTTTTCTTACATATGCTTGCAGATGTACTATGTGAACTAAACAAGTTTAATAAATTTTTTTAATGAGAGAATGTGGATGTCACATCTTTAGGGGCAGTCATAGATTCTACTATACAAAATTTAAGTAGGTGGTTTCTAAGGTCTGACACTTCTGAAAATGGTACAAGTTACTTGTCTAAATTTTTAGAGAGCTCTAAATATGGTTATTTAGAGATTATTGATCAAGATGGACACATTCATAGGCATGAATTACAATTTTTGGAAATTCTAAATGTGTGTGATGATTATGTTGATGCACCAAAATAGAGAATGAAGCCTTGCATTGATGGGTCACTAGAGAGCTGCAAAAATCTTACTAAAGAATATGTTCAAAAGCTTGTAGATTGTTTAAATGAAAGATTCTCAGATCTTTCATCTTTTGATTCTATAAAGTTGTTCATCCCTTGTCATTATTTAGAGGGTGCACATACTAGAGAGAAAAATTCAAAGCAGTGGTTGCTTAATTTTTTTGAACAATTGTAACATACTTTGTGTGAGGGAGAAAAGCCTTTCTTAGATTTTGAAGGTTGTTTAAATGAGTTGTATAATTTTTTTGATACTCTTCACTTTATTTGTGAAGGATTCTGCATAAAGGAAGCTTGGAGGGTTTTTTATGTTATAGATTCACATATAAGCTTCCCAAATATGACAAAACTATGGCAAGCAATACTTACCATTCCAACAAGTACATCAGCATGTGAGAGAGGATTTTCAAGACAAAATTTAATAAAAGATATATGAAGAAAAAAAATATCATTGGATATATTGGATGCCTTGATGTGAGTTTCATTGACAGGTCTTAATATATCAATGGTGGACTGGAACAGGGTTTATGAAATTTGGAAAGATGTCAAATAAAGAAGGGTTTAAAATATCTTAGAATGCTCTATGTGGACATATTTATAATGGTATTGTATTTCATATGACCCAATGAACATTCGAGCTTTTGTTTACACTAATTTTTTAATAGTGCTTTCTCAAGTCAAAATTGGTGGATATACATTTGAATTTTTTGAAGATATACATTGATTTTTTTTGTAAAGATAGAACTAGTGCCTTGGCCAATCCATTCTAGAGTTGTATTCTGAAACTAAGGTTATCCTCATATCATATTTCCAACATGTATTTTGAGTCTATTTTACCAATAATCTTCTCTCAAATAACATTTAGAATATCTTGATTTTCTATTGTTGGTTTCAAAGTGTATGTTACAAGATTTTAAGTGCATTCATAATTCTGCCTTATGAAACATTGAATTGAAATAGTCAAGAATTGAATATATTTGTAAAATTGTGACTATGGCCATGACTATCTCTACAACCACAGTTTCACTAGTATCAAATAGAACCACTGAAACATAATCATCATAAACTATTCTAATGTAGGCTTGCATAGATATCAGAATAACCTCATACACACATGAGGGAACTTATAATTTCTTTAGCCTTTCCTTTATTCTTTATGATGAGCCCTTCATTGGGAATATATAATTTTTTTCCTTTGTTATTTAACCCTTCTTTAGTTTATTCTTTTAATGTTCATCTCTAAATAAATCAACCTTCTTTTCTATGAGCATCTCTGATATTTGCTTGATGTGATTGCATAATTATGTATCTATTTCTTAATTAATCACTTCAAACGTTAATTGGTAACAGGTTGACTTTAGATCATCATGTTGCATTATACATGTATGTGTTGTGTAATGATGGCCCTACGTATTATTTTACCACATCAATACAAATTTATTCATTTTGTCCAAATTGTTAGAATATATTTTATTAGAAATAAACATCGAGACAACTTTATCCAAGAATTTGCCTATCCCCAACTCCCCATTATATTTTATTTATTTTTTTATTTCCCACCTAGTCCATAATATACTTATTCTTTTCCATATTTTCAATGAAAGAATAGGAAGATGGCTTTCAGGTGAAGAAGTTTTGGTTATATATACTAGTGTTCTAAGTAGTTTTTCCCTCACATTACAACCAAGGTTTTAAAGTTTTAATTGCATTCAACTACTCTATTTTATCTAAGTTTTATGTGCACTCAAATATGGAATCTGTACTCATAGAATTTTTTGTTGGAAAGGTCTTCGAGAAGGTCATTCAACAAGTGGCAATAACAACAAGTTTTAGCAACAAATATGGATTCTCTCATTCTTTCCCTTCAACATAGGCAATAATAACAAGTTTTAATTGGTTTATATATAAAATTATGAAATTAAAAAATGAGAAATGAACATCACGTGAAAGGTGACATTAGTTTAAAAACTGTCACAAAAAATTTCTTGATGGGTAGGGGCGACCATCAATTTTAACCCCTGGTTGCATAGTAAAATAATTGGTTGTTATACATAGTTCAAACTTTATACTAGAAGAATTTTTTTGATTCAAAACAAGAGAAAAAAGTAAGGAATGTAAAACAAGGTCATACAAAACATTACACTAAAAAAAAGCTACATCATAAAATTTAAACACAAATTGCAAAACCTGAGAGAGGAGGTAGAGGATTATTCTTGGGTGGTAGAGTCACTCGGGTAGAAGGTTCTATAGTAGGATGATTCGATTCCACCTGGCCCCATGGTCGTATCAATAGTCCAACCATTAATTGGTTTTACATGAATAATATTTCCAGTAGGAGAACCTATTCAAAAGGGAGATACATCATATTTACCATGTGATAACAATGAACTCCCCCCATATAAAAGTGAGGGGAGAAGTGGTTACGGTTGCCCAACTAGATTTTGTGCCTCTTGGGAGGTGGTTGTTGTAGCCCATCTAATGGCACATGATTCAAAATGTAAGGAATACTCCCCCAGTGGTCCATTAACTCTTAGAGGTGGCAGACTTCCATCACAAATTTGTATGTTTAGGCTTGAATCTACATGTATACTAAAGATATAACAGAAACCTTGTCATTAATAGAAAAGTCATAACATAATTCATCATTATTGAATATAACATTATTTGTGGCCTTCCTTAACTGGAAAAGAATGATGAATCCTCCACATAAAAATAATAGAAACTGGTTAGTTGGTTGAGTCCCCCAAAAAAGCAATCCACCAAGAGAAAGGCTCAAGGTGATAAGGATAGAATAAGCTATGGATGCACATCCAAGTCGATTGGGCTTATGGGTAGAACCAGAGGAGTGTTTAAAATACTTAGGCCATTGGAAATAGTGACACTTAGGTGGAGCAATAGTCATCTGAGAGAATCATTCCTTGAGAGAGAAACCTTGATAAACAAGGCACCAAATGATGTGGGTTAACTTGGTTCTATCCTAGAATGCCAAATTTTGTCAAGTTTGGCAATCCAAGTTATGGTGGAAGAATTAATACCCCAATGCCTATTGAGATTATAAAGAAAAGGGGAGAAGGGGCTCATGACTTGATACAAAAGGTTTGAAGAATAATTTTTAAAGTGGGTGTCACAATTCCATCGCCAATCTTTCCACCAAGCTCGAGGTGGTTGCAAGCCCAACTTATGAAGCATAACATCAAGAAAAATCTATTAAACGTGAATAATAGAAGGTAAGTCAACCTTATTCAATTGAAATTTATTTTTAAATTTGTCCAATGAATATAATCCCTAACATCAACCAAATCCTGGTATGGATACCTTTCCAAAAGAGTCTAAGGGCTTTGATTCTTGGCAATTTAGCCAACAAAACATTAGTGCCTATCATAATAAGAGGCCACCAAATGTTGTGATTGTTGAAAGATAAACCTCTATGAAAACCATCCCCAATCCATTTCATGTGTGGCTTGACAGCCTCAAAATTTTTATATATACTTTTGGCAACAAAATAACCTTCAATTTTGATAGGAACCATAGTGATGATAAGGGAGTGGAAGCCTATATTCTTCCAACTGGGTTTACCATAGGGCAACACAAAAGAAATACAATGACTTAGAAGTATTTTCCAAGCCTCATTACCTTCAATGACATAAAAAACTCATCTGGAACATAAGGTTGAACTATGTCTATAAAGGTCAACAATCCCCATGCATTCTTTACCTTGAGGAAAGCAACAAATATCCTAGGCTAAATGATGGAAACCCCTAGTTTATTTGGAATTAGACTAAACAATGTCCCTAAGAATTTTAACTAAGTTTTCATAAGATGCTTTGAAGGGTGCCCAAAAAGAGGAATAATAAACATGGGTGGAAGCCAAAATCTTAGTGTAAATTTGGAATTTTATTACCAAGGATAATGACTTGGTAATCCAATATTCAACTTTCTTCTCCACTCTATTGATGACATACTACCACATCTTAGCCAAAAAACTATCAAAAGCTAAAATAATGCTAAGAATTTTGAATTGTTCTCTATGTGTAATCTATTTCCAATTAAATTGGAGAATCTATTCCAAGATAGGCATCATACTTTGTCTAAAACACTGATTCTTGCTCTATTGCAAACTAAACCCCAGAGCCAAGAAACAAATATCAAGATGCTTTATAGCTTCTAAGAGGGTGTGTTCTTTATATTAGAGTGTAAGGAAGATGTCATCCAAAAAGTGCCCATTAATGCATTAGGAAGAATGGTCAAGGTAAAGATATACCTCTAACCATACCCTGCTCAGCTCTAGAGGCAAGAAGATATCCTTGAGCTTATGTGGAGAGAACATATAATTTTGAAGCAAGAAGGCAGTCTTGCCTGATGGAGTGTTGTAGGTAAATTTAATTAGACTTGAAGCCATTAATGGTGAGTTAGGTTGAGGCATCTGAAAGTAAAATTTGAACTACTAAAACAAAGTACTAGTTGAAACCAAGAGCCTTTAATATATCTAGGATAAAAGGCCATTCGATTATGTCATAATATTTTTCAAAGTTGAGAATGATAAAAATGGTTTGTTGATAAGAGACCCTAGCCCAGTCCATCCCCTCCCAAAAATCAAGAATATACCTCCCTCTAATGAAACTAGTTTGCTAAGGCTAATAATTGTAGGGAGAATAAAACAAAGTTGATTGGCAAGAGCTTTAGTGAGAATTTTATAGGAGACATTCAATAAGGTGATGAGCCACCAATAGGTAATGAGATCTAGGTCACCCACTTTGGGTATAAACCTAATATTACATTATTAATTAAATCTCTCAAAGAATGGTTTTACAAGGCTTCTTTATAGACCTAAAGCAAGTCTAACCCAACAAATTTACACTTAGATTTATATAATTTACATGGAAAGATATCAAAGATAGGGGCTTTGTCATTACTCATTCATTAGAGAGCCTTTGTAAGTTAATAGAGGAGTCACAGAGTCATTGGTTAGTCACTTTAACTTTGTGAGGAACCACATCAAGACATTCATGTAAAGCTTGAGGTCTTTCTTCTATTATCTCTTAGGATTGAAACATTATCTTGTAGTGATTCATGAAGGCTGAGGAGATATTTGAGAAGGAGGTGAGCTTGAATTGAGCTAACTTGATGGCCTTAATTTGGTCACAAGCTTGCTTGTCCATAAAGGGATTGAAAAATTCTTTGGAAGCTTTGTCTTTAACCTTTAACCATTGTAATTGAGCATGTAATTGTGCCCCTCTAGTAGCATGATCATCTTCCACCTTGATGTGGTGTTTGAGTGAGGCAATAAGATTTTAAATATGATTATCAAAAGGATTAATATCAAGAAGGGAGGAGACACTATGGAATTCCTTGAATTTGGAATCCTCACAACACTTTCTAACATGCATGATTTGCTTCTCATAGTGGTGGAATAAGGTGGTGATGCATAAAATGGCCTTTTTCTACCACTCAATTCAGTTGGTAGCATAAGCAGGGTGGGCAGACAAATTCTATATTTTGGAAATCATATGGATGGTACCTATTATTAACCAAATTTTCACCCTTAGAAGGTATTTAGTCCTTCCATATTTAGAATAACATGGAGACATTCCTAGGTTTTGGGTGGCCTAAACTTGGATTGAATATCTAGGTTAAAGGGTTATCTCCCCTAGATGAATCACTTAGGCTCACAACTTCTCTATCAACTTTATAAAAAAGAGAGAGAGAATGATACTCTAATGGAGGTGATACACCAAATATACTTGACCACTACCAACTAGATGCAGTTTCACTTTAACCATAAGACTAACATGCAACAAACACTACTCCAAAAATGCCTCTCTACATAAGCATTTCTTATGGATGTTGTGAAAGATGCTTGGGCTAGGAGGACTATTCAAGAGATCATGAAATGACACTAGTGAATAAAAAAATCACTCAACCTTTCACACTTCACAAGACCTAAAAAAATGTTTTCAAACTAAACATGAATGCTAGAGAAGGACAACATGCTAAAGAAGCAAAGCTAATCACTTGATAAGATCTACTATTCATGAACACACATTAAAACTAGTCAAAGTATGAGGTAAAACCAAACTTTTATCATTGATAAATGGATTACAATTCGGTAGGGTTTCACCATACCCAGGTGGAGGATACAAACATAGAATATCAAGGCTGAATATATAGAGAAATGTGAGAAAAGAAGAGAAAAAGGTGTAAGAGAGAGAGGTGAAAAGTGTATCTCAAGAGAGTTCCAATAAAGGAGTTATAAACTATCTCAATAAGTCTTAAATGGACAAGTGTTCCTCTTTTTAAGATGTTTTTTCTCCCAAGTGGCATGAAGTTCCTTATTGTTGCTTCACACCTTGATTTTTCTCTTGAAAACTGCCCTTTATCTTGGCTTGTGATGGACAAATAACACACTTGACAATCATGTCAAATTGAATTGATATGTTTCTCTATTTTTTGACACTTTTCATCTACTTAGGATATATCTAAATTAAGATCTTAGTGGCAATCATCAAGTAACTCCTTAGGTGTCTTGAAACCTCTTTGTCTCATTAGGCTTTTCTTGCCTAAATATCTTAAAACTTGATTTCATATTCACCAAGGAAATATTTATCGATGGATGGTATCTTCATATCATATTAGACCTATAAAAATTCATTTTGAGGGCTCAAAAAACCATCAATATCTCGTTATGTACCTAAGCTCTCATTTGGTCTCACTTTCATGTAGCCATGAAAATAGGTAAACCTCCTTATGTTGGATAGTATACATATGATCTTGAAAAATTAAACATATATTTGAGGACCCAGTATTCCCTTACCACTTCATACCAAGTTTTAGGACATGAGAGTGAGTAGAAGTATAATTTTTGACCCATTTCCTCTCTCTATTTAGGTCTCTATTAGTCCTCCTAAGCCTAGGGACTGGGTTCTTGATTTATACAACTCCCACATGTGTGAAAATTATAAGAAATGTTTTATTCAATCCAATTACCTCCTAATCATTCTCCATGCCAAATTTTAAGGTCTAACACCTTGTACAAACATCCCAAGCATGCTTGTGATAGTCCTTTCTATCCCATTTTTGCACACTTGTAGATTGCATGAGCCAACTAAGGTCTTAAAATGTTACTCAAGGGAGTTTTAAATGTCATTAAATTCATTTAATAGATAATTTAATTCATCTAAATCACTTATATTCATCTTTTCCCTCATTGGGTTATTGGAGAGCTCTTTGGCAGCTTTAAACCATTTTCAATCCTTAAGGATTGTTCATAGAATTTAGGGATATAATTGTATTCTTAGTTACATAATTATAAATTACACTAGGGTACCAAAATATCCCTAGGATTCCAAATTCCCATGCAAATTTTCTATACTATACTGAGTAAAATAAAGTAGCTCCTTGACTAGGTAGGCTGCATTCTGTGAGGTTGAGATAGAAATGAAGCCTAAAGGTGGTATTATAAGTTTGGTTTTGAGTTGATAATGACATAAATAAATATATATCATCTATTATGACCAATTTAAATATTTATCTTCATCATTTTCTTGATCAAACCTTTTTAAATCTTTCTTATATCATGACGAGGGTTTATAGTTATGCTAGTGCAATTTACCCTAGGACTATATTTCCTCCTTTTATTCTCTATTGGAGGGAATAAAATGTTTTAATGAAGTATATATCACCTCAATTTAGTCTTCATGCTCTCATATTTCCTTTTATAAACATCCTTCATCACCAAATATACATACACATGACTGTATGTATGGTTTTAGGCTCAACAGGCCTAAATGGGCCTCTTAACTTGACCATTCCTTTTGTTATTGAATGTTATGATATTATAAGGTCACTAACACTATGAAATAAATTTAAAATTATTTTATTAATCTTATAATTATATCTCTCTCAACCAAAATACACCTTTCACTTTAAGCAATCATGTAAATGGCACATTGATGATGTGTAATTAGGGTTTTAGTGAGTCATGTTTAATAACCTTGATCTAATATTCATTTTTAGGTTATATGACCTAAAATGACCTATGTATTTGGTATACATATCTTATATCTAACCCAATATATTAATTTTATCTTTTCATCTCCAAGCTTGGAAACAACCTGAACTACTCAGGCCAACCTGTAGGTAGCCATTTGGGTTTTAGTTACATCTTAGAGTCTAGGGTTTCAATGTAAATTTTTGAACATTTAAATGACTTTTGATATATTTTTGAGGAATTATTATTCTATTTTAAACCTTATAAAATTCCTCAATACCTCATATCTCCACAAGCACCCCTTCTCTCTCTCATGTCTGCTCAAGACATGGTTGTAAGTGATCATTGAGAGTGTTTTAAACATTAAACTTTGAGATTTAGCACTCTTTAAATGGATTATTGGTACTTTATATTAATTTTAAATTCATTGAATAATTTATCTCATTTATCTTATCCCACTTTAAGTTTGTTAATACCTTCTTTTGTTTGGCCATACATGACAAATAACACTAACTCTGCTTATAGGTATGTTTGGGTCTACTAGGTTTCATTAGAATATTGTATTCAACCATCCATTTATATTTGAGATTATTAAAGATTGTGCTTAGGTTTCAAGTGGTTTTAATTATCTTTATTATAAATTTAACATCCAACATCAATACAACCATTACCTTTTCTCTCATAGGTCAGAATGTCTCTATTATGCCTGTAGGTAGAGGTTTAAGCTAGAAATTGGATTAAAGTTTAAGAATAGGTTATTAATAGCAAGGTTCTTACCCATTTGAATTTCATTCACCTTAAAAGTGTTTTTAATTAGATACTATACCTCTCCAATCACTTAAAACTCATCTTTTAAATCAATATTCATTGCTTTTTAAGTGAAAATGAGGCCTATAGGTCTGTAAACTTATAGGTATGCCTTTTGATCATTTTAGGCTCTTTTAGGTCTGTATTAACATTTTAAAACCTTGAGGTCACCCTTAATTTCTTTATTATAATTATTTTTATTTTGAATACTACCACACACCTTTGACAATGTAAGACAAACCCCTTTTCAACCATTATTGTAGATAACATCAAAACATAGTCTTCAAGTTAGGAGCATAAATGTCATTAGAGGAAGGGTATTGAAGGTAATCAGATGATTGGATAACCTTTACTAAAGTATACATATTAAAACATCCTTTTTATACACTCGAACCTTGTGGAAAACCCTAAAACCATGACGAACAATGATAGTCATCTTGCAATATATGCAAAAATGGATTTTTCTTGTCAATATAAGCCCACACATGCCAATTAGGGATTGGAAAATAATTTAATATGTTTGAAAAAGTCCCTTGTATCCTATTAAAATTATATCATGCATTCATCCATCTTTAAACTACCATTTTGAGGAGAAACAGTGAGCTTGTGGCATTGACTAGCTCTTTCAGACCACCTTGGAGTCTTAGCAATTGTTCATAAAAGAGAGGCAATGGATATATAAAACAATAATAAAGATTTGAATCTTACTAAGACACCATCCTCCATCAAAAATATTAGGCCTTGATTCTCTCTCTCCTAATTTTACCATCCACTTGAAAACTATCTTTTCAAGCTTGCCAATGGATTGATGGAGAGAAGGAAGCATATTTAGCAATTTTGAGACATACCTACAAAATAATCATGTATATGACCTTTAAAATATTAAAGGACACTTATAAAACTATTTCCACCTAAATATCATCTCCCAAGTGCATAAAACTACCTCTTAAGTGTTGAAATTCAAGATTCTAACCACTTTCTGACATCCAAGGACTCAAAAAAATGTATTTTTACAGATCATTCACTTTGTAATATTTGACACACATTTGAATTTGGTCAAAAACCTTTTTTTTCATTAAAATTTACCTTAAATTTTGTAAAATAACCTTAACCTTTTCAAACAATAATGAGATGTTAATTAAAGGAAATGAAGGGGTAAATATGACTTAGAGAGAAACCTAATAACCTATGACACTTCTTGGACTCACCTCTTTTTCACCATGACACGGCTAGGCTAGTCTAAGATGATAACAACCATTACCTTAATTTCTCCAAAGTTACCTTAAACAATGCTAATAAGACCTTATAAAAACCAATTGGAGACTATCAAGGCATGTAATGGGCCATGAACAAGTTTGTAAAATCATGACAAGAAATTTTTTTCCTATAAGGGTTGACATTTTGACCTTAAGGGTCAAAATTGGTCAAAAAATTAGAGATTCATAGGGGTAACATTCTTGCTATGCTAATTAGACTAGTATCATTATCTTTCCATTGGAAAATAGAGTCACTTGCACTCAACCTCAAACCTAAACTAGACCTTGACCAAGACAAAAAAAATTGATTTGACCTCTAAACCACACAAAAATCAATAAAAACACATAAACAAAGGAAACAAGACACACAAATGTGTTATCTAGGCACTAAGGGAACACAAAACACAATAAAGCAACTAAAATGTACAACTGACCTAATAACAACTTATTCCTTCTGGATCAAATGGGAAGCTTGTAAGATATCCTAATTCATGAGGTGAAGAATAATATGCGGCAAATTATCTCTTGAACCTTTGTCTTATTGGCTTCATCCTCATGTTGATTGTCAATTTTCATGGCATGCTCTCAAATGAAGTAACAACAAAAAACCAATCACCTTTGAATATGAACTCATCATATGGCTCAAGATACTTCTCATGATGCTTTTTAATGTTTGTGCCTAGCTCAAACATGACCATCTCTTGGATTATTTTATAAACATCATTTTTAGCTTTTAGGGACTTCATGAAATCAGGTATTTGATCTTAAATGGTCTCTTGAGGATCCCTACATTGTTTCTCAAATAAGAGATTAGCCTCAAAAACATTCTCAATCTATACAATAGGAGGTATAGGCCCTTGAAAATCCCTAAATTCATTGCATATGTTTAGTTACTACTGCCAAAGATCCTCATCATTCTCTTGGCCTCCCTTTTGAAGATATACAATATGAAGTACATCTTTAGAGGATTCTTCTTATGTTGTAGCATCTTGATCAACTTGTACTCCTTCCTCAAATTCACATTCTTTGATTATCCTTAAAAATTGAATTGTTTTTATCTTCACCAAGGGGAGTGCCAATGGTGAATTCCTCATCATATACACTTGAAGCATCTTCATCACACTCTACTCGAACCTCACTTACAGCTGCAACTTTTTCATTTGCCTCCCATAGGATAGGTTCATCTTTAATAAGGGATATGGTGGGAGGGTGATCAATATGCTCATGATTTTGAGAGGGATTTGAGGTATGGTAGGTTGCTCATGAATAGGTTTAGGGATTTAAGGAGTACTCTTTCAACTTGGGATCTTAGGAATGGAAGATTCTTGTAAGAATTCTTAAAGAGATATTAAATTCAGTTGTGCTATGAGTGTTTCATTCTTATCAAACACCACATCATTATTCTCATAGCCTTCTTGAGCTTCTTTAACAACTGTAACTTGAATTTAAACCTTCTCAACTAAGACCTCCTTATTATATTTAATGCCTTCTTGGATAGACCTCCAAGATGGAAAAGATTTGGGTTCTTGAGGAGAGTGAAATGGGGTTTGAATAGGTTCAAGGTTTTCTTTGACTTCAATCTCTTGATCTTGGCTTTCTTCCTCTTGTTTCTCCCAAGACTTCACTACTTGGTTCCAAGTTGAGACCTTGATACTAGTAGGTTCTCTTAGAGATTGGATTCGCTCTCTTGAAGGCTCTATTTGGGTATGGTCAATGGATTCATGAGGATATGGAACATATGAAGGCTAATAAGGAACACAAGAGGGATCATGACACATCTAATCCAACTCTCTTTGCTACCTATCCCAAGTTTTCATCTTCTCTAATACAAATGCACATAACTCACTCATCTCTATTGGATCATTAGATACAACTGCAAACCCAATCACTTCCTTATATATTGAGAATTTTAACAAACTCTTTTTGCACATTTTAGTACTTTTCTATCCATCTCATCCATTCCATCTTAAAAATCTTGGGAAACTAATGGAGGAGGAAAATAGCATGGTTTAAAACAAGGACGTTCATCTACATCACCATAACCATATGGCGATGATGTAGTCTAATCATAAGACTGATATGGCTCACAAGGAGGACAAGAGTGATGTTATTTGTAGTAAAGAATGTAATAGGATTCTTAAGGCTGTTGAGGTATATAATTGGGGTTATATGAATGTTGATTGGGAGTACCATAGGGCTGATACAAACCATCATACTACTAGTAAGGTTCATTATAGGACTGATAAAGAATACCATAGGCTTGAGATGCCTCTTCAACTTACATGAAATTTAAATTCACTTTAAACTTAGCCACAACAACTTCATCAAGATAGTGAAATGAAATCAAAACTTACTTTAAGCAAGTGACTGGGCTGCTAGAACTAATTGATTGAGTATGGAGTCACCATTGATGTTTTGAATGCCTCTAAAGGTTGATATGTAGAATAACAACACCAATGATATTTCCACTACTTGAGACCTTAGTCCCATTGTGCATGCCAAAACTCTTTTCAACCAAATTTGCACCCTTGGAAGGTAGTCTAGGCCTTCTAAATTTGGAATAACATGGAGATAATCTTATGTTATGGATGGCCTAAACATGGATTGAATCTCTAGGTTAAATGGATTTCTCCCATTGATGAATCACTTAAGCTCATAAACTACTCTATCAAATTGATAAGAAATAAGAGAAAAAACTATTGTAATGGAGGTGATGTAATAACTATACTTGAACACTACCAATCAACTACATTTGCACTTCAACCATAAGACTAACCTAAAACAAACACTACTCCAAATCTGACTCTCTATATTAGCATTTCCTATGGAGGTTGTGAAATATGCTTGTGCTAGGAGGATTAGTCAAGAGTTCATGAAATGACACTTGTGAATAAACAACTCACTCAACCTTTCACACTTCTCCTTGACACTTCATAAGACGTGCAAAAATTCTTTCAAACTAAACATGAATGCTAGAGGACAACATGCCAAGGAAGCAATGTTAATCACTTGATAAAATCTAATAACCATGCACACACATTAAAAATAGTCAAAAGAGGAGGTAAAACTAGACTTTTCTCATTGATCAAAGTCTTAAAAATGGGCATGATTTCACCATAACCAGGTGGAGGATATAAACATATCCTATCAAGATGGAATATATATAAAAATGTAAGATAATAAGAGAAAAGGGCATAATAAAGAGAGGTGACAATTGTCTCTCAAGATATTTACAATAAAGGAGTTAAAAGCTATCTGAGTAGGTCCTTAATGGATAAGTGTTACTCTCCTGAATATGCCATATCTCCCAAGTGGCATGGAGTTCCTTATTGTTTCTTAACACCTTGATCTTCCTCATGAAAATTGCCCTTTGTCTTGGCTTGTGATAGACAAATGGCACACTTGACCATTAGGTCATGTTGAATTGATCTATTTATCTATTCTTTGACACCTTTCATCTACTTAGGAGCTATTTAAACTAAAATCTTAGTGGAAATCATAATATAACTCCTTAGGTGTCTTGAAACCTCTTTGTCTCACTAGGATTTTATTTTCAAATAGCTTAAAACTTGATTTCATCTTCACCAAGGCAATATTTCTCCATGGATGGAATATTCATATCATATTAGACCTGTAATAATTCATTTGAAGGGCTCAAACAACCACCAAGATCTCATTTCATACCTAAACCTCTCATTTGGCTTCACTTTTATGTAGCCATAAAAATAGGTAAACCTCCTTATGCAAGATAGTGTACAAATGATCCTAAAAAAATAAACATATATTTGAGGACCCAGTATTCCCTTGTAGTTCCATACGAAGTTTTAGGACTTGAGAGTGAGTGGAAGTACAATTTTATCCCATTTTATCTCTCCAATTAGGTATATATTATCCCTCCCATGCTGAAGTACTCAATTTTTTCTATATAGAACTCCCAAACGTGTAAAAATTTGAAAATTGTTTGATTTAGTTCAATTACCTCATAAGCATTCTCTATGCCAAATTTTAAGGTTTAACACCTTGTACAGACATCCCAAGCATTCTTGTGATAGTACTCTATAGGCCTTTTTCATACACTTTTAGCTTGCACGTGCCAACCAAGGTTTTGAAATATTATTCGAGGGATTTTTAAAGGTCATTCAATTCACTTTATAGGTCATTCACATTGGGTCATTAGAGATCTCATTATCAACTTGAAACTAGTTTCAATACCTAAGGATTGTTCATAGAGCTCAAGGCTCTAATTTTATTCTTAATTCCATAAGTTACAAGTAAACTAGGGTACCCAACTCTCCATAGGATCCCAAGGTCCCATGCAAATTTTTGGTACTATACTAAGCAAAAGAAAGTAGCTCCTCGACTAGGCAGGCTACATTCTATGAGGTTGAGAGAGAAATGAAGCCTGGAAGTGGTATTCTAAGTTTGGTTTTGAGTTGATAATGACCTCACTAGGTCTATATCATCTATTATGACCAATATCAATATTTATATTCATCATTTTCTTGATCAAACCTTCTACAACCTTTTTTATATCATGCCTAGGGTTTATACTTATGCTAGTGTAATTGACCCTAGGAATCTATTTCTTCCTCTTATTATCTATTGGAGGGATTACAAACCTCATATAATGTTCTAATGAAGTCTCTATCACCTCATTTAAATCTTAATTTTCTCATCTTACCTTCACTAACCAGCCTTCATCACCAAATATACACACACATGATTGTATGTATGGCTTTAGGCTCAACATGCCTCTTAACCTTGACATTATTTTTGTTATTGATTATGATGATTTTATATGTTCACTAACACTATGAAATCACTTTTAAATTATTTTATTCATCTCAAAATTCTATCTCTCTCAACCAAAAAACACCTTTCACTTTAAGCAGTCCTGTAGATGACACATTGACTGTGTAAGTAGGGTTTTAGAGAGTCATGTTTAATAACCTTTCTCTAACCTTAATTTTTAGGTTATATGACCTCAAATTACCTTTGTATTTGGTCTACTTATCTGAGCTCCATTCCATTGTCTAAATTGTATCTTTTCATCTCTAATCTTGGAAACAACTTGAACTACTTAGGCCAACCTATAGGTAGCCATTTGGGTTTTAGTTGCATCTTAGAGTCTAGGGTTTCAATATTTTTTTTTTATAATTTCAATGACTTTAGATATAGTGTTAAGGACTCAGTATTCTATTTTAAAACTTCTCAAATTCCTCAATACCTCATATATCCACAATCTCCCCTTCCTCTCTCTCTCTCTCATGTTTGCTCAAGACATGGTTGTAAGTGGTCATTGAGAGTGTTTTAAGCGTTGAGCTTTGAGATTTAGCACTCTTCAACTAGATTATTAGAACTTGATAATACTTTAAAATTAATTGAATAATTTATATCATGTATCTTATCCCACTTCAAGTCTGTTAATACCTTCTTTTATTTGGCCATACATGACAAATAACACTAACTCTACCTGTAGGTCTGTTTGGGTCTACTAGGCTTTACTAGAGTATTGTCTTCAATCATCCATTTAGATTTGAGGTTATTCAATATTATGCTCAAGTTTTAAGTGGTTATAATTAGCTTTATTATCCATTCAAACTCCAACATCAATGAAACTATTACCTTTTCTCTCATAGGTCATACTGTCTCTATTATGCATATAGGTAGAGGTTTAAGTTAGAAATTGGATTAGAGTTTAAGAATAGGTTCTTAATGGAAATTTTCTCACCCATTTGACCTAAATTCACCTTAAAATTGTTTTCAATTAGATACCATACCTCTCTAATCACTTTAACTCATATTTTAAAGCAAGAATTATTGTTTTTAGGTGAAAAAGAGGCCTACAAATTTGCAAACTTGTAGGTTTGCCTTTTGATCATTTTAGGCTCTTTGAGGTCTATCTTAACCTTGTCAAACATTAAGGTCACACTTGCTTGTTTTATTATATTTATTTTTATTTTCAAGACTACCACACACCTCTGACAATGTAAGATAAACCCCTTTTCAACCATTATTGCAGATAACATCAAAACATAGTCTTCAAGTTGGGAGCATAAATGCCATTAGAGGACTGGTACAGAAGGTGATAAAATTATTGGAGAACCTTGACTAAATTATAAATATTATAAACATTCAAACATACCTTGTATACACTATAAACCTATGTAAAACCCTAAAACCATGAGGAATAATGATAATTTTCTTGCAATATACACAAAAATGGATTTTTCTTGTCAATCTAAGCCCACATGTGCCAATTAAGGCTTGTAAAATCATGAAATATTTCTTCATATGTCCCTTATATCATCTTAAAATGATCTCATGCATTCATTCATCTTCAAACTTCCATTTTAAGGAGAAACATTGATCCTGTGAGGTTTACTAGCTCTTTCAGACCACACTGGAGTCTTAGCAATTATTCATAAAGGATATGGGATGGATCTAAAAAACAATGCCATAAATTTAAATCTTACTTGGAACCCCTCATATGGAAAAAATATTAGACCCTGACTCTCTCATGTTGGCCATACCATCCATTTGAAAGTTACCTTTGCAAGCTTGCTAATGGAGCGATGGAGAGAAGGAAGCATATTTTGAAATTTTGAGACTTGTAACTATAAACCAAGCATGGATATGACCTGTAAAAGCTTAAAAGACACTTTTAAGACCATTTCCACTTGAAGATGATCTCCCAAGTCTGTACAAGTGCATACAACTACCTCTTAAGTGGTTAAATTAAAAAATATGACCAATTTATGACATCCTGACATATATTCAAGTTATATATCTGATTCAAGGACTTGGAAAAAGTATTTTTATGGATCATTCAATTTTTTAGCTTTGACACATGTTGGAAGTTAGTCAAAAACCTCTTTTTCTTCATTAAACTTTACCTTAAAGTTTTAAAAAGAACCTTAACCTTTTCAAACAATCATGAGATGTTCATTAAAGGTAATTAAGGAGTAAATATGACTTAAAGATGAACCTAATAACCTATGACACTCTTGGACTCACCTTGACATGACTAGGATAACCTAAGGCAACAACAACCTTTACCTTAATTTCTCTAAATATACTTTAAACAATGCTAATAAGACCTTATAAAAACCAATTGGATACTATCAAGGCATGTAATGTGATATGAACAAGTTTTTAGAAGCAGGAAAAGTAATTTTTTGCCTATAGGGTTGACATTTTGACCTTAGGGGTCAAAATTGGTTAATAGTACCAGTGTGGCCTAAGAGAGAACTATTAAGGATGAACTGATTACATGAAACTATTGTCACCAAATATTGCATTATAGATATGGTTTTTCAAGTCTACTCTATGATTTTATAAACATTGGAATACCTCTACACTTATAGGTTGCCTATGGTAGAGGTAGACCTCTAGGTTTAAGGGCTATCTCCCTAGATTTCTCTTTGTTTGTTTATCACCTACACTACTTGCTTGCTTAGATGAAAAGAGATAGAAGTGACATAAAAATAACCTAATATAATGAGGTGATACACCAAAAGTATCTCTACTATACTACCATATAAGTGCACTGTGAAACATGATTCACAACACTAGTCTCAAAATCTTGAATTGCTCTAACATTAGTATTTCAAACATGGAGGTGATATGCATTATAATGCTCAAGGTGAATGAATCAAAGGTCAGATTAAAAATAGTATGGATACTCTTTAAACTTAAATATATAAAAATGCACTTGACTACACTTCATGTGACTTATTAGAGTGAGAACTACTTGCATCAAACATATAAGAGTTGAGAGAAAGTAAAGATGGATACTAATCACTTGACCTTTCACTATACACCACTTCACATACTTAGAAAATAAGTTTATGAGATAAAAAATAGATTACAAATATTATTTAAAAGGAAAAATATAGTATTAAACCAATAGGGATTCACTATTCCAAGTGTGCATTTATTTACAAAAGCTAAAAATGCTTGCATTTATAGAACATATGAGAGGAGAGAGAAGTGGAGCTCAAGGGTCATAAGAACAAGTGTCAAGTGATGATGAACAATTAAATTACAAGATAATGGATTGGATAATAGACCACAAAGGTATCCTTGGATAAGTTTCCATTTAAAGCATGACAAACTCTCTAAAACTGACATATAGGTCTTCAACTGCTTTCTTGAAAACTGGCTTCATGATGAGGCATCTCTTGACTACTCAAAATTGAAATAGGAAGACTTAACACATATACGCTATCTTATAGGGGTTGGAAAAAAGCTATGAAATTTATAATATGCATCCCTAACTGATATAATTATTTATGACACTTGTACTCACCATCTGCAATCACTCATTGGTATTCTAGGCTTAGTCTAAGAATTATGTGGATTGTGTCACCTGTAGGTGACAATCAAGGAGAAGTTATGAGACACCTATAGATGTTATATTACTATTCTCCAATTCATATGATTTATATTTAAGGTCATAGATCATATTTATCCCAAATGGATTCACTATACATGTAGGCCATGCCTCTTACCTCCCAATATCAACTCATTATGGGTTTGCAGTCAGATTGTAGATCTTGATTTAAGAAACCATGGGGTTCTTGAAAGTGTTCATAGGGCCCGAGTATTTTTTTTCACCTTCCTTGATCCTTATTGAGGTTACTCAAAACATTCCATACTTACATGATTTCATTCCATGCCATTGAGATCATAGTTCCAATCACTACTATGGGTCACTACAAAATAGGTTGCTTTTAGTCTTCTTTCCACAATATTGACTGAGTCTTTCAGGGTAAAAATTAATAAAATTGAAAACTATCAAGATAATAAATTATCAATAGGCAACACTTTTAAAAACAATAACTTATATTGATTAATATTTAATGACTTCAAATAATTACAACCCAAACCATGCTTAAATAAGCCTCAACTCAGAATTTAAAGTTGACATGCAAAATTTTGAAAAAAAAATCTAAAAAAAAATCTATTTTTAGTAGCTGCTATTTATAGTAAGTTTTGAATTCAAGCAAGTGAAACTCCATAAAATCCTAAAATATCCTACATTATAAAATTAACCTATTGGATGAAATTCAACTGAAGTTGACATTCAAACCTAGAAATATACAATTTCTAAAAATAGAAAATTCTAAAAAAAAATCACTAAATAGTAATTTTAGACCTTTAGATGATCACATATGGCCTCCAAAAAATATTGAAATCAAATCTAAGTGGATAGGGTGGCTTAGGAAAGCATAATTTTTTTTTGATATGGTTGTTTTGGTGCATGGAAGATCTCAAATAGAGCTAAGGGTCAAAAGTTATGGCCTCCAAAAGATTAGCCTATTTTTTCAGCATCATTCTCCTTTGGTTGAAAATAACTCAACTCCTACGAGTTACCCTAATTATACTACTGCCATTTTTATTTTTCAATCTTCTTCATCTCCCATTATGTAATCTAAGTGTTGTATTATTATTTTAATCCTTCCCACTAGATCAAATACCTATTATAATTCGATTGCCTTGTGCTCATTGTCTTCATACCTAAAACTTGCACTATCTTTTCCTTCTTCTTTGGAACCTGTTGCTCCTAATTTGATTATTCATCTTCATCACCTTTGCCATCTTCTAAATTGAATTCATATAAATCTAAAACATTAAATACTAGAGAGATCAAAATTCTGTGGTAAACTCACCTCATAAGCATTGTCATTGATTTTCTTCACAATCCTGCATGGTCCATTCTTCTTATTCTTCAACTTATTGTACGTGCCTTTTATAAATATTTCTTTCCTCAAGTAAACCATTACAAAATCACCTTATTTAAATACCTTTGATATTCTTCTAACATCTATTGTTACTTTATAGTTTTCATTACTTTCTTGCAACTTTTTTTTACTCCTTGTAATTATTACATATGTTCTGTAAACACTTCTACATCATCACTAATTTGATCTGCAATTGGTAATTACACCAAATATAAAATACCCATAGGATTTCTCTCATAAAAAATTTGAAATGGTGACTTTCCTATTGATTTATTCACTAAACTGTTATATGCAAACACATCTTGTGGTAAATCCAAGTCTTATTTCTTGGGCTTCTCTCCCACTATGCATCTCAACAAATTTCCCAAGCTCTTATTCATAACTTCTATCTGTCCATCTATTTTTGGGTGATATGCACTACTAAGTTGTAGTTTATTACCCATCTTCTTCTAAAAAGTCCTCCAAAAATGACTTAGAAATTTTGTGTCCCTATCTGAAGTAATAGTTTTTTGAACATCATGCAATCTCACAATATCCTTAAAAAATAATTATGTAACTCTAGTGGCATAATTGGTTTTCTTACATGAAATGAAATGAACCATTTTATAAAATCTATTTAAAACAACAAAAATTTAATCATTACCTCTTTGTGTGTTTGGTAACCCCAACACAAAATCTATACTCAAATTTGTCCATGGTCTTCTTGGAATTGATAATGACATGTATAGTCCAGTATTTTGTGCATGTCCTTTATCCACCTAATATATATTGCAACTTAAAATATACCTTCTCACATATATCTTCATATTTGGATAGAATAACTTTTCCTCCACCAAATCTATTGTCTTCATCTTACTAAAATGTCCAACCAAACCATCACTATGTAATTCTCTTATTATAATGTCTCATAGAGACCTAACTGGAATGCATAACTATTTCCTTTTAAAGAGATAACCTTATTGTATAAGATACTTATCATGAATAAAATCTATCCTACCTGTTAATTGATTCTTTCTCTACTCAACTACCTTGCCAAAATATGGATCAGTATCATATGATTCTTTGATAGCTTCAAATCCAAATACTTCACTCACCATAGTAGTTAATAACACTACTCTCGTGCTCAATGCATCATCTACCTAAATATATTTTCTTGATATATGCTTCAACACAAAAGTATACACTTGAAAGAAAGAAATCCACTTTGCATGCCTACTATTCAACTTCTTTTGTGTATTCACATACTTCAAAGCCTCATGATCCATAAATAGGACAAATTCTTTAGGCACCAAGTAATGCCTCTAATGTCTTAATGCTTGTATAATTGCATAATGTTCAACATCATAAGTAGAATACTTTGATCTTAACTCATTTAATTTATCACTAAAATATGCTATTTGATTTTCTTCTTGACTCAACACAACACCAAGTCCCACAAATAAAGCATCACAATCAACCTCAAACACTTTGTTAAAATCCAGTAATGCTAAAATTGGTCTTTCCATAATTTTCTTCTTAAAAAATTCAAAGATTTCTATGGCATCTCTAATCCATTAAAATTCTTTCCCTCTCATGCAATCTATTATTGGTGCCACAATACTACTAAATTTTTTAATAAATTTTCTGTAAAAAGTTGCTAAACCATGGAAACTTCTTACCTCTTTAATGCTTTTTGGAATATGCCACTCAACAATTGTCGTTATCTTTTCTTCATCCATTCTCACACCATTTTCTAAAACTAAAAATTCCAAAAATATAAATTGTTTTGCATATTCATGCACTTCTTCAAATTTGCATACAACTTTTCCTTTCTTAAAAAATCTAGTACCATTCTTAAATGTTGTAAGTGTTCTTCTTTAGTCTTACTGAATATCAAAATAACATAAAAATAAATAACCAAAAGCTTACAAATATATTCCCATATCATTGTATTCATCACCCTCATAAATGTGCTAGGTGCATTAGATAATCTAAATGGCATCACCATCCACTAATGTAAGACATCCCTTGTCTTGAATGTAGTTTTCCACTCATCTCCTTCACGAATTGGAATCTGATAATAACCACTCCTTAGATCAATCTTTGTAAAATATTTTGCTTATGTAAACACATCCATCATATCATCTAAATGAGGTATAGGAAACCTATACTTGATTTTAATTTTGTTAATTGATTTACTATCCACACACATTCTCCATCATCCATATTTATTTAGAGTTAGCAACATTGGTGTTGCACATGGACTCATACTCTCCCTTATTACCTTCTTTCTTATCAATTCAATAACCTATTTATTTAATTATGCATGTTCTGTTAGACTCATCCTATAAGCTACTTGATTGGCTAGAGTTGATCCTAGAATCAAATCAATGTGATGTTGAATATCTCTCTTTGGTGGTAAATCATCTGGTAACTCATCAGGCATAACATCTACATATTTTTTGAAAACTTTTGCTACTTCTATTGGTATTGGTACCATTTTTGTGTCCTCATTCTTTGTTACTAATACATAACAACAAATTACTACCTTCATATCTTGGATAAATTCTTTATTATATAGCATGCTTTCTATCTTCTCTTCCTCTTTAAGAGGTAAAAAAACTACCTTTGTACCACCTTTCCAAAAATTTTACGTATTCTTTGCTCCATCATGGATTACTTTCTTGTCAAATTACCATGGTCTCCCTAATAATAAATGGCATGCATCTATCATAATAACATCACACCATATTTCATCATTATAAGTTTTTCCTATAGAAAACTTGATTAAGCATCTTTTATCTATTGTAACCTCATTCCCTTTCTTAAACCATGAAATCTAATAAGGATTAGGATGCTTTTAAAATTACAAATTTAGTTTCTCTATCATTTCTTTAGAATCCATATTTTCACAACTAATACCATCTATAATTACTTTGCATACCTTTCCACCTTAAGTACAACTTATTCAAAAAATATTTAATCACAGTCATGCATCAGTGCCTTCTTTATTCTGCACTTATTACTTCCTTGGAATGATACTTGTTCTTCTCAACATGAGATTGTCTCCAACATCTGCTGGTTCAACTTTAGTATTTTACTCTTCTATCTCAGCATCAACTAGATAAACTCTTGGGTGATCTTACCTTTTTTATTGATCTTGATAGTGTGGACACTCAAATGCTCTATGCCCTTATTTTCCACATCTATAATAGACATAAGATCTGCAATGATTTGGAAACCATCCTCTAGCACTACCATACCTCATCCTCTTTGAAATCCTCTTCCTCTTTATTGGTATTGAAACCCTTGCCTATTATCATTTTGCCTTTCTACAACATGTGATGATTCACCTTTCTTATTATTAGGCCCACTTCAATTGTATTAAACCTACCTCATCCCATATTTTGAGGGGATCCACCTCTTCTTAGACCAAGATATGTTCTTCTAAAATTATGTCTATTTTGTTTTTCTTCTACCTTTAAAGCTAATTGATAATCCTCCTCTATGAAAAGTATTATATGCATACTTAATTCATCTTGAATAGAAAATATCAAACCATTTACATACCTTGAAACAATCCACTCTTCTTTTTCATCATGCTCCATGCATATGGAAATATTATAAAATTCATTTGTAAACTCTTGTATACTACAATATTTTTACCTCAAATTTTGAAATCTTCTAGATAGGGTTTGTGCATAATCTACAGGAAGAAATTTATCCTTTAGCTTCTTCTCCATGTTTTTTCCATGCATTAATCTCCTCTTTACCTTTCCTCTATCTCTCTTTCTTTAGGTGATCCCACCAAATCATTGCATTACCTTTCAACTTTGTGCATACAAACTTTACCTTCTTGTCTTCTCTCATAGTCTTTCACTCGAAGAACTTCTCCATGCTATTCATCCAATATATCAACTCCTATAGTTTTAAACTAACTCCATAATCTAGAACATCAACCTTTATTCCTTTATTTCTTCTTTTTAAAGATCAAACCATCCTCTCTTCCATCGATGGTGGCCACTCTTATTGTTCTTCTTCTTACTGAACTTCATCATGATATGTGTCCTTCTCATCACAACCTTGTCCTCTTCTCTGATTAGTGATAACCTAAGGTAATTATCCTACTTGCCTATGTAGCTCTTGTAAATTCCATTTCATTTGTACAATACCTCCTCATCCTCTTACCATGTCTTACTACTCTAGTATTCAAACTTGCTCTGATACTAGATAATGAAACTAAAAACTATCAAGACAATAAATTATCAATAAGCAAAGATTTAAAAAATAATAACTTACATTGATTAGTATTGAATGAATTAAAATAATTACAACCTAAACAATTTTTAAATAATCCTCAACTCAGAATTTAGAGTGGACATGCAAAAATTTGAAAAAAATAAAAAATCTAAAAAAATGTCTATTTTTAGTAGCTATTATTTATAGTACATTTCGCATACAAGCACACATAGATTTAAAAATATCTTAAAATATCCTAAATTCTAAAATTAACCTATATTATGAAATTCAATTGAATTTGACATTTGAACCTAAAAATATACAATTTTTAAAAATAGGAATTTCTTGAAAAAATCACTAAACAATAATTTTGAACTCTCAAATGATCACGTATGGCCTTAAAAAAATATTGAAATAAACTCTAAGTGGATAGGGAGGCTTAGTACAACATCAAAATTATTGATATGATTGTTTTGACATGTGGAAGAGCTCAAACAAAATTACGGGTCAAAATTTATGGCCTCTGGAAGATTAGCTTATTTTTTTTTGCATCAAATTTATTATATACAGAGCCATGAGTGTTGTTTTTCACCTTAATTGATCCTTATTGAGGTTACTCAGAAAATTTCATACCTACATGAGTTTATTCCATGCCATTAATACTATATTTCCAATCACTACTATGGGTCACTGCAAAATAGGTTGCTTTTAGTCTTCTTACCACAACATTTACTAAGTATTTTAGGTCAAAAATGTCTAAGTTAGGAACCATTCCACCATCATCCTTTCTTGATCAACCAATCATATTATTATGTTAAGACCTCACCCCTATTCTTGGGATACAAGGTGGAAACTACTAGACCTATCTATTCTTCAAGACACTCTACTATGAGAAGACCAAATATATGGGCAAAACATGATTCGAAGAAACTAAGGTAAAGTGTCTCATTTTCAACACTTCAAATTTGTGAGCATGTTTAAAAGTCTGCCTACCATATGATGGATTTGCCACTATCAAAATGATGTTTTCAATGCTCCTAGGCCCCAATTAAGGTTTAAAATAATTTTAAACATATTTATTTCAACTCTCTCAGACCTTTGTGGAGCTTACCGCTAGGTGAACATTAGATCACTATTGGAAACCTATAGGTGCCACATTATAGGAATGAGTGTATTAGATTGGTTGTCATAACTAATTTCTAACTTTTGAATGGATCAAAATCACTGATTACATGTTGAGATGTCCTCAACACCTTGAAACATTCTAATTTCATTAGCATGACTGGTCAATGCTCAATTTCACTTGACTGTAGGTGAGAGTCACAAGGGAAACTAACTGTGCAATTCCTAGACCTTGCATATCTAACTATGGCTAGTCTTGAGACTAAAACCTCAAATAATAATTGAGCAACATGATAATATGGATTGGTAATAATAAATATCCTCTATTCTAAATGTTAATTCATGAAGATAAACTTTGTAACTAGTGGAAATGATGTCTACAGATTGTAATGAAGCCTTCAACTAGCAAAGTGAGATAGTTCTGCTCTTTCCTTGACCTCCACACATTTAAAATGAACTAAAACCTAGTGATAAAAATGATCATGCTCCTTAAGATCATGTACAATAACTAGTTTACAAAGAACAATGAAAATAGAGAAGAAACCTAAAGGCCATATGGATGTGTAGGTAGAAAAAAGGAACATACCTTCTTAACAATGGTTCATAGAGAATAAGTAACCAAACTTGCAACTATTTACATAAATTTGGAGTAGAAAAAGATTATTTTAATCCCTCAAATGTACTTGCTTTATCTCACCTCTTCTGGTTATACCAAACTAAAATCATTTGACCATTTGACCTTGCAAAGGAAAGCGATAGGAAAGATAGAATGATTTTGATCAATTTTAGGTCTATCAAAGCTTCTCAAGCATGAAAGTGAGCTGAGGGAACTTGAAGAGGCACTTTTGAATCTACCACACCTACCATAACTACTACACAAGTTTTATAACTTCTTAAAACTAACATTTTTCCTATTAATCTTCTTGTTTTGACATTGCACCTACATTTTGTCAGTCTTACAACAGTTCCTCTAACATATTCTAACATGGGGAATGTATAATATGCCTTTATAATACTTGTCCTCTATGTTAAACCCATATAAGTTCATTTAATGACTCAAAGTGACACCTAAATGATATGCAATGATACTAAAGACTAATAACAAATATGATCAAGGCTAAAGACACATTAAATGACCTCATTAAATACCATGAGACAAAAATTACACCCTAGAAGACCCCTATAACAAATTTAACTATATAGGAGGTTATCTTAATTTGAATTGTGGTCAAATTATTCAATAGGCACCTTATGCTTCCCCATGACCCATTCCAATCTACAAGAGATACAAACATGATCAGATGGTTAGTGATAGGTTATCTATTAATGTTGGAGAAGGAAAAAATAATTTTTTCTAACAACATATATTGGTCAAGACTTTTGAGCACCTGGTGATCCTCGACATAGTTGTTAGACCACATAAACTAAGACATGCTATTAAATGAGTTATATTAGAGGAGAGGGTTGACAATACCCCATTTATTATTAAAGTAATACCACACTTCACATTCTCCAATGCACCACCTTATAGGCAAGGAACCAACTTTATCCTTGGAATGCTCAATCATATTAAAATCCCTTTATACAATCCATGTGGTAGGGAGAGGTTTTGAGAGAAGGATCACCAAATCAAAGATTTTTCAGGGCCATAATTAGGGGCATAAATGTTAAGAATGCATAATGAATGACCATCAATATCTATAAGCAACCAAATTACTCAGTGTAATGAGTCCTCCCCCATAACAATCATGGAGGGGGGAAATTTAGGTGAAACTAGGATGCTAGCACCACCACATCCATATTCAAGTAGAGTGGAAAATTAGGTGGAGTCATTCCAAATATAATGTAGAGAGGTCTACAAAATAATATTAAAACTTTAAATTCTTGTAGATAAATAAAATATAGAGAGCCTATCACATGGAAAAAAATTTACATTTTTTATTTGGTTTGTTGGAATATTGTCATTGATGTCAAATGGAACTATTACCGGAAGTGAACATAATTGATTTCCAGAAGCGAATGGAAATGTCGATGGAAGTGAATGGAATTATTGCTGGAAATGAATGGAATTATTGACGAAAGTGAATGGAAATGTTGATGGAAGTGAACGGAATTGTCGATGGAAATGTTAATAGAATTGTCAACCTTGGCTGACCTATTGGGAGGAGTTGTGACCGTTCAAAAGGACCTTTTCACTTGAAGAGTCATGACCTTAATTTGTGGCTTTTCTTGGGTTATAAATAACTGCATAATGAATGGCAAAAGTGTAGATTCGAAAGTGGAAGATATATAAAAGAAGATCAAAAAATTTAAAGGCAAATATTTGTGAGAATATTAAAAAGACAAAATCAAAAAGTATAAGGAAGAGTATAGTAGTGAAAACACTCAAGTGTAGATCAAATATAAAGGAGATAAATCAAGTGTTATATCATCTGTTGTTTTGAAAACAAATTTGAGATAGAAGAGTGATTTTTTTTGAGAAGGTTGGTGCCTTCATTTTGAAGAGATTGGTGTCTCTTGTTGAGTTGGTGCTCGGTGAAAGGGGTTGGTGCTCCTATAGGTTGGTGCCTACAAAATTGTTTTTGGGGTTGGTGCCCTAGTAGGTTGGTGCCTACAAATATTTATATTGAGATAATTTCTCTATGGTTTTCTCCCAAAAGGGTTTCCATGCAAATCTGTGTTTATTTGCATTGTGTGGTTTTGCATTGTATTCTTTTATTGCTTTGAATATATTAATTATAGAGTAATTTGAGGTTTTGGATTTAAGATTAATAGTTGAAAGCAAAAAAATATCTTATACTAATTCACCCCCCTTTCAGTATAAGTGTGTACTTAACAATTAGTATCAGAGCCGATTCCTTCGGTGTTAGCACAACTACTAGAAGGTAAATCTTGGAAAGCACATATGGCATGATCTCAAGTTCTAGATGGTTTCTCCACTAATAAGGCTCCTTTGTTCGATGAAATGAATTATGCATTTTGGAGCATAATAATGAAGACTTATTTGATGGCCCTAGGTTTCTATATTTGGCAAGCAGTGGTAATAGGATACACAATGCCACAAATTACACCAATGGATGCCACCCAAAAAAATGTCAGTCAGAACAATGCAAATGCTATGAATGTAATCTTATGCAAGATTTTAGAAAATGAGTTTGTTAAGGTTATGCATTGTGAATCTGCAAAAGAGATTTGGGATAAACTCAACACTATTTATGAAGGTGTTAATAAGGTTAGAAAAGTAAAACTCTAAACCCACTGGAGGTAGTTTGAAAGTTTAAAAATGAAGAATGATGAAAACATTGATAGCTATCTTCTTTGTGTCAATGAGATTGTTAATGTCATTCGAGGACTTAGAGAGAAAATTGAAGAATCTGTGATCGTTCAAAAAGTCCTGAGATCCCTACCATTGAGATTTGATGCGAAGGTATCTGCCATTGAAGAAATGAAGGATTTAGACATGATGAAAATGGATGAGCTCCATAGAATTCTTACAGCCTATGAAATGAGAATCGAATCTAAGAGACAGTTGAAGAAGGAAGCATCATTCAAGGTCTCGAAGAAAGAGAAGATCAAAGAACCAGAATCAAGTGAAAATTTAAGTAGTGAACAAGATGAAAATGAATATCTATTCATTTGAAAGATAAAGAAAGGATCAGGCAAATATAAAGGAAAGTTACCATTTAAATGATTTAATTGTGGTAAAATTGGTCATTTTATAGCCAAATGTCTAAACAAAGGAAATAGCGATGATGAGAGAAACAAATCAAAGTATAAAAAGGGACTCAAGATAAGAAAAGACAAGAAAAGGTTTGAGAAACACAATAAAATCCTATACTCCAAGAGGTTTAACAGCTCATCTGAAGAAAACAAAGAAAGTGATGTTGAGAGTGATAATGAAGAGATTCTGTTCATCGCTATAGAAGAAAATGCCACCACCAACAAAGATAATTTGGAGGAAGATGAAGACATGGAAGAAGAAGGTGAGGTGAACCTTGAAGAAGAACTTATTTGTGCGTTGGAAGAAATAAAAGCATTTAAGAAGAAGAATCAAAAACTAAAGTTACAACTCCAAAAATATGAAGAAGAGAATCGAGACTTCAAAACAAAGACATTAAAAGTCTTTGAGGAATCAAGTAAGGTAATTGCTGATCTAAAAGTCCAAATCGAAGAAGCAAAGAAAATTGAAGAAGATCTAACGGATCAGCTAAAGAAGAAAGGAGAAGATTGTGAAAGGTATGAATCTGAGATAGATGTTTTAAAAAGGGATCTAGAAAAGGTGAATTCTAAAATAGCAAGTAAATTGAAATTTGAAAAAAACACTCAAGTTTTGAATAAGATTCTAAAGAGTCAAAGCTCACCATCTAACAAGTCAGGCATTACGTATGAGAAGGAAAAAGAGAAAGCTAAGAGCTATGCTAAAACTCTTAAGGAACTAGTGAAAAAGGAAACCAAGAAGGAAGAAGCCTAGAATACAAAAACCAGCTCTATCAACAAAGAAAGTAAAGGAGATCAAAACTTTAGAAGACCTTTTGCTCCAAGATATGAAAATAAAACTAGGTTTGGTAATTATTTTGATGGATATTGTTATTATTGCAATATTTTGCTCATAAGAAATTAGATTGTAGAAAGAGAGCCAAGGATATTGAAGTCAGGAGTAGAAACAAAGGAACCTATGGAGCTTTAAATAGAAACTACAATTTGTTTGCTCCCTTATCAAACTTTGATGAAGCTATAGTTTGTTACAAGTGAAATAACTATGGACATAGAGCACACTATTGTAGAAGTGTTTTTGAATCTGAAAGACAAGACCAAAAGTTCAAAGCTCTAGTGATAAAGAAAAGATAACCATAAAAGACCTGGAAGAAGAAGCAAGAAGAATCCATGATTGTTCAAACAACATTCCATGCTAGAGATGAAGGACAAAAATGGTTCATTGATAGTGGATGTTAGAGACACATGACTGGAGATAAAAGTAAATTCATCTCGTTAAAAAGGGTAAATGAAGGCATGATGAAGTTTGGAGACAACACTACAACCAATATAATAGGAAAAGGTACACTTATTCTCGATAATGGAAAAACCAAAACATAAAATGTGTTATATGTTGAAGGTTAAAGCATAATATTCTAAGTGTTAGCCGAATGTGTGATCAAGGACACACACTCAAGTTATTTTTTTAAGGTTGCAAGATCAGAAAAAGAGACATAGGAGAACTAATTGTAGATGCTCATAGAACCACAAACAACCTATACATGCTTAGAGAAATGAGAGGAGAGAAATGTTGTCTAATTCAAGTTGAAGAGAGTTGGATATGTCATAGAATGTTAGGGCACATAAATTTTGATAATCTTGTGAAAATCAACAACAAATAGGTTGTGCGAGATATGCCCAAGATAATGAAACCTTCAAACACTCTATGAAAACAATGCCAACATAGGAAGTAAACTAGAACAAGGTTTAAAATGAAGGAATATTCAACCACCAAATCATTAGAGCTGATTCATGTGGATCTTTGTGGTCCTACTAGAACTGAAAGCATGCAAGGTAAGAGCTACTTTATGTTGCTCATTGATGATTATACTAGAATGATGTGGGTAGCCTTTCTAAAAGAAAAATCAGAAGCATTTGAAAAGTTTAAAGCTTTCAAGGAATTAGTAGAAAATGAAAAAGAGCTGAAAATAAAATACCTAAGGTCAGATTGAGGAGGTGAGTTTATTTCAAATGAATTCATTGAGTTTTGTGAAGATCATGGAATTAAGAGACAATACTCAGCTGTAAGGACTCCACAACAAAATGGAATGGTGTAAAGGAAAAATCAAACCATTCAAGAAATGGCTAGAACTATGTTGAATGAATCTAAGCTATCAGATAGATTCTAGAGAGAAGTAGTTAATACAACAGTATATATCTTGAATAGAGGGCAAATCAGAGTTAATAATGATAAAACTCCTTATGAATTGTGGAAAGGAAGACCGGCTTCAGTCAAACATTTCAAAGTGTTTGAAAGTAAATGTTTTATCAACAAGAATGAAGAAAACTTGGGCAAATTTGATTCAAGAGCTGACAAAGGAATTTTTCTTGGCTACTCCATTCAAAGCAAAGCCTATAAATGTTATAACAAAAGGATACAAACTATCGTAGAAAGTGCTAGTGTTAGAATAGATGAGATCATGAATCAAAAGGAAAAATAACCTTCAAAAGAGCCTCTATAAATACCCAATCTTGTAAAAGAAGAAGGGGAGGAAGAAAATGTAGAAAAATTGAGTGAATCTGAAAGGCAGGACACCAAAGCACCATATCACTTTGTTCAGAAGAATCATGCTGAAAGTCAGATCATTGGCAACATTGATGCTGGGGTGCAAACCAAAAGAAGAATTGTAAGTATCCCTGAGCATGTAAATTTCTCTTTGTTATCCAAGGTAGAGCCTAAGAATTTTTTTGAAGCTAGTCATGATAAACATTGGGTAAAAGCAATGGAATAAGAGTTAGATCAAATTGAGAAGAATGAGACTTGGGAACTTGTGCCCAGGCCAATGGATCAAAATGTGATTGGCACTAAGTGGGCTTTTTGAAATAAATTGAATGAAAATGGCCAAGTCACTCAAAACAAAGCAAGGTTGGTATGTAAGGGGTATGCTCAAGTAAAAGGTGTAGATTTCAAAGAGACTTTTGCTCCTATTGCTAGATTAGAAGCAATTCGAATATTTCTTGCATTTTTAGTATTCAAAAATTTCAAAGTTTATCAAATGGATGTTAAATCAGCATTTCTAAATGGCAATCTAGAAGATGAAGTTTACATAAAACAACCAGAAGGATTCCTCTTATCAGAAAACAAGGATTATGTGTGTAAGTTGAAGAAGGCTTTGTACAAATTGAAACAAGCTCCTAGAGCATGGTATGCTAGGCTTGATAAATACCTACAAGACCAAGGATTCAAGAGAGGATATGTTGATAGTAATCTTTACATCAAAACTAAAGGAGATCACCAGTTAATTATTGTGGTGTATGTAGATGATATAATCTTTGGAGGAGACAATGAGGAAATGTCTAAGATATTTGTTGAAGATATGTAAAAGGAATTTGAGATGTCCATGTTAGGTGAGTTTTCATTTTTTTTTGGTTTACAAATCTCTCAATCTAATAAAGGAATATTCATATCCCAAAGCAAGTATGTAAAGGAGATGTTGAAGAAATTCCATATGGAGGATTGTGCCCCTGTTAGCACACCTATGGCTCCAGGTATGAAGTTGAGCAAAGATGATGAATCTCTGAATACTTATCAAACTCTTTACAGATAAATGTTTGGGAGTTTACTATATGTGACAACATCTAGGCTAGATATCATGCAAGCAGTAGGTATGGTTTCACGATTTCAAGTAGCTCCAAAAGAAACACATGTGCAAGCTGTAAAACGTATATTTAGATATTTAAAGAGAACCTTAGATTATGGGTTGTGGTACCCAAGAGGTAAATACTTCACATTGGTAGCGTACATGGATTTAGATTGGGTAGGTTGTGTAGATGATAGAAAAATTACAAGTGGAGGAGCATTCTTTCTTGGAGATAGCCTAGTATTATGGTTGAGTAAGAAGCATAATACTGTATCTCTATCCACAGTAAAAGTAGAGTACATAGTGGTAGTGCTATGTTGTACACAAGTTATATGGATGAAACAAACCTTGAAATATATTAGAGTATAATCATCTAATCTCCATATTCTATGATAATACTTGTGTGATAAGTATTTTAAAAAATCCAGTTATGTATTCCAAGACTAAGCATATCTCTATATAGTATCATTTATTGAGAGAATAGGTGGTAGAACAATAATTAAAATTGGAATATGTTTCCACATCCGAACAGATGGTAGGTATCTTCACTAAGCCACTTCTATAGGAAACATTTGAGTACCTACGACAAAATTTGAGAATAATTTATTTTGCTTCTTGCCACTAAAGGGAAGCATCAGCTAAGGGGGAGCTAAGTACTAGCTCTTGGATAGACCCTTTTCCATTGATGTCAAAGGGGGAGAAGTATAGAAAGAGGATGTCACAAAAAGGGGTAGCTACAACAAAGAAGGTTTTAGATAGAAGAGAAAATGTAGCAAGGGGGAGTAGTTTCAGTATGTGATTGCCATCAATGACAAAGGGGGAGATTGTTGGAATATTTTCATTGATGTCAAATGGAACTATTGATATAAGTGAACAAAATTGATCGCTAGAAGTGAACAAAATTGATCGCTAGAAGTGAATGGAAATGTCGATGGAAGTGAACAGAATTGTTGCCAAAAATGAATGGAATTATTGATGGAAGTGAACAAAAATGTTGACAGAAGTGAACAAAATTGTCGATTCAAGGTCTTTATTTGATTGAGGTTAACCATGGTTGTTTCAAACACTTCACAAATATGGTTTGAAAAATTTATCTAATCTGGTCGAAACACACCAAGTTTATGTCTGATTACAACATATTAGTGCTAAAGGATAGATAGTCTAATCATTTGAATCCATTAGATTATATTTAATATCTCCACCCTTTTAACCAAAAATCTTTAGACTAGGGTTTTGCAAAATAAAATGTCTTGAAACACATGCCATATTAGACTATGTTTTTATCTACTTTTTTTGTGGGACAATCATGTAGAAATTACTCATAAATTTGTATTTGGACCCCTAATTAGTGTTTACCATTTATTCCACCCTGACCATGTTGTAATCATAGTTTAATATGGTCTCAATGCACACCTAAATAACTTATTATTGGCTAAAAAGACACATTCAGGGTTAGGGATTTTGTAGTGATCTCTACTACAAAACATATTGTATCTTCCTTTTAAGCCACTGTATATTTTTTGATTGACCTTGAACCTGAAGGAAGTGGTTACAAAATAGTTGAGTGGGTCTACTATGGTCATTTTTAGAGCAAGGCTCCCTAAACCAAGCACTATAATGAAATATTCAACTAAATAAAATGAAGCATCTCTGATTGTGGCTCATGTCATTGATCTATGGACTACAACCAAAATATGGATCCCATGACAAACCATTCAATGAAAAAAGAGGTAAAGCTTTTGAATTTCAACTACTAGACAAAATACTTGATGTTATTGTAGACTATATGTAAATGACTGTTATTATTTTCATCTTTCATGATGTGCCCTCTAAACAAGATTTTTATAAGTGGGCTAAAATGAATTGGGAATATAAGTGGTATATTTTAGAATCAATGAGGGGGATGGGTAAAGGATATGTTTTATATATGTTTAGGAATTATAAAAATGTAAAATCTATTTTACAGTTTAGAACTTGGGTTATTTGTGATAAAATTTACACCTACAAGTATGGAATTTTGATTTCCATTTGGAAGGGCCTTCTTGATCTCTTACCCTGTGTGGGTCGAGTTCCCCTTCCTTAACATCACCTTTAGGTCTTTCCTAAAGTAAATGGATAGCCGGTTGGGTAGGGTCATTTGTTTTAAAAAAACAATGACAAATTTTCTAATATTAGAGTAAAACATCATGCATGCTTAGAGATGGATCTCACACATCCCCTTCCTGATTCCATCAAACTACTTGGCCTTGGATTTTAAGTCTCATATCTAGTGGTTTTCCTTAATAAACCTCATGCATGTTTTTAATGTCATAAACAAGGGTATCTCATCCAATATTATCCTTATTATAAACCAAAACCAAACCATTCCCATGTTTATGGGGAACCTAAAATCCAACATAAAACCATCGAGGCTAGTTTTCAAGCTAATATAATCAATGTTAGTCAATAATTTTTTTCGGTTAAATCAACTCGCACCATTAAACCCCTACTTTTATCAAATAAATCCATAGTTCCCCCTTTATTATATTATATTCTTACGTTTAATTATATTCTTACTAGCCAAGTACCTCTCTTAAACTACCTCACCTCATGCAATCACCCTCAACACCTTGTTATTGTCCCATTTGAACATGAAGAACCCACTTGGTTAGCTTCTTTCTATAAGGATGTTGTTATGAAGTAAGGTTGGCATGTGGTTTAGATAAGGAATGAGATCAAACACCCTAATAATAAATATTCAAAATAGACTCCATCTAGGGTTTGCATTCTTTATGAGAAATTTGAGCTATAATAAAATTCCCCACAGATTACCAAACAGTGTTTTCATTCACTAGTCAATAATGGGGTTTGTAATTTAATTCATACATTGAGAAAATGGTTCCTCTCTATGAATATCTACTAACCTTGATTTCAAAGCCAAAATAATTTGCTACTCTTCTAAAATAAATTTAAAATATTTTCTTTGAACATGAAGGGTTTGTCAATCCTTAACTACAATTTTCAAATTAAGAATACTCTTGATATTTGACTCTCTAGCATTGTTTTTCTTCAAGAAGTAAAGGTTGTGGGAAAAGACTAGAATATTTTCTCAATCAAGTTTGGAAACATGCAACATTTCTTCAATCCTATCATTTTTATGACAATGGTGGAGTGGTTCTTGGTGTCACCCCTAGATTAACAACCTTATTGTTTAGCAAGTGGAATATCCTTCCCACCCTTATTTTTAGATCACTTTCCTTATACAAAAAAAATTATTTGTTTATGCTTGTTTTACACCCCCAATGATCATCATGAATACACATAACTTTATTAATAGATATGTGACAACATTCCCTCTATTTAGTTGATTGTTCGATGTGACCTTAACATGATTAAAAAAAGACCAAAACTAGCCTGGTGATTATAAACTATTCCCATCTAAATTTGGGGCTTAGATTTAATGCAGTAAATCCTTGTGGGTTTTTGACCTAATACATGTGAATTTTGATACTCAATAAGAAAACTGGTCCACATGGTAAAACTGTAGATTAAGGCTTGACTAAAACTTATATTGTCTAGATAGATTTTATATATCCCCAAACCTTGAACTCACTCCCTTCTCTCAAGAAAATGGTGTATGTGGATCTCGTTACCACTTTATTTGACCATTTTCCTATTAATATATGACTTTATATTAGTGTAATTGAAGAAAATTCTTGTAACATTCCATAAAAACTCAATGTGATTTATTTGAATAATAAAGATTGTATTGTTGCCCTTGATGCTATTTGGAATTCAGTTGCTAAGCCTCAAAAAGGTGGTGGTTGTATCCTTTTGTGGAAATAATCACTTGATATATGAACTTCTTTTCTTTGATATTATGGTGAAAATGTTTCTTGGGATAAAAATAGGAAGGAATGGTATTTAAAAATAAGGCTTGTGAAAGGACGTAAACTCCTCCACTTTAAGCCTTTGAATGAAAATCTTCAAATAATAGTGGCTATTATGGAAAATAAAATAAGAGAATTTGATATTTATTTGGGATGAGGGGATCAAATATGATCTTGTATTACTTGGATTAAAGAGGAAGATAAATTATCCAATTTCTACTTTTGGTATCTAAAGCCCAAACACCTAAAAGAGAGGAAAATGCACATATTAGACCACAATGGGAACTATTGTTCCTCTTTTGCCTATTGGTGAAATATTTAGTACTTTAGAAAATCTTGTATTTCACAATAGTGAAGGATTCAAAAAAGTGTCTTCTCTATTTGAAGGGGAGGTTCCCTTGATTAAAAATTAAAAAATGGAAGTAAACCTATTTAAAATATTTATAGGTTAAATGGAGTATTAGGTTTTATTTTTTTCATCCTTTAAAATAAAAATTAAATAGAAGGAAGGTGGGGGTAATGCATAAATGATTGAACACATATTTCATTCCTTGTATGACAATAAACAATCTTAGAAAGTAATATATTAGTTTTAAAAAATAACATGTATTGCTTGAGAGTTGAGGGATTTGCATCAATATATGGAAAACATACATCAACAAAGAAAATATTAAACATAAAGTTTTGGAATTTTCCTTGTATTCCTCTTTGGATGAATCTAAGTGAAGTTTACCTCAATGTATCTATCCTTACATATGCTCAAACCAAACTAAATAGGTCAGAGATTTTGGAGACCATGATAAGTGAAAATCCTTACAGTATTATCTCTTAGATTGAACAATTATAAGATGGTTAACAAATAATTATACATATAATTTTTTTTAAAAATGTGATAAATCATAGGGAGAAATTATAATATAAAACAACTCATCTTAATTAATAACATACACATACAATTTAGACTCATATCATAGTCTATAACACATTAACATTCACCACTTCACCATGAGAAAATGGGAAGGCTTCCATAAAGAACACACAGTAACCATGAACACTTCAAAATGTTTATATAATTTCTTACATTTTATATTAATAAAATCCAACCCCAAAAACATATTTAAATGTAGTATATATAGAATAATTGAGACCAACCACATAGGATCACATAATACCACTCATATCCTCCATGGATAAGTTGGTTATAACTATACATGGGCTAATAAAAGACAAAACAAAATGAGACCCAAAGTCAGGACATAACATTCCCACTTTGGGATTATTTGGATATGCTATAATCATCACTCAGTTTGAACCTATAATGGGACCACCACTTAGATGCCTATGGGCTTATTATGTCACTAATGTTTGATCAATCAAGTTAGCCTATCATTCCACCTTGGGAAGATTAATAGGTGGCTCATAGAATATCATCTTTCCATGTGACATCAACTCCTTTTGAGTATTTTTAAGGATGTGTAAGGTGTTATTAATTGTGTTAACCTTGTTGATGTTACACGTGGCCTATATGGCTAAATATATGATGGCATGAGCTCCATCCTTGTTAATTTTAGTGGTATTTTTTTTTTTAATTAAGCTTTGAACCTCTTGAGGTGTACCCCAAACTCATCTTGTCTGATGACTATGCCATGTGGGTTAAATAATATGTTAATGTTTACCTCTATGAAGTAGGTTAGTATTTTATTGTATTCTTCTTTAAGGGGATAATTTATACCTTTGTGTCCCTTAGCCACTCCTCCAATGAGGTATTCATATTTCTAAAAAAAAGTTTGGTTTAGGTTTAGATCCACCAATGACATGATATTTATCCAAGGGAACATCCCCTTGTTGATTAAAACTACCATTTGTTTATGCTTATTATCCATTCTAATAATTCACTCTAAGTATGCATGTGATTTATGATAAAACACATTCCTTTTTGTAATAGATTCCACCACCTCCGCCAAGGTAATAAATAACTTAAATAGTTCCCCTTCTACCTTGTCTATCAATTTAAGTGGGAAGTTGTTCCTCGCTCGAGACTCTAAGGTTTTAACTTGCTCCTTCAACTCCTCCTTGATATTCTTTGTCATGTCATTGGAGGCCCTTACCTCAAAGACTAAGTCTTACACAATAAGTTCTTCCCCTATTTTCCTCCTTTTTGGAGTTAAGGAGAACAGGTTCTCTATTTTCCATATCATAGGGTCTTCTTCTCATATAAATTTATGGGTCATGACCCTTTTTATTCAACCCATATCCTTTTCAAATTTGAACTAGATGTTTGGGTCACCATGATATATCATTTCAAGTCTTCATAACTTCTTTACCTATGAAGCATCTATCCAATCCCCACCCTATACTAGTCTAAGATATATTGAATTATAATCAACTATGGTGTAACTTTGGAAGTGGATGGTGGAGGCATGGATGGAGAGGGCATGAATGTAAGAGGGGATTGAATGGAAAATGGATGTGGGGGAGTGGCAGCAAAATTGAGAATAACAAAGGGAGATACCCATGAGATCATGTGAGCTCTAAAATACTACTGTGTCATGAGCACTAAGGGTTTAATGACACCTAGGAGATTAATCATCATACTTAAAGAGGATATAAGTATATTTAAGGTGAAGCTAGGGGGACCAAGGATGTAAGAGAGTGGATCCTAAGAGAGAGTTGTTTTTTTATAAGATTTGATTGTTGAGAAATCTAGGAATCAATATGAGGACCCTATGCTATAAATAAAGGAGCATAAGGACTAACTATGATAGATGGAGTAGTGAAACTACTTATTCCAAATAATTTCATCATAATTGGATTTGAATGTGGAGCAGGCCTAGGTTGAGGGCTAGTTACCAAGTAGCGACACTTAGAAGTGGGGAGATTTAAAAAGATATTTCCACTAATCCATATCTTGTGTACACCTTTGTCACATTATAACTTGATGGATTACCCATAGGTATGGAAATTTAACTTAGTGTGTGATAGACATTTGAGGTTATAGGGATGACAAGTGTTAGGGAAATAGGAGTTGGAACACTTGATATTGGGGCAATAGGCATTGTAAAAGTAATTGAAGTAATTGGGGAAACATGAGTTGTTGAAATGCTAGGAACAATAAGATAAGTGGACACATAAACCATTCAAGAAATAGGTATTATAGGACTAAAAAATGTTGGGATGATAATAATAGTGGGGGAGCTCAAGGAGGCCTAACCCTGGGTGGTGAATCAAATGTTTATTGTATTATCATAGTGTAATTGGGGGTCATTAGTTTAGATGACATAGAAGGTAGGGTTTTTAGTGAACTCTATTGAGACTCAAATCCACTAGCAATATGGAGTACTTTCTAAAAAATAAGTGGACTTACCTAGGCAATTTATCTAGCTAAAGCAATAGTAAATGATGAAGATGGAGGAATCATTAGGGGTATACCCTATAATATTATGTATTTGATCCTTACAAATTTACTTAGGGTATCATCCATAGATTGGGGCTCACTAGGTCTCTCCTCCAAGATTTACTTCCATGATTATTATGCTTAAAGTTCCCTTTAAGCATTTAGCTTTCTAGTCTCTTCATTATCATCATTTGGGTTTAGATGATGATATGTGGTGTACAGTCTTGATCTCAATGCCTTCACATGCCTTTGGAAATTTACATAAGGGTCCATTAACTATCATCATGAAATAATAGGTTGAAGTATGATATATGTGTTGCCATGGTTGCCACTATTTAAAATTTATTATATTCATGGTAACCAATTATGAGGGGCCAGCATGGGTATGTCTTCTTCCTCCTAGTAGTGTAGTGTCCAGTCACACCATTAACATATTGGTAGGAAATTTAGTGCTCCACTAACTTATGAGGCACATAATATGACAACTTAAAATGTGGATCCCTAATTCCTTTACCTCTTCTCATTATGAAAACTTGGTAATACCAATAAGTTCTAATGGCTATAATATAAGCTCTCGTCTCATCAAGAAACCTAAGCATATTCTTCCCATTTATATAAAAGTATAATTAAGGGTATAAATGGTTTCAAATGTCATAAAATTATCCCTAAAATAGTGGTTTTATATTTTTGGAGTAAACCATGTGTACAGGCTAGCTAGAAGGCATCCATGGTGAAAAAGAGGCATGATTAATGGGCACAATAGCATAACATGCATGCACAAGATAAGACATCATGTACAAATATTTGTTTGCTTTAACTTGGGATACATGTTAACCAATATTGAAAATAATAATTCCTCATAGAGCTCTGATATTATTTCCCTCAAGGATTGTGCTAAGAAGGGGGACCTAGATTTTTTTCACATGAATGATGTCACTGGATCCAAAAAATTGGTTGGTTAGAAACATGCAAAACTGGAATCCATCCTTAAATTTTTTTATCATGTATGTGTCGGTGTCTTCCTTATTAACCTATATGAAAGTCTAATGTCCAATCCTTCAAGGTTTCCAAAACATCATGAGTTTTCATCCACTCAATTAAAATGTGTCTACTATAAGGGATGTCAGGCTTCAAGATGTGGTAGTATTTCTTGATGGCATCCCCAAAGATTAGATCTATTCTATGGTGTTGTTATCTAATTAAATGAGATTATTTTTACATGTAAAGAATTTGAGTAGGTTGTAAAAGAGAACACCAAAGTGGAAAACCTTTGGTTTGGAAAAACATTTGTTGATTCCTAAGTTATGGATGGATAAAAATTCATTTAAGAATAGAATTTCATCTTCAGTAACATCATTGTTGTTTGATGGTTTTTTCACTTCATCAATTTCCTTAAATACTTCACTGTAGTGTTTATATTTTATAATCTCTTATATGAATGCGGTGTCCTTGAATTATTTCACATGTTTAGGGTTCAAATATAATGTATCCATTGTATTAGTTGAGCTTAGAGAACTTTGCAAATCAGCTTTGAGAAACATGGGCTTAGTAGACAAGTAATTTAAGATCTCTTTGATTATTAGATATTGTGAGCTCTAATACTTTGATCTCTGTGAATAATGGCTATGGATTATGTCCAAATTGGACCTTGAAACTCTTTGAATTGGACTCATAGTAATGACAATGGGAGTTCATCAGTGTACATACTAACTCTGATTTAGTGGCATTATTCAAATTAACTACCCTTTTCTACTTTTAATTTGTGTTTAACAACTTTAATTTACATTTAAAATTGCTCTCAGTGATGTGACCTATCCAGATGTCGATTTTTGACCTATTAAAATGTCTTGAGGGTGGATCCTATTTGATTTATTGAATTTTGAGAGTGTGTTGAGCATGCACCAAAATTTTACTTTCATGGAACCCTAGAAATTACCCATAGTCTACCAAGTTTCATCTTATGTGTTGAAATGAACTCTAAGAAGGCCCAAGGTAATCTTGTATTGAACACATAACCTTGGTCATATAGATCTTTGGGTGTATGGTAGGGACACATGGAAATATATGATTGGATAAGGCCTCCCATATTGTATCATTTTTTACATCATGTATGGTATCTAAGTGCTACATGGCACTCTCTAATATATTGAAGGGTCTTGGGGTCATACAATTTTATGACTTAAAACAAATTCTAGGTGTATAGTCTGACATGTGTCTAATATTGATTAGATGGTGCCTACCACTTAATACCTTCTACACTACCACTCTAGATGTTATGGATGCCATGTGACCTCTACCCATTGGATCATAGGTTTTTGGGTTCATATATTTTAGTTACACAACACAAGTCTTTGAGAGTATGTATTGACAAGAGGTAATCTATGATTGGACAATACATCACTAGATCATACAATTTTTGACATTTCATGAGACTTTGGGATTTGCAAGATGGACCAAAAAACTAAGTTATTTAAAATTATTTTACACAAAAAAGTGCACTTACCTATCACGAATGAGTTTTGAGAGGTGGTTAGCCATACTATAGGAATATGGCTTTAGGAGTTTGAGGTCATGAAACTTACCATGTCAATATTTGACTTTCACTAAGTAAAATTTAGTGACCAAAGTAATGAGTATAGATTTAAATAACACAAAGGGACTAAATAAATAAAAACCCACAAAAACCATAAGGTATTTTATTAATCAAAAGGGCCCCTTTTATAAAAGATATCAAAAAATCATAAAGGGAAAGACCTGATTAAATAGATTAATGCATGGATTAAAAGGGATAGACATTAGATTTTGTCATAATGCTACACAAAGGGACTAAATAAATAAAAACCCACAAAAACCATAAGGTATTTTATTAATCAAAAGGGCCCATTTTATAAAAGATATCAAAAAATCATAAAGGGAAAGACCTGATTAAATAGATTAATGCATGGATTAAAAGGGATAGACATTAGATTTTGTCATAATGCTCTTGGGTAAAAGGTGGTCCCCTTTTCATTGCATGAAAATTGTATGTGTTGGTCAGAATAGTATCATTTCAACTCAAGGGATTTGATTAATTATTCAAAATTGTGACTTGATCACTCTTAATCCACCATTGGTTTAAATTATATAAGTTCATCAATAAGGGGGCATAAGTTATCCATCATCAAATGCAAATTATGGGGCAATTTGGTTTCATCTACATAAAATTGTACTCCTTACTAAATCTCTTTTCAATTTTTTAATTTTCAAGGTTCAAATTTTTCAAATTTAAAATATGCATAAATGACAATTTCATGTGTTTTTAAAGGGTTTGCTAAATTTGAGTTCCATACATAATTGGATTATCCTCTCAAAATATTAAGTGTGTTATATACACTCAGGGTTAATTCTTTCTCCTTTACTCTACTAATTTTATTATTAGAATAACCCTATGGGTTAGATCGAGTGGATGAGATTCATGACTTTAGTTGCCCAGGTCATGGGATCTAATCTAGACTTATATGTGATGTGTCGTGAGGGGTAGTGGAAGTGTTGCATGAGGATCTAAGGGGTCGGATTTGCTCAATTGGCTCTGAAGGAGGGAGGATGTCACTAGTGCATCTTCCAGTCACCTAAAAGGCTTTCTTGATACCTCGATACTATATATATATATATATATATATATATATATATATATATATATATATATATATAATTAAAATAAATTGGGCATGGGATCATTAATTTAGACACATAAATATGGTTATAGGTACTTGATAATGATAAATTTGGACACATACAAACCACATGACTTTCACCCAAACATGGAAGTATTATTAGCCATTCCTCTAATCCACACACACACACTCACCCCCTTCCTTTCCCCCCCCCAACACACACACACACACACACACACACACACACACACACACACACACACACACACATGTGGGCTTGAACCTTTATTTGTCATCACTACTACATAGAACTTTCAAATTAAAATGACCAAATTGTTTAATATCACCCTCAAACTATCCCCATCTCAGGATAGGTGTCCATAATGTTTTGGGATAGGTCTGCACTATGTGAACAGGATCACTACCACACTCCTATCCACCTATAGGAACCAGATCATGCACCAAATAACAACTAGTTTCCGAATTCAAAATAAATCTTTTAGGTATTTTCACATATTTTGTGAATTTATCCAACTATATATCAAAAGGTTCACCTATATATACATATCAAAGCTCATTCATTACTTCCACTTTCTATTCACTTGATTCAAATTTTTACACTTTTGTACTTTAAGAAAATATGCCCTTTTCCTTCTAAATTAAAGATATTTTTTAAGAAGTAGCTATAATCTAGGTCTAAAGCATCTTAAAGAAAATCAAGAACTATCATTGTCAAATACCAAAGTCATATTTCTATTTGCAGACACATAGTTAAGGAGCACAATTACACAATCACTCTAGCTGGCAGAATTACATGGGTTTGGTTTCTCTCCTTGGAGTATTGGATACGTAAGCAAAATTCAATCATTAAGGGGTGATTAAGGTCAACTCAACTAATTACACTCATCCCCTTTTTTGTAAGTTTTTAGTCTATCAAAGTGCCCTTCAGGGTTTAAAGAGAAAAGAATGAAAATAATGAATTATTCATGACATAATATAAATTATGGTATCTCATATTATTCTAGACACATAGGCACAACAGGCATAAAAACTAAGTTTTCATAACAATCAACTGGAACAAGTCTGTGACCAATGGAGTCGAGCAACATGCATTACTATCCACTTATAGTGGTCTTATCTAAAATTATTTTATAATTCTGTAATTGATTTATCATATATAGATTTATATTTATTTTTATATTTTCATGTGTCATAAAGCATAGTCAACTGGGACGAGTCTATGGTCAACAAACATGAATGGATTGCATTGTTGTCCACTTATAATAGACCTATCTAGAAGTAGTTTCAAATTATGTTTATAATCTTAAGCCTCTATAGTCATATATTTTATTTATTTCCACTTTTAGACATTTAGAACAATCAATATAAATTTTTATTTGAGCTAAGTATTTTCTTCTTAGCATTTTCCAAAAATAGTAGTTTTTCATAATTATAAAAATGTCAAAATCAAAATTATTGATTATTGTACATATTTATCATTTTTAAACACTCTAGTTTTACACCTATTAGAAATATAAAATTTATTATTTTATCAAAAATAGGGTAAAACACCATGATGCAAGAATCAATTAGCAACTCTTTTTTTGCACATTGATAACCATTTATTGTTGCAATATTTTTAGTTATCAAGAAAGGTTAAATACCTACAAGATTTTTTTAAAATCAAACTTTCTTCTCTCTCTAAGTTTTTTAATTAAATAAAAATATAAATAAAGACAAAAAAATTAAAATCTAAAAATAATTAAAATGAATTTTAAAAATATATATATTAAAATAGATTTATTTGTTAGAAAGTTTGTAATATGTTTTAGAATTTAAAAAAAAAAAAATCTTATAGTTAGGATTTTATAAAGATTTGAAAAAAATTGGTGAATGCATATATAGATGTAATATGTATATTTTTAACACAGATTTTTAGAATAGGTTTTTAGGATGAAGATTGAAGAAAAGTTTGTAACAATAATTGTTTTGTAAGATAGAATTTTATTTAATCATATTTTATTTTCTGTGTGAATTTATAAATGATTTGTGAACAATAGTTCATTATGATAGTCCGATATTTAGTTTTAGTTGTACTTGTTTATTGTGTTAATTTTTTACAAATGTAGCTTTCAAATTATTATAAGAGTAGGTAGCCTTAACTAAGGTTGTGTTTTATAAAATTTTAGTGTTTCTTTTCTTAGTAAATTTTAATAGAAAATTTGAACAAAAATGTCTCATATACTCATATTCTCTAATTTAATGGGAAAATTTCTGAATATTGGAGTATTAAAATGAAAACACTCTTTTACTCTCAATAATCATGGGATCTCATGGAGAATGAGTAATTAAAACCAACTAAACATAATGCTCATAATGATATGATTCAGGTATAGAATGATACATTAAAAATAAAATAAAAAGACATATGGTTTATTCTTCATCCAACAAGCAATGGAGGAGTCCATATTTATGAGGTACCAATAGTTACAAAATACAATCAAGCTTGGTAAATCATTTAAAAGTATACCAGGGAACAAGTAAAGTGAAGATTAGGTGATTGAATATGCTTAGAAAGGAATTTGAGAACCTTAAAATGAAATAATTAGATAATATGAATGATTTTTTCACCCACACAATGGGTGTGGTGAACCAAATAAAGTCTCATGGAAAGAACATGATAGAACAAATATTGTTTTAGAAGATATTAAAAACTTTACCAATGAAATTTGATCTCGTAGTTGTTTATATTTAGGAGTCTAAAGATTTATCAATTTTTAACATTGAAGAGATAATGGGTTATTCATAAACACATGATAAAAGATTGAATAGAATAATTAGTCTCTCTCTTAATCATGCATTTAAATCATATATGTCCTTCAAATAAAAAAGGAAAAGAACATATTATCATCATGGAGATTCATTAAGAGGAATACATAGAGGTAAAGAAAGAGGTTTTACAAGAGAGGGAAGATCAAACATTTTTTATGGATGAGGAAGAACCAATTGTAACTTTCATGAAGTAGGTGGAAGAGTAGGGGTAGCAGCCATAACCATGCAAATGTGGGTTAAATTTATGACAAATCTAATGTATAATGTCATTATTTTAATAAATTTGGTCATTATGATAATGAGTTTAAAAATAAACACTTTTATATAAACATGAAAAATGTGAATTTATTTAGGGAAAATGAAGCTACAAATTCAAATAATGGATCTATGTTTATCACATGCAATGTTGATGAATAGAGCACTAAATAGGTTTGGTATTTGGACATCAGATGTAGTGACCACATGAGTGGAAAAAATTATATGTTTTTAAAAATTGATGAATTAATTCAATCAAAAGTAAATCTTAGGAATAAAAGTAAAGATGCGGTGATGGTAAAATTCAGCATTTCAATTTGAACCAAGAAAAGTGAGGAAAAACATATCCCTGACGTTTATTATGTTCTTATCCTAAAACATAATTTAATTAGCATTGGGAAGCTTGTATAAAAATGATATAAATATAATTTTGGAAAATATACATGTGTAATTCATAATAATAATGAAAGTAATAAGTTGGTTACATGAAAGCAGATGATAAAGAACCATATGTTGCCTAAAAAAAATCAAAATGAGTTGATACTTTCATTTAAATTTGTTAAAAAAAATAAATCATGGTAATGGCATGTTGGATTTGGTCATTTAAGTTTTAGTGGGTTAAATTATTATACAAGAAGCACATGGTGAAAGGATTATCTTTGATAGAGCAACCTAATAAAGTATGTCAAGGTTGTATTTTTGGTTAATAGTATAAAAAATTATTCCTTAATGGTAAAACATGGAAAGCAAGAGTTCCTCTTGAATTTTTTCATTTAGACTTATGTGAGTTAACATAGATGCCCTTAGTTAGAAATATCAAGTATTTTATTACTTTAATTGATGATTACAGTAGGAAAACATGGGCTTATTTTTTGAAGCAAAAAAAATGAGCTTTTGACATTTTCAAGCAGTTCAATGAATTGGTGGAGAAACAAAGTGGACATTATGTGAAAGTATTAAAAACATATAGAGGAGGCGATTTTGTTTCCAATGAATTTTAAAATTTTTGTAAGGCAAATAAAATTAATAATTAATTTACTATTAGAAACACACCAGAAAAAATGGTGTTGTTAAGAGAAATATGTTCATAAAATAAATAATAAAATAATCATAGAAATGGATAGAATCATGTTGAAAGAAAATAATTTACCATGAGTTTTGTATTGAAGTAATATCACGATTTTTGTATATATTGAACCGGTTTCCTAATAAAAGTGTAAAAGATAAGATTCTACTAAAGCATGTAGTAAGAAGAAACATAGGGTGTCACATTTGACATTGTTTGGATACATTGCATATACACATGTTGGAAAAAAGTGGGGAAGTGTATTTTTGTGGGTTACAATGAAAAATCCAAAGTATACAAGCTTTATAAACCACTTACAAAGAAAACTATAATCAGGAGAGATATATTATTTTATTACGAAGAGGAATAAAATTATAATGGGAAATTGAAACAACTACAACTTGAGTATATTGACATGGAAAATTCAAAATAAAATTGTTCAAATCAGCTCCAACAATGCAAAAAGTCCTACTCTACCATTGTCTACATCTCCAAAGCTAAGAAATTCTATTTCAACACCTAAGAAGATGAGAAAACTAAAGGAGATTTATGAGGTAACACAAAATGAACAAAATGATGATTCTTTTGTTTTTGTTTTATTTTAGATGTTGATCCAATTTATTATGAGGATGCAATAAAACATAAAAATTGGGTGAAAGAAATGGATGTTGAAATTGATGTACTTGAGAAAAATAAAAATTTGATATAGTAAATCTTTAGCAAGAAGGGATGCAATTGGTTTTAAATCAGTTTATATTACTAAATACAATGCAAATGGTGAGATTAAGAAACACAAGGAATTAATTGTTTCCAAAATATATTAAGAAAACCTAAAATATACTATAATGGATTATTTGCACCATTAGTAAGGTTGGACACCATAAGAGCTATTTTGGCAATAACAACACATCACAATTGGAAATTATATCAGATGGATGTAAAATCAACATTTTAAATATATTATTTAAAGAAGATTGTATGTGGATCAACCACTTGGTTATGTGATTATAGGTCATGAAAACAAAGTTTATAAGCTAAAGAAGGCATTATATAGGCTCAATCAAGAGACTAGATCTTGGTATAACCACATTGATTCATATTTTTAGGTAATAAATTTAGTAAGAGTAGTGGGAAACCAACTCTTTGCATCAAATTAAATAAATAAGGTGAGATTTTAATAGTTTTCATGAATGTAAATGACTTACATTTTACTGGAGATGTAAATTTAACAATAGAAAAGTTCACATCAACAATGAAAAAGGTGTTTGAGACGACGGATTTAAGTTTTTCCATGAACTTGGATATTAATCTCATGGCATACATAATATCATATCATGTAATTGTCAAATAAATCTAGCTTTCAACCAATATTTATAAAAATATTGGATCTACATATATTTATTTTAAAAAAAATCATAATTATCAAGCTAAGGTTATATTTCAATTAATGTTTAATTATGTAGTCAAAATATTTTTGAAATTGTAGTTACTAGCATTATTCCACTTAATTTCATGTGGTATGTGCTATTAATGGTGCACTATAAGTTTCGGGGTTCACACTTTTTGATGTGTGCTTTAAGAACACAAGTTACATATTCTAGTGATGTAAGAAGGGAAGGGGTTGTGAATTGTTAAAATCCAAGGAAATTATTTCAAGTTTAAGTTTGGGTTCAAAAAATTTTAAATGAATTTATTCATAGTCCACAGATCTATTGAGCCTTTATCTCCACTTTATAATTATTTCACATTATTAGTTTCCTTACATGAAATAAATAAATTTACATAAACTAAAACATTCAAAGCACATATATTAATTTTAATAATTATACAACATCATAAGAGAACATAAAGAGATCATCATAGAGTCATAAAGGTCTCTTTTGTTCTCAAAGTGGCATCTATAAAATACATGGATCCATTCAAACTTTAAGTCCACTTTATCTCTCCATATGTCCACCTCTCCCTACTCATAATATCCCAACATATTATGATCATGTCTTGGAAACCAGTAAAGCACATACAATGTTTTAAACATACTTGTGATAGCAAAGTAAATACATGTGGTGATCAAAACATGATCACAATGTCACAAATTCATGGACTCTCTTAGAGGACATATTAAATTTAAATTAAAATATGTCTTTGTGGACATGTCAATTTGTGGATTTCACATTAGACTATGACTAGGTCCATTAGTTGTAAAGATAGCATGTATTATGTGGCAAGAAACTAAATCTGAACCTTGATTTAAAACATATCAGTGTGGTCATGAAGTGATTAATTATTTCACATATCCTAGTACATAAAGTGTGATCTTTTTAAATTTTTATAATGCATGTAGAGAACCCTTTAGTTTTAAAATAACATGCCCATTCTACATAACATATGAATAATATGAGCAATAGAGGCCTATATTATTATCTTGGGTTGAATGGGCACATGCTCTACATAACATAATAGTAATGACCTCTCAATTTATAATATGATAAAATATTCCTATATTCTTATCTTGTGGAGAATGGGCAAATGCCCATTCTACATAAGATAAGAACAATGATAAGTGTGTTTTACATTTGGCCAATGAAATAGTGAGGTCCAATACTTATACATGGTGTAAGTGTGATTTACAATGTTGCACTAATATTTTTAAATATTACATATTATGATGTGATTTATGAATATATGGTATAATTTAGATAAATATTAAATAACATTATAACAACTATTAGGTAATACTATGGCAACTATGAGGTCACATTATATGATCGGGACCTATTTCAACTATTGGACCATGCTCAACTATTGATACATTTACCCTAAATAAAAATTTAAAGGTGAAAAAATAATTAATATATAATTTGAATCTAATTCTACATTAGTTGGAATCCAATAATAACTATATTGGAACCTAATATCACACTAGTTAAAACCAATAATAGAAATTTTGGAATCTAGTATCCCACTAGTTAAAAACCAATAATAATAACAATAATAATAATAATAATAATAATAATAATAATAATAATAATAATAATAATAATAATAATAATAATAATAATAATAATAATAATAATAATTTAATTTCAATAATTATAAAACCAAAAATAGAAATAATATAATTCCATATTCTTAGGAATACGTATAGATTTAATGAAATCATGGTTTTTAAGCAAAAGTTGTAGCATTAAAATCCCAAGATTGTAGGTACCATCTATGAATAAATAAATAAAATGTTGGATGATCGAATCATATTTCCTATCCATCATTATACATTGGTGGAAAACATCATGATTTTAAGGAATAAGAATAGAGAGGTCAAGATTTGTGTTGATTTATGCAATTTAAATTAAGTCTCACTCAAAGATAATTACCCTTTACCAATAATGGATCAAATATTGTAAATTGTCACAAGTTTTCAAATGATATCCATGTTGGATGGTTTCTCTAGGTGTAACCAAGTTGAAGTTTCTCCAAAGTATCATTACAAAATAATCATCACCATCCATTTGGGAATGGTTGCATACAAGAGAATGTCATTTGGTCTTATCAATGTAGGAGATATATTTCAAAGAGTAATGGATCTAACCTTCAATGATATAAATAATAAAATCATAATAATCTATCTTGATGGCTTCACCATGTTCTCAAAGAAAAGAGAATATCATTATGAACATATAAATATGGTTTTTGAGAGATTCTCATGGCATATTGTTGAATCCAAAAAATTATATCTTTTAAGTGATGAAACACAAACTCCTAGGACACATGGTTTCTAATTAAGGCACTAATATTGACCCAAAAAAGTTAAAATGAATTAAGTAGTTATCTTTACCTACTATCAAACTTAGCGTGCATTCATTCTTTGGTAAGGAAAAATTTATGAGGATATTTGTTCCTAATTTTATAGAAATAACAAGACATATTGTTCAGATGATGAAAGGAAATAATTATTTTAGATGGAATGATGATGGAAATTATTATTTCCTCACATCATTTGAACAATATGCCTTGTTAATTCCATAAAATCAAGAACAAAAATATATTTTTATTAATAAATAGTCAAAATATTCAAATTTTTGAGTACTCCATGGTGAATTATATGGAATAGGATGGAATGAGGTATATATTAGAATAAATATGAGTAAGTTAGACTATTATAATGAATGATATGATCATGATATCATAACAACATCTATCACAAAGAATGAGTGATAAAAGTAAAAAATATTATGTTTATATGCATGCCCCACCTAAATCTCATCAATGCCATAATAGTGTAACATGGGATGGTGCTTTGGAAAATATCATAACAATGAAATAGTTGAGCTAAGTGAAATGGAATGCATAAATAAATGAATAACTAAAAGTACCATCTACATACCTTGATTTACCTTTATATATAAATTACTGAAAATAAATACCATAGTCTCGATCATGGAGATCATAATAACTAAATTATAAAAAATAGGGATATGAGGCTAAAAATCAAATCAAAAAATCAAATCAAGTAAACATAAGAAAGCTAAAGTAAATGGAAATCTCTCAAAGTTTAAAATTACTTGGAGAATTTGGCAAGCTGGGATGACAAGGGCTAGTTTAGGACAAAAATACCAAGGAAAATTATTAAAAATAAAGGAAGATCAGTAAGCCAAAAATCCAAGGGTACTTATGACCAAAAACCCAAAAATGCATCTAAATTAAGATAAGTAATAATCCATATCAAACTAGGGACACATAGAATTGATTAATGATACTAACATCTATGTAAACTAAGTAACAAATAAGGCTCTCCCTTGACCCCATATAAGTCAGAGAGTTGGTCGAGAGCCCTATATAGATATGGGGGTTAGTCAAGGGCATAAATAACTACCCTGTATTAAAGGGGGTATACTCAAACAAAGATGGAAAAATACAAAATGAGGCACAAAAAGGCAAATAGAAAACTCAAGGTCCAAAAACATAACTAAGAGAAATCCTAGAGATAAGATAGTGACTAAGAGAGCATCTTGAAACAACTCAAAGATGTAACTTATATTCTAAAAATGGATAAACTAAAACTGTCGTATGGATACCATGTCTAAAAGAGGTGGAGAACAGGAAGTATAGAAATTGGGAGAGATTTAGAAAAAAACATGACTATCAAGTGGAAAATGAAATGAGTAGTGGGGTAAAGAGTGTGGAACCAAGGCAAAAACATGATCTTTACTAGAAAAAAGAGACTCAAATCAAGTTATCAAGACTGGGGGTTTTCAGCATCAATGTGCCTAGGGAACCCTACTTATCAATGTATGTTTTGTCTAACTAGTGAAGTATACAAATCATCCCATGAAGGTGATAATGTGTGAAATTAAAAGGATCCTACATTCCCACAACATGTTATTTGATTTTTAGGACCTCTCACAGAGTTTTTGACCTATTATGAATATTGGGTACTTATGTGAGAAAATAGGTGACAATAAATGTGAATATATAATGATGTAATGATAATATGAAACTTCTTACCCTAGTCTATTAGCCTATTACACCCTAATGGATCTTATTTATATCATGTGGCTAATTTTGGAGTTTGAGATTTGACTAAGATAGGAGATGTGCCAAACAAGTATCACATCTTTTATATTATTTTTATTGTAAAGGAAAAGTAGTTCTAATTTGTGTTTTGAAAAATAAAATGATACTTAGATGTTTGGTGTTTATAAATTTCAAATAATGACCCTACTTGACTCGCTCAACTAGATATTGAGAGGTGTGTGCATCTTATTACCACTTGCATGTAACTATTTCATGTAGGATCTACTCTACCCAAACATAACAAAGTACTAAAATAAAATGGATTAAAAAATACCTATTAAAACTAATCATAAAATCTTATGACATGACCAATCTAAGTTTATAACCAATGAAACACTCTTGGGGCATCTCACCACTATTAGTGCCTAATCTATATCTTAATAGTCCTACATAATGACTACTTATTTTAACCCTCAAGCACGTGGTAACTTCTTCTTTGGCCTATAATGGAAGGATTTTGTTATTGATATGGGTCACCTTCCTTCATTTGGAGGTGATAGCTGTATGTGGCACCCAAACCTTGGTTGTAGATAAAGGTTATCCTACCCTCATGTTATTTATATTTGTTTAGACAATGGACGTAACTCATACCAATGCAATGAAGACTTTATTGGGACCTTATCTCAATATATTGAGTAACCTCTAAATATTTTTTTAGTGGAATAACTAACTTTGATATGTGGGCCCTTATTCAAATTTTTGAATTAGGGGTGCAACCATATCATTTCACACCTTCAGTCAGTGCTTATTCAAGATGGTGTGCTCTTAGCACGTATTACCTTGTACTAAGGTTAAAATAAGGGTTCAAATGGATTGCCCCATACTTTTTACTAATAGCCTCATATGTCCCTTAAATCCATCAGTCACCAATAATGTTTGTGGTATTCAAGTGAGATTTCATGTTGTCCCATCTCAGGATGATTTCCCCACTTGGCCTTGCACTTTTTTTGCTCTATGTGGTGATATTTCAAATGGAATTGAAATTGTCTATGGCCTCCACATGCTCAAAAAAAGAGTAACCTTGGTCTACAATTAACAAGGTACGATGGACTCAATTTCATTCTTGAATATGATGTAATGTTATTTAAATTACAAGTCCAAATTGTTAGCATAACACCATGGCCTTCCTAGAATTGTAGGTTATTTATATTCTTTAATAATCTCTATCAGCTCAAATTCAGAACTAAACTTTACACCCATGATCTTGATGTTAGCATTGTGTAGAACCCCTATGAATTTCACTATTGTCTTGTTTGCCATGAACAAAGCATGAGGTGAGGGATGTAACATGGGACTATCCATATTCTACCACACATATCCTATAATGACATTCAAATCAATGTTAGTGTCCATCAAGATGTCACATACCAACAATTTTTTGATCTTAGTATCCACAAGTAACCCCTTATCATAGCCTGTGTCTTGGGTAGTATCTATTTATCACCCTTGTGTGAGGTCTAGGATCAAGACATCCACTAGATGTGTATTATCACATCCCTATAGGAGGTTATTTATCATGTGAATCATCCCATTACACTATATAAGAGATAATAGGCTAGTAATCTCACCAATTTTCTCCTCATGGGCCAAAATTTCTCTTTGAGCTTTCTCCTCCATCTCTCGAGTGAGTTGGAGTTCTCATTGCAGGCTATGGATTACATGTAAGACCCTTCTCAACACATTTATATTTCATGAGCTAGTAGGATCCTTATGAAATAATCTATATCCATGCCTCTTAGGCACACACCTTGGTATAGTGTATTCTCTAGGAGCCTCTAATTTATTTACAATCATGCCATTACTTATCAACACCTAGACATTAGTTCTAGTGTTCTTATTTTTCTTCTGAGCCCTTGAATTGTGTGCACATGTTATCATCCTAACACCTTTCTCTATTTTTACCTTATATGTAATCCTTGCATATAGGTCTAATCATTACTCAACCTTATGTTCACCATGACAATATGCACATGTGGGATAATTGCATTGAAAGTGGTCAAAATAACCTCACTTGTAACAAGAACATTGTGTAAACACACCTCTATTGTGTCCATTAACATAAACTATGTTTTCATGTTTTACCTTTAATTTCCATGTTTGAGGTTTTATTTCATGTTCCTCAAGGGTATTATATAATCTTGTTACACTCTTCATTCTTGTGCCTCATAGAATTCATCTATCACCTGACAATCATCGGTATTATGGATGAAGATGTCATACATTTTTTAATATAATAACACTTTCATATAAGTGGTGATTTTTAAAAGAGGGAAATGGTGTGTATCATGACATTCACAATAAATATCACATGATGTTATCACTGTGCACAAATAATGCCTAAGGAATTTTTTCTAGTTATACACCTCCACCTTGTAGTCAATGTAGCATAAACCAAGGCATGTGATATGTGTCTTGTTAGCCAAAATATGTTTTATCAATGATTTCATCATTATGACCTATGCCTCTATTTCTAGTCTAACTCCCATATCCGTTATACCAACAACCTTAGCTCTTAGTTAAACATCTAATGTCTCCCTGGGTTTGGTGAATGTTGGCATAGAGAGGGTGCACTAAATCAAGACAATCAATCTCCCAACTGACCATTGGGATTATTGTATAAGGTGAAGCCCATATGAAATCCTAAATACCAAGGTTTTAAACCTAAAATCATATTGTAGATGATTTTTCCTAATTTCTACTTGATCTCCTTGAGCATGATTATGCTCTTTTACTCAAATTATGGGATGTTGAATTCGTTTAGAAACGTGTCTTTAAGGAAATCATAGTCCACAATGGTCTGAGTAGGGTCCAGATTTGTACACCAAACATGTTTATGGTTTAGTAAAGTGGTGGAAAATTGATTGGATGTGTGTTCTAGTGAAATGACTCCCTTTTCTTGACAAATTATCTCACACTTGTAAACATGTTTTATTACATTACTAACCCCACAATATTCAAGTAAGCTTAGGGTTATTCCATAATAGATTCATTTTTTCCATCACCTTATATTGATTCTCAACATATTTGTACCTTATGATATCACATTCACTTGGTCCTTCTAAGCTAAAATTCTCTTTGATACCTTCCAAAGTTCATTCCAGTACTACCTCCATCCTTATACACAACTGATGCACATAAGGGGTTATCCATCCATCTCTATGCTATCTCAATTAATTTTAATCATCATCAAAATAACAAAATGTGAATTGCCTTGGCAATGAAACTAAAATGTTGGGAATTATAGTCTAGTCCTAACTATTTATCACAAGTGAATTAGTCTATATTCATCCTTAAAAATTTATTTAATTGACTCTTATGTCAGCATATCATGCAAGAGGATCTTGCACACTCACCAAAGTCACACGGAGGGGAACCAGGGTAGGCTAGGTTTTATTGCGTGTAATGGTGAGTGGGTTTAATCATGGTCTAAATCAAATTTTCACAAGTGTGTTGCCCTTATATCATACTTGATACTAGTTTATATGTGTTTCTTCTATAGCAATCCCATTAATCATAAATAATAATGACTAGGTGTATAACAACCATACCTAATAAAGCACCAAATCCATAATAAACCTATATGTTAGTAGTAAAATAGGGATATAAAATTATAGAGTATAACTGTATGACATGGGTGAAACTCACACTATTTTTACATTTCATACCTTTTGTATTTATTTGACACCTAAATTCACATCAAGAGTCTACAAAATGCGAAGAGTTTCTCTTTTGTTTGTAGTGAAATTATCGACTATGAAGAACCAAATAACCTTGTAAGCTCTATATAAATTTTATTATTTTATTTTAAAAGGGTTATATATTATAGAGATAAATATAAAGATTTAATAATTGTTCTTATTTATGTCTACACATGTTCCTTTTCATAGTTACACTCTATTTTCTTATAGTATGTTAATCATTTGAAATATTGAATGTTTTGGGTAAATTAAGACTAAAAATCATGTTAATTCCTCTACCATCTTGCATATAGTATAAATTTAATTTACCATAGTGGTTTCCTTGAGTATCTTTGGTATTGCACTTTTCACAAACAATCCTAATTAGCATGTTTTGATGGGTTTTCTAGGAACCTCTATTAAGAATTGTGTAGTTAGTGTGGAACATTGAAACACGTTGAGATGGTTACCTAGACAAAGAGATTTGTAATGATGGTTGGATGAGAATATTCATAATTTTGCATAAGAGGAGGAAAAAAATATAGGAATATTTATGATATAAGTCATAATTGAGCATATACATTGTGAGATATATGAAATACTTTCGTGAAAATTGCCTAGGTTATTAGCTGCATGGTTGTTGAGAATTGAGTACTATTACTTCAAATTGAGAGAAACAAAGAACTTTATTTAGATTGAGGAAAAGATAAAACAAATAAAAAATTTAGACACATGCAATAGTTCATTAGCTAAACACTACCATTGATATGATATTATTGAGTTTTATGTGTAAGGGTATATCACATTTGAAGTTGCAAAGGATTTGTTTGTAAGATGTATCTAGGGAATTTTTCTAAAATATTGGTTGTGAAAAATGCCATGGTGCCTATTTTGGATAACATGGACTAGTATTTTTAGGATTTATGGGGATGTGTGAGATAATGAAGTGAATGATGAAGAAATAAGAAGATAAACATAGACCTAAACCCATAATATGGAAGACATAGAGAAGTAAAATAAAAAGCAAATTTTAGGACTAGAGTGAGACCTGTGACAACAAATAAGATGGAATAAACAGAATGATATTAATGTAATTATGGGTAGGAGTAGAGTAGAGAATTTAAAATATAAATAAGGAATGAGATCTCAAGGAAGAACTAGAGATTATGAAGAGGATGAACATGAGGAATTGAGAGGGCCTAAAAGAATAGAAGGCATAGATGAGAGCACATAAATGGATAGATATTGGAAAAGGGATACATAAGAGAGGGAAGAGATTGGAAAGAGAGAAGAGGAGTGATTAGATCAGTTATAGGGTAGTTTTAGATAGCAGTTACAAGGGAGGATATTGTTTGGATAAGAGAAGGAATAATATTTTGAAGAAGTTATGTTAAGTCAAAAAATTAAAGCAGGTTCAAGTTAAAATGAAACAAAATTTGAAGACATGGGTCATTCATTTCAAAGGTACATCCCTTGTGCCTAATTTTTCAATAGAAAGAATAAAAATTGTAGAAGTTGGTAAAGATAGTACATGATTTGACTATTTTATATATAAATTTAGAATATATAATAAATACACCAAGAAAGTGTTGGATAGGAACAATTTGATTGAGGGTGGATTTTATGTTGTGGAAAATCTTAAGATGTTGGAAAAGTCTAGTCCATAGCATCTAATGATTTTAAGTATGAACACAAGAAGCATGGCTCTCAATGTAGGAGTATTTTTCACTTTAACACCATATGATGGGTCTATAGACCCCAAGCAACATCTATTGACCTATGAAATCAAATGGCAAATTAAAAATATAACTATGGATGATGTGAAGATGAGAGCTCATAAAAACCTTGACGTAAAGAGATCTAAAATTTTAATACAAAAAGGATGATGCCAAACTAATATTTTAGGATGTTAAAGACCATTTTATAATATAATTTAAAATGAACAAATGTATAAGTTAGACAATACAAAATCTAAAAGAAATTTGTCAAAAATTTAGAGTTGGTATGGGACTATGATCGCAACTTCTTTGATGCAATGAACATAGTAGATTTTTTATTTTAAGATTCAAATAAGGCCACATGGTCTTAAAGGGTCTATGACCTTGGATTAGGTTTTATATTGCTCAAACTTGGTTCACTTCCAAGGACAATGTTATAGCAGTTACACTTCGGGTGGAGCATATAAAAGACTATGGGGAAATTCCATAGTTTACTATGAAATTTGAAACAACATTAGATGTTTTTCTGTATAGTATGGATGAGTTACATGAAAATAATAGGCCCAAGTTAGGATTGTGGTGTATGGATTGTTTAAAATAGGACCACCATAATAATGAATTCCCAAAAGTCAAAATAGAATTTTGTGAGATTTATCAGGTAGTAAGACATTCAACTATTAAATGTCATCTCTTACAACAATATACCCAAAAATCCTAGAGTTTATACTAAAATTTATACAAGTCACACAATGATGATGATAAAAATGATAGATTTTCCAAAAATATAAAAATTATAGATTTTCCAAAAATTAAAGGAAGACATAACCAAGAATGTCTTTGCAATAACTACACAACATATGTCTACTACAAAAACTGGGATTCCAAGCCTAAATTTAGAAATAACCACTATGACTTTGTATTAGCCTCAGGGTTTAACATGATGGACATCTAAGTATCTATAGTATTATATAGGATGGACTCCACCACCTCCTCAATATTAATAGTCATGGAACACTATGCTGCCCTAACAAAAGCTGATGGGATGGACCCCATTTTCTAATCAAAGGCCATATGGGGGATATGATAGTCAACAACAACAAAGGTGGGGTTCACTTCAGTGACAGGGAGGGTATGATGGTGAGTAAACATAAGGTTTGGGTTTTTATAAAATATAAGGGGATATAGAGAAGGCTATTGAGGCAAATACCAAGGAAGTAATCAAGATAAGATGAATGATAGAGGCATCAATCACTTATCTACTATTTGTGTGGATAATACAACCACTTTGCATGAAATTTACCAACCAATCCTCAAAGGTAGGTGTACTTCATTTATTGTAGAGTCTTGAGACAACACCACACTAAATATTGTCTAGTATTATAAAAATAGATAAAATAAAAGTATGTGCAAAATTAAAACATAGTGAATTTACACCCAATGGATCAGGCATACATATAAGTAATCACTCAATGCCAACATGTAGAATAAATATTACCACCTTTGGATATGTCATAGGATTAGTAAATTAGAAAGCTGTAGCATGATAATATCTTGATCCTACATGAGAAAAGTTTATAATATATCAAATAGCCTAGATATTATAGAATATACAACATCAAACTACATTTGAGAGTGATTTTGTAGTCATTGATACACATATGTATGGTCAAATCATGTGCATTATGAGACAAAATGGAGTAGTTACTACTTTGATAGATATATTCAGGTTGGTAAGAACTTTGTGAAATGAGGATATATCATAAAACATCATAAATTACCTATAAATTTTGGCAGAATATGTGCAAAAAGGACAACAGTGTGTTAATAAGGTAGTATGGTATGTAAAGACCAAGAAACCATTGGATGTTGACTCTCAGATGGATATTTAATTGGTAGGATATGAGGTCTAAGATGTTGTATTTAATTTTAGAATCATAGTCAATATAATCCCTTGGCCCACATAGGAATCTATTTGATGATTGTCTCCTAGTTATAGTCCAGTAATGCTAGAGGATGTGGAAATCAATTTTTTGACCTAAGCTTGCGAGGTGATTTCAAAGTAATTAACATGAATAATTATGAAATACCCTACCCTTTATTGATTGGTAATAAGTGGGGTTATGATGGTTAGATGACCAATAATATGGTGCACAATCAATTGGAGGTGTACCAAGAGGATAAAATTACTATATCCCTAAACAAATCTAAGAGCAAACCATACATCATACCTAAAGATCAAAATTCACCCTATGACTATGAAGATAGTATTTGGTTAAAATTGGGCATAAAATCTAAGCATAAAAAACTACAAGTTATAGAGTATCACTTTTTCCATCCATAAATGGAGCCTCAATAATAGCTACAACAAACATAATAGCTTTCATCCACACATGTGATAACAAAGGCCCAAGTTTCAAAGTTACATATTGGATAATTTAAGTCACCTTTTGTGCGATCACCAACAAGTTCCAAAGTAGATTTGATATATCAACTAGGTGTGATAGACATATATTAAACTAAACTGACATAGGAAGGTGTTCTGCACGGAAATTTTTGTCTTCTATGAGTTGGGATTTAGATACTCATATGTTGAATTAGATAAGCAGAGACCATGAGGTAAGACCAATGCAAATGGTTTTCATTATAGAGTGATAATTACCTTCAAATTTTATCACTGATGATTTGGGATAATTTATTTCCATATTAAAGCAACATGTTTAGATATAGATCAATAAGTTAGTGCATTAAGTTGTGCTCTAAATGACATAAATTTGACATGGTGGGAAATACACAAGTTAAATCAAGTACAATGGGAAGATGCTTGTGAATTATTGTAATCTTGATTTCAAATAGCACCTATAATCATAAATCGATGGCCATTTTTATTGGAAGGATAATGTCTTGAAATGCATATTCATAAATGTGTATATGTGTGGTCTTTGAAAGGTATAAAACCTAGATGCTAGTTGCATGTATTCAAACATTCTTTAGCACCTATTACAACAGTGTGGTATATGTACCAAGAACACATAGGGGAGACTAATAATTAATCATAGGTCTAATAAGAATTTATTCAAACATTTGTCTTCAAACATGATTACCCCTTGTTATAGTAATCCATTCACAAGCTAAATATATTCTTATATCATGGGCATGCGTAGGATATTAATAGTACATAGTAATGTGCTTTATAGGAGGAAGCAACTAAGGACATGAACATAACTCTTCAAAACTACAAGGAAAGTAAATAAAAAGATCAATTTTTGATAAAACCTTGTAATAGAATCATCGATAATGATTTATAGGATGAGTCTATTGATAATGATGAGGATTTGGATTTAAAGGGGATTTTTGAACCTATGTGACAAATGGAGGATCCTAGAACCAAAATCATAGATCAAACTAGAAATCAACAGCCGTGAAATATTACTATTCAAGAGCAAGAAGTATAAAGAACATTACAATATTCAATTCCAAGTTAATCCAACAAAATATATCAAGATACATTAAATAATTGTTAGTAAATATTGGAATAGAGTATGAGCCAAACCTTGAAACTTTAGGTGACTACTAGATCCCAAATGATGTTTTATAAGGACTAATATTCTTGTAAGATTACCAAGTTGTATTTGAAACAAAGTTCAAAGAAGTAAAATTTATAGAAACTTCATTAGGGGAGATGTACAAAGAGATCAAGGAGTTTACATGACTTATTAAAAAGTACACATACATATTAAACCCCAACATAAAACTAAAGGTAAAGGTTGAACTAGACCAGATGCAAGAAGTAGGCATTATTTATCCAATGGAAAAAGTAGATTGTGTTAGCCCAATAGTGGTGCAGCCTAAAAAATATTGAGAAATCATTGTATGTGGGGACTACCATGCACTAAATTATGCTTGCATTAATGATCCATTCCCAATATCATTCATATATTAAGTCTTGGATTTAGTCACAGGATATGAAGTGTATTCCTTTAAAGATGAGTTCATTGATTACCTTCAGATACCAATTACAAAAGAAGATCAAGCTAAAACCACATTTGCAATGGAATGGGGATATTTTGCATATAAGGTAATGTCATTTGGATTGAATAATTCTTAGGTTATGTTCTCAAATTTTGTGGTTACCACATTTAAATACTTCATCCATGATTTCATAGAAGTCTATATAGATAATTGTGTTATTTTTTATTTTTTCAAAGAACACATATCTAAGTTTTTGTTAATGTTGGAACATTAATGAGCTATATGTATTGAATTAAAATTAAATAAGTGCTTGTTATTTACACCTTTTGGTGTCCTTTTTGGTCATATAGTTTATAATGATGGGATTTTTCTTGATCAAGCCAAAATTATAGTTATTATGGATATGCCACCTCCTATAAGCTCTACAGAGGTGTAATCTAGGAAATTCATAAAGGGTTTCATGGATATATTTTATCCCATGGATAATTTACTATGTAAATACACATGGTTTGAATAGACTAATGAGTGTTAATCAATGTTTGTGGATCTAAATTAGAAGCTGGTAATAGCTCCCATATTATTCTTTCCTGATTGGAGAAGACCATTTCATGTTCATGTAGATGCTTTAGGTACTATGGTAGGAGTTATTTTAGAATATCTAAGAGATATAATATTGAACCATCCAATTTATTTTAAAATCCAAAAATATTAGTTATATAATAAATTACACAACTACAAAATGGGAAGCCCTGACAATGGTGTTCGCACTTCATAATTCAAACATTACCTTATAGCAATTTCATTTGAAGTTTTCACTAATCACTAAGCTCTATGATATCTGATAAATAATCCTATGTTAATCTTGGGAGAGAAAATAAGGGGCCATACCATTTGAGTTAAATACACAATAGAGAGGAACCTGAATAACTCTAAGATGAATCAATGGATGCCCATTTATTTCAAGTTTTTGTATTTCTAAAAAACATAGAAGAGAAATTTAATTCCTTGAATAAGGAATTTTTTATATGCACTATCTATAAATGGATAAAAATTAGTTTATCACAAGATCCATTCCATTTATCATCATTAATGTCTTTCTGCATAAAAGGGGCAAAGATCACATATTGTGCAAATTAGCTTTAGAAAATAAAAAACCACAACTTATTCAATAGGTACATCAATAAATTATATTTGGATATTTTATAGGAGAATTCACTATGAGGAATATACTAAAAAGTGTTATGTGGTTGCCTAATATGTTTTAGGATGTGCAACAAGTAGTAAAAACTATGACATCTATCAATAGATGGGAAGGCCTAATCATAGAGATGAAATGTCATTAAACTCCATGTTATCTAAGAAACCATTTGAACATTGGGGAATTGACTTTATAGGAACAATCAATACAATTAATAAATTTGGTTATACAAGGTACATAATTATTGCAATAGATTACTTCACCAAATGTGTATAAATCATTGTAACACTAAGTTGTAGTGCTAAAGATGTAGCCAAATGTTTGTATGATAATATTATAAAAATATTTATATGTCCTATGAAGTTGGTTAGTGATAGAGGAATGAACTTACTCAATAATACCATCAATACTCTAATGGAATACTTTATCATATCTCACCACAAAAGTACAACATATAACCCGTAAGTGATTGGGTAGGCAGAAGTATCAAAGTCTTTGGAAAGATGGTCCCAAAAATATGTACTACATAAAGAGATTCTAGTTCTTGCAGTTCTATGGGAATATAGGACAAACTATAAACATGTGATAGGTTTCACTCCATTTTAGTTGGTTTATAAATTATAAGTAGTCATGCCAATGGAATACATAATCCCTAGTCTATGAATTACAATGATTGTGTGACTAAGAGATCAAGACTCTCTTTAAGAAATATTTATGGATTTAACTCAGATGGAATGAGGCAAAGATCATAATGGAAATAGGAAGTCAGTAAGAAAATTAAAAAAGTGTGGCATGATCACAGTCTACAATATAAATAATTTTACCCAAAACAAGAAGTATTACTCTACGATAGTAAATATCAGGAATTTCTAGGCAATTTGTCCATTTGATGGAAAAGACCTTACATCATCCATGAATTATCATAGCAATGTAAAATTGTGTTAAGGGAGCTTCATGGAACCATTCTTCTAGGACACGTAAATGGTTGCAGGCTTAATCCTTACCATCAATAATCTCTATCAAATCTCATATAAAATCATATAAGGTGCTAAGTAGCACCATCTAGATTAGGATTTTTGCTAATGTATTATTTTATTATTTTATTTTTTGGTGTACAGAGTAGTTTTATTGTTCGATTTCTATATAATAATACATTAGAATCAAATTAGAAAAGTCAAAGTCACAAAATGTAACAAAGAAAATAGCCCATCATAAAATAAATGACATCATACAAATTCAACATAAGGTTCCTCAATTAAGTCAAGGAATAAGGTTGTGCTAAACAAAGTATGAAATAAGGACAATAAATGGTCACTTAAAAATATGTTAATGATGACAACTTAAAAGATTACATCTTTTCCAAAGTGGATTGTGTGTCAAAACTAGGTGCATTATATCAATAATCACCATCATCTAAAGCAATGCTTCTAAACATTCAATTTCAAACATTAAATCACAAACAACTGATTACAATTAATTTAGCAATCATAATGGCACGTGGACATCTCAACACATTCAAATCAACATGTAAGATAGATTCAAGTGGGAAAAGTTATATAAATAATGGAATGAAAAATAATATGTCATTACACACCTTTGAAAATAAGATAAATTGGTGATTTATGCTAAATTCACTCATTCACACGTAAATTATTCATCAACACTAGTTTAGTTGAAGCTAACATTCGAAGGGTAACAAAACAACAACCATGGTTTACTCATAACTTTTGATTCCCCTTACTGATGCACACAAAGAAGAAATGGGGATTTATATTTCACTTAGACAAACAAGTTACCATGAATCAGATCCATTTAAATTCATTAACATAATAAAATCTAATATGTTCATTTCAAACCAACTAGAAGTAGCACAACCAAGATCCCTAGCATTTCAACATTGCCTATGTTATGATCCTAGTGGGCGGATTCACTAACAGTCTGGGCTTTTGGTGTAGTGGTTCATTACATTTGGTATCAGAGCAACCACCCGTGTTTGAGTCACAGAGCGGGTGGGTTACATCGGCATTGCAGTGTTCATCTGGGGCTCATACACATAGTGGATCTCGTGTACGTGTGCAAAGCCCAGCCTAGAGTCTAGGCTGCAGAAGCGTGGTGGGATGTTATGATCCTAGTGGGTGGATTCACTAACAGTCTAGGCTTTTGGTGTAGCGGTTCGTTACAGCCTACAAAGAATTGATTCAAAGTGACTTATAATTTTTTTAACCTTTAGCCATCTCAATAAGGTGATGATGACACTTCTTACTTGATATAATGAGGTTATATTATTTTTCAAAATATGTGACTATTTTCATCAAAAAAGCCATTGTGGCATAAGTAATAGTACTATCTATGAGGGGTAAATCATTGGCAACTTACAATATATAACCTACCCATCCATTTAAACAGAAGGGAAAAATATAGTACAACATTTAAATGGAACCCATTAGAATCTATTATGTTTCAATGTCCATTCTCTTAGAATGCATCACAAAGAGCTTTTGGCAGACCACCAAAATCATGAAGTATGTCACAAAAGGGGTAATCAACATTACTTTCCGCATGATCCAACTCAATGAAGATTTTAATTGGCTAGAATTTTTAGTCTTTGATCTCATCAGGAATATTTAAAGGGTAATCGATAAGACATTACAATACTTTTAGTACCAATTCTTGGTATTACTTCTTTGTTTCACCTAGTGGAAGTCCCTAGATGGACATGTCAATCTGAATGTCAACTTTTAACCTACAAAAACCTTCATAAATGTACCTAGACTAAAATAGGGAAATATTAAGAGCAACTCAGTAGATTCAATGTATGGTGGGTGTAAATATGATGCTTTGTCCTTTCACACCCTCATGTGCCCACATACATCATGTAGTATTTAGGGCACAACATTGTAGTGACTAAGCTCCATGATAACATCCAAATCAGAGTTCACAAGCTCCTAAAGGCACCCATCACTTCCTTCTCATTTTTCCTTACTATGTTGGATGTGTAAGTGGAATTTTTCTAGTATAAAGCTATAGTTTTTTACTCAGTACCACCACTAAAAATAATACCTCCAGTAACATATCAACCATTGCCTCACCAACTACAAACACAAACACAAATAGAGGCACAAGCACCACCTAAAGTAAAAATAACCCCATCATAAATTTTTTTAGGAAAGAGGAATTCACTAACGCATAGATAATTTATGTTGAGAAGTGTTTTAATTGATTTCAAGGTTGATGTCATTTTATGTCAAGATTTATGTCAAGGTGTGCTTGGTGAAGGTACATAGTGAGTGGCCTGTGAGGTATGAGCTTGTGTGCCTGATGTGACAAGAGATAATTTTAAGGTAACCTATTATCTATATATTAAGAGAGAATTTTAAGGCATGATAATTATTCTTCTAAGGTTTATGTCAAGGTTTAGGCCAAGGTAAGCATGTTTGAGTACTAGTTTTTGAATACAAGGTGTCTTGAGAAGCCTAGTCAAATCAAGATTAGTCATATCATGAGCATGTGCATGATGGGCATGAAGAGGTATGTAAATAAGCATGGAATTTTTTTATTAGAATTTAAGTCATGTGATCAAGGTTTAACAGAATCAATAAGTGTTTCAAGGTCATTTTTCAAGTTTCAAGAGCTTAAGAAGCCTAGTCATAACATTGGTCATTACATGAAAAGATTTTGTGAGAAGGTATGAGTTTTGTGGCCTAGTAAGATGGATGAAAAGATACATAAGAGGTTTTATAATGTTTTTTTTATCATGATTATTAATCTTTATATCACTCAGGTGAGTCTTACGATAAGCTTATAGGGATAAGACCTATAGGCCTAGTATGCAATTAGACCACCTTTAGACCCTGCTTGACCTAATGAGGGAACATGAGTTGTTAATAAGACATATGAAGAATTTTTTACATTTTTTGAGTGTGATATTTTTTTTATGATCATGTATATGAGTTTGAGATCACATGGAAAGAGACTTGAATGTCAGCTTCAAGGCCTAATATGACTTGCAGGTCAAAGCCTAGAGAACAATGAGAGAGATGGTAGCCAGATGGGGTATTAGGATCAATTTCTAAGTTAATAAAGAGAATGTGAGAATTTTAAATGATTTGATGAGTTTTAATAGGTATGTTTACCAATTTTGAGGTCAAATTTTACAATAAAAGGCATGGAAAGTGGTTTTGATGTTTCTTAAGTGCATAAAAAGAAGGGTTCTTAACCTGAGAAGAACTTTTAAGTGTTCATTGGTATGTGTAACATTTGCATGGGAACCTAAGAAATTAATGGTATATGGGGAATTTTACTATATAATATCTATAATAATTGGTTTTTGGAATAAGGGGGTAAGCTTTATGAATAATTGTTAACACCAAAAATAGTGTTAACCCTCTTTAAAACCCTAAAAATGACCTGATGTGAAAGATCTTGTTATAAAGTGATCATAATGGATTGGAATGGATATAAAAGTTATTGGATGTTATATTAAAATCTCATAATAACCTCCATATGTGATTTATTTATCAAGGGAGTGCACTAGTGGACCCTACAAGAAAGGCTTTATTTCTTAAAGATTTGTTGTAGCAATCTGAGTTAACCAAGTCAAAGTTGATAAATGGATGGAGGTTGAATATTGAGACTTGTATTTAATTTACATGGATTTTTTTGATTATTTTATATCCTTAAATTTTGATAAAATATTCTTATAAGTTGACCAATCACTAATAGGCCTAATGGTGTAGATAGTGAGAAAATTAGGTAGATGTGAGAAGTTGATTAAGGATGGGTTATCATGGATTAGGGATGAATACAAGTGCATGGATGAGTTTTTAAAGATATTTAATACATTTTCAAGTGTATATATGTTTTTTATGTTATTTTATATGTTTAAAATGTTTCTCATAAGTTGACATGTCTAGTGCAAATGAGACAGTGAAGGTGAAAGTATATGAGATTGGTCTGCAAGACCAATATTACTATTTGACCATTTTATATTTATATATAAGAATGGTATAATGATATCATAAGATCATCCAAATTTATCATGAGTATCTTTAAATATTCATGTAGGTGTTGTAAGTCAAAATCACCATGATTGGTTTTCAAGGCAAATTGGCAATTCTTAGTAAGTAGTAGCGATGATTTTGAGACTCTATGCAATGAATTGATGAACCTAATACACATGATGATTTTTTTTGGAAATTTAATAACCTATCCATGATTTTTATAATATTTTAATTTAATATAAGATGTTGGAACATTGAATCCAAAATATCATGTTTGATTGAGTAAGGTCTGTGAGAGAGAAAGTCAACATATTGGTCTACAAGACTAATAGTTACCATTAGTTCTTATGATTTATTTTATGGAGGTTGCTATAAGGATATTTTAAGATAATTTTAATGATTTATAATAATTTTATTATGTTCCATCAGATGTCAAAATTTTAAGTTTCCATGACTATGTTTTGAGGCTAGTTGGCAATTCTGAGTGGGCTACTTGCAGAGAAGGGTTTGAGTACTTTTGCATTATGAAGTAAAAAAGATATAGTGATGACCCTAAGTTCATTTATTTTTTGTATGTATGATTTTTTTTCATTATTTATTTAAAAATTTATGTTTATTTTTCATTTGTTCAAGATAGACTTTCTAGGTATGCACATGCCTAATATGAACAGTAGTAATGGTGTGCTCTAAATAGTGGTTTGAGCTAAAAAGTGTTATGAAGACTGAATGAGCTTAGAAAGGATATAATTGAGTGTTTTATGATTTTTTATTACTATTTTTGTATTTTTTAAGTGTTTCAAGAAAGATAAAGTGTAATGTGTCCTAGAATAGACCTAAAGGGATTAGGTCTCCATGAGACCTAAAGTTGAGCCAAGGCCTAATTGAGGAAGGTCAGACCTAAAGGAAATCAAAGCACATTTTATCCATGTTTATGAGATGTCATAAGATCCATTTCATGTCTAACCTAAGATATTAATGATGTTTTTCCAACTAAGAAGGATATGAACCAGTGACTTGTATAAATACTAGGCAAAATAGGCGTATTTGAGTGAATGAAGAGTAAGAGAACAAGAAAGTATATTGTAGAGTAGGACATATTTTAGACCATTATAAGAGGACATAGGATAATTGATGAATATTGGACAAAGGTCTTATGTGTAAGGATCAAGGTCATATGACCTAATCAAGTCAAGAAGAGGTCTAGTTGAGCCAAGAAGGCTAGAGACCAATTTGAGAGGAATAAAAGTATGTGAAGAGCTGAATAAGGAGATCATCATCTATTTTATGAGATACATAGTTTTATAAAGGTGATCAAGGGTTTTAGGTGGCTGAGTTGGTGCTAATTCATCTAGGGGTTGGTGGCTCCTTTCAAGTGGGTGCTTGTCAAAGCCTAGCTGATTTGGTGCTTAATGTTTCTCTCAATTTTAGTTTATTTCTTGGAAAGAAGAAGAAACTAGATAAGGGTATGCTATAAAAAACTATTTGTTTATGTGCACACAATCTAGATGATTTTGAAGAACTCTTATTTGTCTTGGGAACAATGACTTGTAGATGATAAAACACTAAAGCAAAGGGGTTGTTATATGGGTAGCAAGGTGGATTGCCTAACACGAGATAGATCTAAGAAGCGTGAGCTTACTAGGAGGTTGTCCATCCAAACTTTTAAAATAGTTAAATTAAAATAAATAAAGATGAAATACTTGCATCAAATGATAGAAAAAACTGAAAGGAAATGCAAGAAGAAATAAATGCTTGATAGAGGAAATAGACTAATTATAGAAATAAGCAGGTCAATACTAATGCTAAATAAGTTAGGCTAGGTTTAGAAGATATGTGGGGAATTTATGAATAGTCAAAGAGGAAAAAATTGGAATTTGGTTGAAGGGAAGTAGGTGCAAATAGCTTGCTATTATTTCCTACCATAGTGACTATCGGTGATTGAAGGTGACTGTTAACGATTGCTATGGGTTTTGTGTATGTTCAGAAAAGGTTATAAAATGGATACAATATGATGATGGAGGTCTATTTGGAGTCAACGGGTTAGAGGGTAATAGTCATAAGGGTATGGTTCAGATAAAGATTTTAGAAACTAAATAAATAAAACTTGAAATAAAAAGTGTAGTTAGCTTGTTACTTGATGGTTGAAAGTGGGCTGAGAAGAAATTTGGGTAGAGTAATGGTGCCTTTGGTTGTAGAGAAATTTTGGTAGAGTAAAAATTATCTTTTATACTTGTTGGATAGCTATAATGAAGACCTATAAAATAAATTCTAATGAAGAAACTCTTGATGTTTTGCTAACTAGATGGATGATCAATCACTAAATTGATTGCTTGAGTGTTGATTGCTTAACTCCTGGATCCTCTTTCACCTATTTCTTCCCTTATTTTATAGGTAAAGAGAGATTGAGGTAGAAAGTTCCATAAGAGGTTTGGTTAGTGGTTATGATGCATTAGCTTACCATCCATATTAAATTTTAATGTGTTATCTTGCATACAATTTGAGTTATCTTTGTTTGGGTGGTAGAGACATGATCATTAGCGGTCAGGGTGACCATCATCAGTTGAGGGTTGAATGTTAATTTTAAAAAAGGGGGAGTTAGTGAGTTGGGTTTAGATAGTCAGAGGTTAGGTAATGGTTTGGTTTAGTGGTGTTTTAACATTTTAAACCATCATGTGCAGTTTTCTAGTGTCTACATTTTACCCCTTTTTGTTATGTAGTTTGCATCAACAAGTTATAAAACAAAAATTAATTAGGGGTATCTAAGGTTCGGTTTCCTTAAGTATGGGAGGAGGTGTTCCCCCTCAAACTAGGAATGGATGAGGTGAAACTGAATCGAGTCTAGGTTTGACGAGTAGTTTATGGTGAGTCACAAGGTTGGTGATAATGGTGGTTAGGTATTTGAAGTGAAAACATTCACATAAAATGTGACTAAGTGTGATAGCCAAGATCATGCATAGAATAAGTTTCCATATTTGTTAAAAATAAAGGGTTTGTTCTAGGACATGTGATGGGGTAATCAGGCCACAACATTAGGCATAACTAATTAGGTTATTATTATTGAGTTTCCTAGGCAAGGTTGGTGTTTCCATAGGTATCTAAGGTAGGAAGTGATCCCAAGAAAACACAAATAGTCTACTATGCACTAGATGGTGCAAATTCAAATGTTTAACATGGAAATATTGGTCAGTACGGTCAAAAGGGCCAAAGCAAGATTGACACAAAATATGCTATAGTTTGGGCCAAAATGGCCAATAGCTAGGTGGACATGGTTGATAGGCTAGGTGGAGAAGGTAATCTCGAAAAGTGGGCATAAAGGTGTTGGTGGAAAATTTTGAAAAAAGAATATCTTGACCATTAGTAGTCAAAAGTCTCAAAATTGATCATTGATGGTCACCCTGATCATTGACAGTCAGGGGGAATCCTAAAAGCATGGAGGATAAAAAGTGAAAAAGAGTTGTCATTTTCATTTTGTGCTTTTGACTCTCTTGACTCTTGTGCATTTGTGACTTTGGAATTTTATGTGAGGGTGTTGATGAGGTGGTTGTTAAGTGGTTGAGTGTGAGATTTATGTTGAGGTGGACCAGTGTGTTGGACCAAGAATGTAGGGAAAACAAAGGCATGATTAGGTAGCGGGACTTAGGATTCCTCCTTAATGATAGTTGATAAATCAGGTAGGGGATGCATTAAATTATTATATTAGTTTGATTTTGGTAGTTTATGTTAAATTTTATTGATTTATGATTAGTTTGGGGAGGGTTTTGGGTTTTCCCTAGGTTTTTAGGTTGTAGGTTGTCTTTAGTTAAATTTATAGGTGAAAATGAATTATAGAGAGTGGGGTAGGTTGAGGTAAGGCAATGTAAATATTAGGTAGGTACATTTTAGGTTTAGATGGGTTTTGGATGTTTTTATGGGTATGATAGGGTTGGGGTTTTCTAATGACGATCACACATAGTGACCATCAGTGGTCACACCCAATCATCAGTGGTCATAGCTAACCATCGATGATCGATGACCATCGACCAAATAGGGGTTTGACCATTGGTGGTAAAGGTGACCATCGATGGTTGACCAATTGGAGAAGTGTTTTGATAAAAGGTTAAGGCTAGTATTTTTGATAAAAAATTTAAGGTGAGTGTAGCTAGGGTGGGAGGATAGGATTAAAAAAGAGGTTGATGTAGTTCATATAGGAGAAAATAGGTGTTATTAGGTAGGTGAGTGAGGGGGAAAAAGGGTGAGTGTTCATGGGTAGAGTAGTTTATATAAAAAATAAGTGTGTTTTATAATGAATTTTGTAGACATGTGAGTAGATCTAGGTGTGGGATCAGGTTCCTTGGATCTTTAAAGATATCCATCAAGGGATGACAAATGATTATTGGGTGTACATGGAGGAGGTTGGCCTTGACATGATGATGCACTACCATCATGTATCATGAGATGTGGTGATGATCGTGGCCCTCATTGAGAGATGGGATCTAGCCATGAACACCTTTCTCTTATTGATTAGTGAGATGACCATCTTACTAGAGGATGTACATAGGATCACATGGCTAGCCATTCAAGGGGAGCTGATATATAACATTAAGAGAGATAAGAGGGATGAGATGATGAAGCAGCTATATGGTGATGATTATACATTCACCAGGTATAATATTGGTGGGTTTAGCTATGACACTTATGTTAGAGGGCTAGGATAATAAGAGTTCTATGACCATGATGATGATGGTAGTCTCATGTTTTACAGTGCTAGATTCAAGAAGTAGGAGGTTTCCCTATCTATTGTTTGGAGTCCTAGTGGAGATGTTACTAGGTAGGATAGTGTTCAGGTGGGTGCCTATTTTGTTGGTACAAATATACAAGGAGATATGGGGGTTTAGAGATCACAAGATTATGATATCAGTATGGGATTCACGTTACACTACTAGGCCTATGAGCACATCAGGTTCTAAGATCGATGGGGCTATCATGGGAGGGATACACCCAGATGGACTTTAGGGTGGGTTTCATGCAGTGGAGGAGCAATTATGCACTCACAGGGGCTATAAGAAGTGTGTGAGACATTGATTAGTTCAGAGGGGCATTAGAGGACTTGGTGGTTTGAGATGTGCTTTGGAGGCCATATGTTAGCTTTTCAAGGAGGACCCACTATATTCAACACATTTTGTCAATGTAGAGCTATAGGTGTATTTTTGGGAGGAGAGAGGGTGACTAAGCTCATCTCTTTTGATAGGGTTTGTAGGTAATTTAGCCTGATACAAATAATTTTGGGTCCATTCTCAAGGTATAGGTTGGAGGATACCAATTTTTTGCTTCCATAACCAAAGCTAGTGGAGATGGCTCTTAACTACAAGGAGCTTCTTACCAGAGTAGAGATTGATGACATAGGTTTTGTTAATGGTTACATGGCATGGTATTAGGCCCTATATGCAATAATAAATTTTGGATGGGATGATGGGGGTAGGTAGGATATAATGTGGAATAACTAGTGGGGGTTTGTAAGTAAAGTTATAAGGGGTAGCCCCGATGGATAGGTAGGAGTGGCATTGGCTACTACACAAGCACAAGTCACATCTTTACAAAGGTAGGTGGTCATAATATAGGGTCAAGTTACTACATTATAGGGATGGATAACCATGATGATAGGTGAGACGGACTATAAGAGGGATACACTAGTCCATGTCACATAAGAGTGAGATGCTTTGAGATAGAGGGGAGGAGTAGAAGCACTAATAGGTCTAGTAAGGATCATTGATATACAGAGGTATATAGCCATTGTATAGGAGTTGTGCTATTATTAGGTTATATTTTTCACACATTGCCTAATGGAGCCCTGATGGGGTGAGAATAGAGCTAGCTTGGTAGGTAATGTCAGTGTGGTGACACCAGTCAGTGGGTCGCATCTGTAGTAGGATAGATAGGTACCTCAAGAGGGCAAGCACCAAAAGGCAATGGTGATCCATGGGCATAAGTTATGATGTGATATGTATAGATGTATATGATTTTGATACCAGCTTGCGAGCCAATGCAGTGAGATGTATATGTTTTGATAGAGAGAGATGCACATTATTACATGTGCTATTTTATTTAGATGAGATATGATGTATATCATGTGGTGATGATATATAGATGTGATGTTATGTTTCATGATTCATAGTTTTGATGTTTATAGTTATTATGATTATGCTTATGAGATATAAACTCACTAGCTTAGGCATGTGATGATTGTGGATGATGTTTATGATTAATGTTTATACATGATTATTCATGATTATGGTTCTTTAGTTTATATATGGATATGATGTTTTGATTATGGTTATTACTCATGGATATGTGATGTGATTTATTAGTATGGATGTGATGTGATGATGATGTGATGCTTATAGTGTTTCTATGATTTATAGTTAATTTGTTGATGATAGCACATAAATTAAGTTAGATAACAAAACTAGATGTGGGAAAAGAGATGAAAATCATGAGACATGAATACATGAACCAATTATGAGATAATAAGGAAAATGCATGATGCTTCTTCATTGGCAAAAGACAAAATAAAACCTGAAGTTAGATTGGCTTAAGGAACATAAGCCCTTCAAATGCTTTAAATTAACATGCGTTAGTTGGTAAAAAAAGAGAGTCTTGATCACATCATGTCATGTAAGCTTGAGAATCCCTTGATTTGTAGATGGTATAAAGTAGAGATAGGTGATAGGTGGTGTGAATGGTAGTGTAACCTCTTATGGGTTGGTTTACCCCTTCTATAGGTGACCTAATAACCATAATAGATAGTCCATGTTTTAATGCAAGGTGTAGACTGATCGATGCAAGAATTCTACTGATACTATATATGAAAGATAATTGTATCTTTCTTGGGATAACTTATTTTGATTTTGATATAGGGTCTTGTTATTTTGATAGGTTTATGAAGTTGATCGATGTGGGAAGCTTCAAATTATTTCTTTGATAAAGTCGACTTAGCCATATTTATAAGGATTGGTCTAAGTTTGGATTTGTTCATTTTGGTAGTTGTATTTCAAGGGAGTAGTCCATCATTTTTAAGCAATTTAGATTTTGAGTAGCTGCCCTTCAAGGGAGTAGTCTGTATGCTAGAGATATTTGACCCAAGTGACATTTAGGTATCTCAGATTGTTTTTGATGCTAGGTTTGAACATGGGAAATTGTATATAGGATTAAAGGTTTACCTTTATGAGGGCAAAACCTACAACACAATAAAGTTAATGATAGATGAAAGGGGTGGTTTTGAGAGACAATGACCATATGTAGGATTAGGCTATGACTATGGTAGTTAATCACATGGTTCTATTTTTTAATTAATTATCCTCAAAGGGGTGGTATGAAGGTATGAGGAAGGTGAAAATATTATAAATCAAGTTACAATCTTAAGTTAGAAAAAAGTGAGTTTGATCCCTATTTTAAAAAAAGAAGGGATGGAGATGCAAAGCATTAAGAGGCTCAAATTCTAATTTTCCTTCAAGAAGGAAAAATGATAATCTCTTGATCCATACTTATGGGTTATGATATAAGGTCTAAGCCAATTGAAAGCAAATTTACCTCGATTGCTTTTCTCCATATTTATCACATGTTGATTTTCCTCCAGGATGAGATATTTGATGTTGAATTCTCATTCTTTCAAGTATTTATTATAGGCATTCTTAACTCACTCTTGATAAAAATAAAGATGTCTAAGCACTACTAGGTGACATTCATCAAGTAGCTCAAGTCATGCTAAACACTCTTGATGATAGTCACTCTCAAAAATGATGTCTTGCAAGGATATATAAAGATAGGGAAAATGGACTTTGAGAGGCAAGACTGACTTTGCTCTAAAGACCAGAGAGAAAGCGGTAGCACCTGTAAAGTTGTGAATGCTAGTGTGGTAGGCCTATAAAACAAATGGGATGTGCAAGTGCCAATCCCAACTAGAATCATTGACCATCTTGGTCAATGTTTTGTTGATGGGCTTGTTAGAGGCTTCCACCTATCCATTTGCTTGTGGATGGTAAGGTGAGGAAAAGATTAAATTGATACCAAATGAGTCACAAAGACCTTTGACTTATTTATTTTTAAATATTTGCCATTACTGATGATGATTTTATGGGCAAAACCAAAACAACAAATGATATGATGATTGATGAAGTTGACTATCTTGTTGGATTTGGTCGAGATGAGAGGAATAACCTCTACCCACTTGGTGAAATACCTGGTTGTGGTGATGATGGAATGGTGCCACTGTGAAGTCTAAGGATTGATTTCCCCAATGAGATCTAGTCCCCATTGTGATAAGGAATAAAATTACTTGGATACATGAAGGCCATGGGCCATCACATGATGTAAATTGGTATGTTGTTGACATTTAACACACTTTTTCACAAAATCACAATAGTCTAGGTTAAGGGTGGGCTAATAGTAGCCAAGTTGAAGGATACATTTAGTGACAGCTAGACCACTAAAGTGTTCCCCATGGATCCTATCATACATTTACTTAATAGCATGGGAAGATTCATGGCTACATAAACAACAAAGAAAGAGGCCATCAAAACCACATTTGTAAAGGATTCCCCCTAGTATGGTATAATGAGAGGTAATCTGAATAAAGGCTCTTTAGGCATTCCTAGAGAGGTTGGGAGGAATGGTGTTGAGATTGAGGTAGTCAAAGTTTTACTCATACCAAGTGTCTAATGGAGATTCCTCCACACTAAAAATGGTAGGTAGGTAAAATTAGATATAAGAGGGTGTGATAAAATGATGAATGGTGACAAAGATCTTAGAATTAGAAGGCATAGATGGGATATGGGAAGTAACGGAGGCTATTGTATCCATGAACTTATTGGTGGATCATGGAATAGATTGGATAAGGTAATGATTAAGTAATGCTAAGAGTGTGTCTACTAGCTATTTGTACTATTTAAAGACATCATTATTACATTGGTAGGATATATTAACCTAGTTGACCATAATTTAGGAATCACCAAAGACACTGATCATCTTAACTCCCAAGGCTAGAATGGTTTGGAGACCTATTACTAGGGCTTCATATTTAGCCATATTGTTGGTACACTAAAAATCAAGTTTGAAAGAAAGAGGAAGAGGTTGACCATCGAGGGGAATGAGAATAACTCTAGCACCCCCATTGCATTGGTACTTTGAGCCATCGAAGAATATGGTCATTTGGTAGGTGACATCCTCTTGAGAAAGAGTGCTGATGGAATCATCTAGAAATGAAAGAGGAAGTGGTTGGTTGTCTAGAAAAGGAGATTTAGCCAATCGGTTAGTAATGAATTTCCCTTTAATTAACTTCTACTAGTGAAACTGAAGGTCAAACTTAACTAGGAGCATGAGCCACTTTGCCATACACTAGTTTTGGTATGGCTTAGAGTGCATGTACTTGAGTGGGTTGATGTTGGTAATGACAAAGGTCTTGTGATTGAGGAGGTAATGTTGAATCTAGGAAGCCACAAACACCAAGATGAGGCAAAGCTTGTCAGTATGGGTGTACTGAGTGTCATACTCTATAAGTGTTTGACTTATATGGTAGAGAGCTTGTTCTTTGTTTTTTGCATCACAGTGAGCAAGAATTGCCCCTAAAGAATGGTCAGTGGTAGAGATATAAAGGTAGAAGGGTTGGTCTTCTTTAGGAGGAATAAGAATGGGTGGAGAAAGAAGGTACTCTTTGAGTGAATCAAAGGCTTGTTAACATTCCTTAGTCTATTTAAAAGATGTATCTTTCTTGAGAAGATGGTGTAAATGTTGACATCTATTTGATAACTAAGAGATGAAGTGATGAATAGACTGGAGATTGCCTTGTAAAACGTAGAATTGCTTAAGGTGGGTTAGATGTGGCATGTCAAGGATCACTCTGACTTTGTTAGGGTCTACTTTAATTCCTTGAAGAGAGATTATAAAGCCAATAATATTTCTAGATAGGACCCCAAAAACACATTTCTTAGGGTTGAGTCAAACATGGAAATGGATTAGGCACTCAAATATAATTTTGAGGACTTTTAGATGATCCTTGTAATATTTGGATTTCCCAAGGAGATCATCTACATAGTCCTCTATGATTTTTTGGATGATATCATGAAAGACGTAAGTCATCACATGTTGATAGGTTACTCCAATATTCTTCAAACCAAATGGCATGACCATATAGCAAAATATTCCCCATGGGGTGGGGAAAGAAGTCTTATGTCGATCCTTTGGGGAAATCAAGATCTAATTATATCTTGAGAAACTATCTATGAGAGATAACATCTCATGGCTAGCTGTAAGATCAATAAGTTGGTCGATGCTAGGCAAAGGGAAGTCATTATTTAGACAAGCAAGGTTGAGGTCACAAAACTAAACACATAGGTGAAGTCCCCCTATGGGTTTGGTGATGGGAATGATATTGGAAACCCATTGAGGATATTCAATGGGTTGGATGAAGTTGAAAAACAAGAGGCATTTAAGCTCTTTTTTTATTAGAAGGGTTATGCAAGGGTGCATCTTATAAAACTTTTGTCTAAGAGGCTTAGCATCAGGATGGATGACAATGTTTTGGAGAGTTATGGATGGGTCAATTCTAGGCATATCCTAATAGGACCAAGCGAAGGCTATGCTTCAGTAAAAAAAGAAGGAAGTGTAATCTTGTTGCTCTATGGAATATAAGGATTAAATAATCTTTACAATGTAAGGGTTATCTTGAGTGCCCAATTTGACATCAATAGTAGATTTCTTCAACATGGTCTAGTTTTCAAGAAGAAGGGATTTGTGGATAAAAGAATTTGGTGTACCAAGATAGGTGAGAATGGAATCATTGTCTTGACACTGGATGGTGTGGATGGTAGGAGAATCATTTTCTACCATTTTATGATGAATTAGAGGAAAGGTTTTAGTTTGACCACCCTTTTGATAGGTCAGGGGGGCCAAACTAATGATATTAAGAAAAAAAAGTTTAAAGGGATGGTTTCAAAATCCTTAAATATTGAAAGAGATGGGGCTGGTGAGGATGGAATGTCTTCCTCAATGGTGAAAATAGGTTTAGGTGAATTAGTGGGTTCTTTTGGTGGGATGAACCCAAGGCCAAATAGCTCACAAAGTTTTTGGGTTTTGATCAAAGGTAAATTATGGGGTCCATGTTTATAATGGCTAAGGTTGAATCCTTTCTAGGCACACTTGTGAAGGTACAATTTAGCAAATTTTGGTTTGTATAAATAGGAAAAATCATAAGTAAATCATTAGGTAGAAGAGGTGGAGGAGGAGGTAAGAAGCAGATGATCAAGGCCCCCATAGATGAAATTAGTTTGGTAGTTGGGAAGCCTAAAAAAATGATGGTTCTGATATTAGGATCATAATTAGGATTATGGTTAAGATTCCCCTACTCTTGAGGAGTATGGAAGGCATAAAAGGCCAAAAGCTGATATTCTACTAATGAGAGATGTTAGAACATAGGTTCTAAAGGGTCCTCTATGGGAATCTAATAAGAAAGGATAGATGAGCTAGTTGAAGCTTCATCAATGATAGGGGTGGACTTGTTGTTGGTTGGTGGTGAGATGGATAAGTGAGGAAGAAGAATGTCATTGGGTTGATACATCATGTTGTAATATATAAAAGGATTAGGGTCATCTTGTATGGAGATGACCTGACCCTCATGTTTGAACTTGTCACATCAATGTAAGGTGGATGGGACACAACTCGTGTTGCATATCCAAGGGCATCCAAGTAATACATTGTATTGAAACTCGCCTTTTATGATGTAGAAGAGATCTGAAATCATGCGAGGTCCTAAGTGGATATGGAGGATGACTTTTCTCAAGGTTGTGACCATACTATCATTAAAGGAATGGAGGGATACTATGGTTTCTAACATGATATTCTTTGGTAGTTAGAGTTGGTCATAAGCATGAGAGGAGATAATATTAATGCTAGCTCTCCCATCAATCATCTCTCTTTTGATGTTGGTTTGATTGATGTATGTAGTGATGAAGAGGGGAGGATCAGGATCTTCAAGATGAACATAAGGTATTTTTGAATCTTTGAATTTGACTAGAGTAGAAAGTCAAAGAGCTAAAACAAAGGCTACAAGATGTTGAGGGTCTTTAGGTTAGACCACTATAGATTACAGGGCCTCTATCAGTGCTTGGTGGTGGTGGGGTGAAGTGTTGATTAGTTTGGATAGGCTCACCTTCACCAATGTTTGATGAAGCTATTTTAAAGCTACTCATTTGATAAATTTAGAAGGGTTAGAGGGAAAGGCACCAAAAATTGATATTTTGGGTTTTGGGTTTTGGTGAAGGTGCTTGATTCTGGTTGAAAGGTTTAGGGGTGGAAGGATATGTGCATGAAATGGACACTTTATAATTTACCTTATCATTTTGTTGGGCCTAAGATCGGGTGACCATATAGATAGTGTGGATGAGGGGAGGCATTGGGATAGAAGGCTACTTTAGTTTCTCCTCAATTATGGATGAGAGTGTGCAAGTGGGTGAATGTTGGATAGGTTCATTTTGTGGTTGGTTTGATAATAGGCTTAAGAGAGGTTCATCTAATAATAGATCATCCTTATACCATAAGTTATGGACAAGTAATTGGAGAGCTTTGTAGTTCTCTATGTCATGTCTAGGTGTCCTATGGTATGAATATATTAAACCATCATTGAACCATGATGGTTTAGGACTCGAAGGGTCAAAGGGCTTTATAAGTGGTAGGCTTATGGAATAATTTTGTAACAGCCTTTGTAAAATGTTTGAATAAGATTTTAGTAAAGGTGTTAAGGGTGATGGGATTTTGGTTCTCGGGGTGGGTGTCTTCTTCGATGTAAGATTCACTGTAGGAGTTATGGGTGTTAGAATGGTTTGGGTAGTTGGGTTTGATTGGGATTGCTTGGTGTTGGATGATTTTGAGGTGGAATATTTAAAGGTGAAAGATTTAGAGGTGGGTGATTGAGATGATGATGATTTGGAGATAGGTGGGTAGGTAGAGGTAGATAGATTGGTTAACAATGATGGGGAGTTTGATGTTTTGGAGGGGGTAGGTAGAACAAAAGGAGGGAGTTTAGTTTGGGTAGTTTTGGGAGGGTTCACCTTCATGATAGAAGGATGAGCTCCTAGGATGGAAGAAGGATGGGGTCCCAAGATAGAAGGTAAGAGGGAAGGGGGTGGTACGATTCTAGTTCTAGGTGGGATTTTGGGTGGCTCTACCTTCTTGGTTAGTTTGGTTAAGGTTTTATTTGGTGGACTAGATGGGTTAAGTCCAACTTCAAATATGGGAGGACAAGTCTAGTAGTAGGAAGTACCCCTAGGTTATTGATAGGTTTGATAAGAGGGGTGTAAGGTGATTTGATAATTTTGGATGGAGGTGGTTTGGATAGTTCTTCCATGATTTTAGAGGTAGAAGTGTTTGATGAAGGGCTTGAGGTGATGATAAGTTTAATGGTAGGTGTGATTGAATATGGGGTAGATGAAGGTGAGGTCAAAGGTTTATGCTTGTTTTGATAAGGGAATCCAAGATGGTGCCAAAATGTGGCTTGATCCATATTGGGTTGAGAAGAGAATTTTAGGCTTTGGACCAGTCTAAAGAAGGGTTTGTAAATTGGTTTGGTTCTTAGGGCATCGAATTCAAAGTTTAGGCTCATAGGTTGAGATAAGGGAGTGGTTTCTTTGCCTTTTCCCCTAATAAAAGATTTCAAGATTTGGGAGGATGTTTCCTCCATGGAGGGAGTAGGTAAGGTTCTCTCCTTGTAGAATGGTTTCCAAAGAGAGAGTAGTTGATTCCATGATGGGGAGGAAGATGTGATGGAAGTGGTTTCCTCTTTAGGTATTTCTATCAAAGGAGAGGTGGGTAAGTCCATTACCTTATCAAGCAAAGGAAAGGAGGTGGTTGATTCCTTTATTTGGGTATACAAAGGAATGGAGGGTGATTCCACCACTTCAATAAGTGGGGTGGAGAAAGAGGTAGTTGAGGTGGTGGTTTCCTTAATGATAGGTTCATTGATAATTATAGACACCTAAATCTGGCCACTAATAACCTCTAACCAGGCTTTTGACTAATTTCCACTTAAAATACACAATTTAGCCTAAAAACACTAAAACATACTAAATGATGTGAAACTGACATATTCAAGTGACAATTTTGGCCAGGGTATCCCTAAATGGGGCAATGCAATTTATGGGCCAACTAACTTTGATTAGATCATTTCAAGTCAAAATACAAATTTTACACCTAGATGCTCTGGATTGCTCTTTCCTATCAAATCTCTTGCATGAGACACGTGCCTTTATTATTTGGTATTGGTAACATCCTAAATGGGATAATGGATCCAATGCATCTGACATTGCCTTTCAATTCTAATCCAGTCGAGTTTTAGACCAATAATAAGGCATTCTGATCAATTTGAGTAATTTGTGCACAAAGTGCTTAAACGTACTTAAGAGCTAATTAAACCAAATTAGAGCCTAATCAAGATTTCCATGGAAACTTGTTGAATACATATTTTTGGAAATGAATGTTGAATATTTGCATCATCAAGTGACCTCATTTCTTGGGAAGACATCCCTAGGCCATAAATGCCACAAATATTAGGATTCATGCCCTCCATGCCTCATCAATGCCTTCCATGCCTCTTAATTTCCCGTTCTTCCAATTTCATGATGAGGATAATTATAAACTTAATTATAAAAATTGAATTAATCCTCAACCACACATCTCAATCTCAGGATGGATGGTTCAAGTTGACTCTAGACATTTTCAAAAATTTATAAATAGAGAGGCCATGGACATCATTTCTAAGACATGATTATGCAAAGTTATAATGTAGGATTGGTTATAAAAGATTCATGAAACTAGTGTTACCATGCCAAATTGATCCCAAACCAAGCTAAACCACAAGCCAAAGGTGCCAAGGAGAGATGGAGTTAGCCAAGCTTCCATTGCTAAGGACTTCATGAGCACAAGCCAAGCAAGCCACTATAACAAGCATTTTAGAGCATCCAAATGAGGTAAAATAATGTTTATTTTGAATTTTAGTTATGTGTTTTATTCATGTTTGTTGACTAAGATCTCCCTAGTGTCTATGCCTAGAGATGTTATGCTGGTTAGTGTGTTTCTTTCATTTTGTTTTCATTTTGAAACTAACACCATACTAACCATCCTCTCTTGAGTCAAATTCTTAGTTCACATATGGCACACTTGGTGGGACCAAATGCATCCCACATATGAATAATATCATTATGAAACTTTAAAATCTTCATTTGGATCATTAAAACTCTTGCAATTTGATTTTCTAACTTTGTTTTGCCATTTTTCTTTATCACAAGGTTACATAACCAATGTCAATTAGTAAAACTATCATCAGTTGGATATCATCATCGGTCACTATTGGTATAACCAATGTTGGTTAGATAACTGTCATCGGTTAGTAAGTGTAACCATCATCGATTATAGAATTGATGTTGATCACTATGTTTTTATTAAAGCACAGACCCAAGAGCTCTTTTTTTGAAGTTTATTATTTCAAATCCAAAATAACTTCAAGGCTAAAGGACATGCTAACATTTTTGTTGTAGGACCAAGCTTGACATTTAATAAAAACATGTTTATATCACCTTTTGCATGCTTAAAAATGAATTAGGAACATTATTTTGGTGCTTAAAGTAATATTTAATGTGCTTAAATAAGTGTTTTTAGCATTAGTTTTCAAAGTTACAATTAAGACCAAGGAGTCAAATGAACACCACCTGATTTTTTGAATTTGGGCTTAAAATTGAACACACTTGTCATTTTTTTCTTCAATAGTTGTTTGATCTAATTTTGTTTAGAAAAGAGAGGGGTGTTGCATGTATGTTCTTCCATTTGTCCCCTTTAGGGAACCCTTGGAATCAAAGGTGCCATTTCTATTACAAAAATCCTAGTCCAAGGCTTAGAAATAATGTCATCTAAAGCACTCCCTAAAAACTCATCAAAGTTTGGGTGACCTTGAAAATGACCTTAAAGTCTTTTTATTAGTCTTTTATTTTCATGTAAACTTGGCTTGCAAGGGGGATGTCATTACCTCCCACAAGTTCTTTAGGGAAGCTTTGACCCAAGGTTTCATCTCTCGGTATTGACTTCACTTACTCCATTGGAGTTGCACATGGGACATATCTGCATTTGGACATCACACTACATTGAGCAAACAATAGGATGTATTGGTTATAAAAAGGACTAGACCTTTTTACAACTAGTTAATGTTGTGGTCACCCAATTTTTGTGCTTGTCTTTTGCATCATTTGATGTGAAAGTCATTGTGCAATTGATTCCCCTAAAAATATTTGAAAGCTTGCTTGTTTAGTCAACCCCACATTGCCATACCCTTGCTAGGATTTGGATGATTATACTTAGTGTATTTTGGTCATTTTTTATTGGTATGTTTTGAGACTAAAACTTGTTTGTTTGTTCATAAGCCATGTCAAAACCAATTTGTCTATACGTCACGCTTGCCTTGAAATTTTTTCTAAACTTGTTTGTGTGTGTGGCATTTGAGTTGTGGAGGGTAGTGTTATGCTGCCTAAATCATGTCAAAAGATTTTTCATTTGATTCTTTTGAAGCATAACATAGATCACATCATTCTAGCATGCTTATGCCATTAGGCTGATCAAATTGTTTCAATACTAGTTTACCTTGTATCAAAAACCATTTGTTTCAAACCATGTCATGTATAACATTTGGACCTTTGTCTTGTGTTGTCATGCTGTCCAATTTTGTCTAGCTTGTTTGGTCAAATCCTAGTTTTCAACATTGAGTTTTCAATTAACCTTGTCAAATTTGGATTCATATATTGATTGATTTATGTTTAGGCCTCAATTCATGGGGCTAATACATAGGTCTTTCTCTTTTGGGTTGCATAACTTTGGTTAATCAATTACCCACATTTGAAAACTATTGATGGTTTATTTGTTGAGTATCTATCCTTATCATTGTTTGTGCCTTTATTTGGGAGAACACAAAATTTTTTCAAGAGCCTTTTATCTTATGCTTTATGCCAACTGATCATGTTTATGTTTGATTTTGTGTGTCGGGGTTATGTCAAAGTTATTTCCAAACTTGTTAGATTAAATCAAATCACACCAGCCTTTGTTTCAAGTCTAGATTTTGAAACCATTTGGCCAAAAGTCCTATCATATACCTATTTTTTTGAGCCTAGCTTTTGAATCCACATTTGGACAAAAGACCTAGTAACTCAACTTTTCCCTTTCCTAGTTTAGACCTTGTTTGGAACACTTTAACCTAAACCTTTGACATGTTTGTTTTTATTCAGATGCTTAACCTTTTGCGCGTATGACATTTAACATTAGACATTTGATTTTAGGTTGTTTTATGACAAGTCTTATCACAAATCATTTTGGAGGTACAACTCCACTTTTAGACCACATTGGAGATACAACTCCACCTTCGACCAAGTTAGACCAAGTTTGAACCATTTGTCCTTTGGATAGTTTTTCAGAGTTTTCATCATTTATGCAATTATGTATAGCTACACTTATGGTGGAGTCATGTATAATATAAATTATGATAGAATGGCCACACAAAATCCCACTAGGAACCCCTATAGAGAAAGATTTTATAAGGAGTTTTATTATTCTCCCTACAATACTCCATATGGGAAGCATAGTTAAAATCTATAAAATCCAAATCAAGACCTTGATTGTATGAAGAGGCTTGTGAGGAGGAATTTGAAGACCCAAATATAGATAATGTTATTTTGGATACAAATCCATACTCTCTTTACAATAATCAGTACATGGTACATAGTCAAGAACCAACTTATGAACCAGCTCACAACTGGGATGATATGGTTTATGAAGAAGATTTGGATGCTCTAGCTTATATGAGCAATAAATATTCACAATACCAAACCATTTATATACTAGGACCTCATCCTTTGGATTATGCAAGCAATCAAGCTCCACAACACCCCTTCATCATTCCTAGACCTAGTCTTTTGGCTTATGTGAGTAACCAAGCTCCATAATGCCCCTTCATCATTCCAAGACCTAGTCCTTTGGCTTGTGTGAGCAATTATGCTCCACACCTCCCTATCGTTACCATCTCAGGACTTTGTCCTTTATCTCATGCAATCAATCATACACCCCAATGCCCTACCATTATCTAACCACATGCCATTCTTCATCCAATACCAATCCCATCCAAACCTCAACCAATCCAATCATTCAAAGACTAAGATGTGTTCATAATTGGTATTTTTAAACTCATTAAAAACCAAGGCCAAGAGAACCAACCAATCCAAAATGTTTCTGTTGACTCAACCATTTATGGTAAGCCATCCTATGATGAATTTCCTATTGATCCTATACTAGTTGTCAAGGAGTCTCACACTAATGAGCTAGTCTTTATCGAGTCACTTTTTAATGATTGTAAGTACCTTTAAAAAAATAATTACCTTGACCATGTGCCTATATTAAAAATATTCCTATTAACAAGCCAATCCCTGAGGAGTTGTCTCTTGACATTTTTCCCATCCTAGAGGATTCTCACTTTGAAAAACTAGTTTTTGTGGAGCCCATTGTGCCATCACAGACTATTACTTGTCCAAAACCAAACATTAAATAAGAAATCATTATATTAGAGTACCCATCAGATGAAGAATCAAAATCAAAGTTGGGTTCTATTCTTTAATCGACATTGGATTTACCATAAAAATCTAAATCAGCATCAGTCTCAACATCAAATTTAGAGTCCCTTGAGTTAGAATTAGATTCAAAAGAATAATATGTTTATGGTTATTATAACATTGGTTATGCATGCCTTACAAATCAATTTGAATACATTTTTGATCTATCGATAGTTTTTTAGGATGAGTACTTTAGCTTTGACATAAGTTATTCTAGTATCTTTTACAAGGATTGTGCAGCCTCTCCCCATTCCATTACCATTTCATAGGACATTACCATCAACCAAAATAGCCATATCTTTGACATTCCATCTCACAAAAATGTTGATTGGGATTGATAGAATCATACTTTGTTAAATTACATCCATGGCAACATAATAATTGAAGAAGAGAAAGGAGGCCAAGACCACATTCATATAGAAAAAGAACACTCTCCTAGTGAAACCTTTTCGAAGGTGCTAGGGGATAATCAAAGTCAAACTTAGCATCTTATAGTGAAATTTTTTTAGAAGCACTAGAAGACAATCAAAGTTAAAAGTCAGCATTCCTTAGTAAAACCTTCTTGAAGGTGCTATGAGACAATCAAGACAAATTTATTGGTGAAAAACTCTTTGAGGAACCAATAGCTAAGCACAAACGTTTTTCACTGCTTGATGAGGACAAAATTAAAGATCAAATTAAAATAGCTTCCAATCTATAGCCTAATCAGATGGTAGCTACTCTCAAGATCAAATAACAAAAAAATATGGTGGTCCTATCGAGAGAACAAGTCTTCGGCTCCACCATAACCAAAGTTATGTCAAATTTGGTATCAACAACATTACGTGTGACTGAACGTCCTGATCTTCATTTATTTTCCAACCATTCCACATTCCATTATCATCTACCTCTCCATTTTAAGAACAAAACTACCATCCATTATTTTTCCTTGTTTACCATCCATGGTCATACTTTCCTTTTTACAGGCTACAAAGATACCTTATGTCGATGCTTGAAGGAATTAGAAAAAATAACCAAAGAAGAACATAACAACATTCTCGACATCCAAATTTGCATCAAGTTTTTGATAGATTAATTATTCAAATGAGGTGTGGGATAGTAACTAACATGATCGAGTATTCTATTTGTATCATTTGTTGATTAGGATGTACATCTCCATCTTAATAAGAGAAATATAATCATATGTCATTTACCACACCCAAGACAAAAACATGTACCATATCATTTCACATTACCATGTCATTATTGTTGTTATATATCCATTTGAAATTATCGAATATTCTTGCTATTCACCCTATCACTTGGGGGTAAACCTTCTTAACATTTTATCCATCTAAACATTCCATTCCTATCTAGACCAAAGCTTGTTATACCCAGTCCTATTTTGAAATTAGTTCATTTGGTTCTTCTTGCACCTTTTTTGAGAGAATTTCAATCAGGTTTCAATAATCAATCAAGTCCATGTTTAAATGATAGTCTATGAAAGTAGTGTGACATTTGATCTATCAAGATATATTTCATCCTATCAAGTTTGTTTATGTGAGCCTAATTATAACTGCCTATGGGCAAATCAGTGTCTCACTAGTCTTGCTACTAATTATAACCACTTATGGGTAAAATAGGTGTAACACTTGTTTACCATGCATTGCTACATCAGTTTGCCATTCCTATTTTCATTTGACTAGCCATTTGCCGATTTTGAGAACTTGTTGGGACCTAGTTGGTTTTTCCTCACCTTTTATGTGGATGGAATTATTGTGACTTGAGGTCATTTTAGGACTATGTGGGTCATGTTTAATTCATGTTGAGGTCACCTCAATCTCCTTTTCCTTATGCTCTCACCATTTTGTGAGAAACCTAAGCCAAAAACTCTCACCATTTTGTAAGTAGGTATCTTGTCATTCTCTAATGAGTTAAGATACCTAAAAATGCCAAAAACATTCATAACATTTTAAAAATCTAAAAATATTTGTCTTATCTAAGCCTAGTCAATTATCCTCAATCTGCCTTATTGGGGCATGGTCATTATTAGGATGCTTTCTTTAATTTTTGTTTACAAGATTTCTATTTGTTTTTTTATTTCAAGTTGTTTGTTTTTCATTTGTTTGTTTGTTTGTTCATTTACCTATTTATCTATTTTCAGCACTGTTGCCTTGAATCAATGTATATGCATTCATTGGGTGATTCCTCAAGCACATTATTCTTGAGTCTATCCATATTCATACGTCAACATTGGCATCATAGTTTTTATCATTGGTGCATTATTTTTTATTGTTTATTGGATCGAGAGTTAGTCCTTATGCATTTTTTGGCCAAGTCTTCATGGTGTTCTATCATGATGTCTACCATCATATACTACAAAAAAAATCAGCTTCATGAATGTCTACAATCAATGGAGCTGTAGAAGTTTCTCCTTGTTACCTTAGCAAATCCTCCCATCCCACCCTTGATCAAATCAACCCATTAACCATTCTAGTTGTATCATTTCTAATCAAGATGGGCATCTCCTCAATGGTAGGTACAATTGAATCATTTTTAATGATCAATTTTATTCCTCTATCTATCTATTTCATCACTTTTTACCCACTCATCTTTAATCTATATTCCAAGTTAAATCCTTGAGTTATGCTTGCTAATCATCCCTAACTAGGGAATAATCATCTTTAGCCAATCTGGATCCTCTTAATGATTATAACCACCTATGGCTAAATCATTATTTTGAATTTTAACCTTGATTATAACTACCTTTGGGCAAATTAGTATCCCTTTTACATCAATGCATGAAAGCATTTTCTTGTTTGGATTAATCTCAACCACGGGTTAATTCCACATTTCTTCTTTTTTCTTTTTGAGGGACTTTCTATCAACAAATATAATGGCCACTACCTCGAGGGGGAATCATCATAGGCTTCCCAAAACCATTTGGAACTTTATTCTTCAACCATCATCTTCTTTTTGGCATACAGGCCATCTCTCATTATTTGAAAAGACATTGCTTTGCCTACAGTTTGCAACATTTTCCCAAATAGGGGCAAACTTTAGACACCTAAATTTGGCCACTGATAACCTCTAACTAGGTTTTTTACCAATTTCCACTTAAAATACATAATTTGGCCCAAACTTACCAAAACATGCTAAATGATGTGAAATTGACATATTCAAGTGCCAATTTTGGCTAGGGTATCCCTAAATAGGGCAATGTAATTTATGGACTAGCTAACTTTGATCAGATCATTTCGAGTCAAAATGCTAATTTTACATCTAGGTGTTCTAGATTGATCTTTTCTATCAAATCTCTTGCATGAGACATGTGCCTTTGTTATTTAGTGTTGGTAACATCTTAAATGGGATAATGGATCCAATGCATCTGACATTTCCTTCCAGTCAAATTTTGGACCAAAAACAAGGCATTCTGATCAATTTGAGTAATTTGTGCACAAAGTGCTTAAACACGCATAAGAGCTAATTAAACCAAATTAGAGCCTAATCAAGAATTCCATGAAAATTTGTTGAATACTTATTTTTGGAAATGAATATTGAATATCTACATCATTAAGTGACCTTATTTCTTGGGAAGACATCCCTAGGCCATAAAATCCACAAATATTAGGATTCATGCCCTCCATGCCTCATCAATGCTTTCTATGATGCCCTCCATGCCTCTTAATTGCCCTTTCTTTCAATTTCATGATGAGGATAATTATAAACTTAATTCCAAAAATTGAATTAATCCTCAACCACACATCTCAATCTCAGGATGGCTGGTTCAGGTTGATTCTAGATATTCTCAAAAATCTATAAATAGAGAGCCATGAACATCATTTCTAAGACATGATTATGCAAAGTTATAATGTAGGATTAATTCTAAAATCTTCATGAAACTAGTTTTACCATGCCAAATTGATTCCAAGCCAAGCCAAGCCACAATCCAAAGGTGCCAAGGAGAGATGGAGGTAGCCAAGCTTCCATTGCCAATGACTTCATGAGCACAAGCCGACAAAGCCACTATAAAAAACATTTTGGAGCATCCAAGGGAGGTAAAAGAACGTTTCTTTTGCATTTTATTTTTGTGTTTTATTCATGTTTATTAACTAATATATTCTTAGTGTCTCAACCTAGAGATGTTATGCTAGTTAGTACATTTTTTTTCATTTTTAAACAAACACCATACTAACCATCCTCTCTTGAATCAAATTCCTACTTCACACTAATTAATTTAATCGTATGAACCTCACGAGCATGAGATGATTCTAGTTTGTTATAATCATAGGTGGTAGAAGGGGCATGATTGGGAAAAGGTTGTCGAAAGATGTTGAGTGACTGATTTAGGGGTGCATTGGGATTATCCTATGTAAATGGTTTTGAAGGTGTTACACCTACTAATGTCATGTCTAATGACCTAGTGGAAATAACATAGATTATTTTCATTGTACTAACTGGGTATAGGGTGAGAAGGATCAGATTTTTTGGGGAGGTTTGATGGGGGGAAACTATATGATGGTGGCTTTGAGAAATTTGTCCAACACTGCAGCATATGACTCCCCTAATGGAGTGTATTATTTTTGGGTATCCTAGTTTTGATTTTGGGTTTGTTGATTAGAGGAGATAGAGGAATGGGTTTGGTTGGGTTGGTTAACAACTAGAAGTGGTGAAGTTTTAAGGATAACCATGTTTGTGGTTGCCTTTGGTTTGGTGTTGGGGTTGTTAGATTGGTTGGTGGTTTTGGATGGGGAAGGGTCATTTTATTTGAAGCTAGATTTTTTATTTCTTAGTTTTAACTTTCCCTCATCGATGGCTCTGATTTTGAGTTTGTATACATGGTGAAGCCTCATCAAAACTTCTAAAGGTTTAAACATGTAGAGTAGGGGTAATGTGTTTGGCACAATCCCAAGAGAAAATTTCAATCAACTTGGGTTGGGGAAAAGATAAAGAGAGATGATTGATAAGACCTCTCCATCGAGATAAAAAATTGATAATTAATTCGTCATGAAATTGTTAAGTTGTGGAGCTAAAAGCTTCACTGGTATGAAAATGTGGAGGTTGCTAGATGATACAGTAACTGACATCGATCAGAGACAACTGACATTGGTGAGGGGTCGACTGACATCAGTTATGTTCAACTATAGAAACTGACATCGATTAGGGGTCGGTCGGCATCAGTCAGACAGGAACCGACATCGGTCATCTATGCCGTTCTAGAACTGTTCTAATTTTAGACAAATAGTGAGTTTGCATGTAAAGACTAATTTTAGTCTTGAGTCTACGTTTCTAATTATTGTTTGGTTTGGGATCTATTTAAGAGACCCATGGGGCTGTATTGTAATTGTATTGGAGGCAACAACAATTGGGTTGATTGTCACAATCAGAGTAGGCAACAACAACCATTGGGTTGATTATCACTGGAGGGAACAACTCAGTGTTGAGTTGGTTGTAATTGAGAGAGAGAAATCTTGAGGGAGAATTACTGTACACCCAAGAGGTGTGGGAAGAGTGAGATTTCTTCATTGTATTTCCTTCTAGAAGAGTGTAATACAGATTGTATTATTTCTCGTATCATCTATTCTTTGCTATTTTTGAATTCTAGTTACTTATTACTTTTGGTTTAATTCTGTGTTTAGTTGCTTATACAAAGGTAATCAATTGTACTCTTACGAGGATCCTAATAGTTGGTATCAGAGTTTGGTTCACTAACACCTTGGTATCAGAGTGTGTAAAGTTTTTGTTGATTACAGGTCACTCACAGGGGTTTCTGTTTGAGTGGAAGTAAAGCAATGGCAGAAGAAAGTAAGCTAAGAATGGAGAAATTCAATGGCAAGAAATATCAATTATGAAGGATGCAGATAGAGGATTATCTATATCAAAAAGATCTGTACTTACCATTGGGTGGGGTTTCTTGTAAGCCCACATGTATGAAAGATAAAGAATGGAATGTTCTTGATAGAAAGGCTCTTGGAGCTATAAGGCTGAGCCTGTCATCTTCGGTGTTTGCCAACTTATCACTAGAAATGTCAATGGTAGAGTTAATAGAATCTTTGGCAAATTTATATGAAAAACCCTCAGCTTCGAATAAGGTATTTCTTATGAAGCAATTATTAAATTTGCAAATGATGGAAGGTGGATATGTGTATAGTCATCTTAATGATTTCCATGGAATTGTAAATCAGTTAATTTTAGTCAAAATAGTTTTTGATGATGAAATTAAGGCTCTCTTAATCTTATGCTCTTTACCTGAAAGCTAGAATAGCTTGGTAATGGCTATTAATACTACATCTGCTTCAAATATCTTGAAAGTTGATGATGTTGTTAGTGTAATCTTGAATGAAAAAATTCATAGGAAAAGCACAAGGGAAACATCAGGTAATGCTTTAAGTGTTGAAAGTAGGGGATGGCAAAGAGAGAAGGGCAAGCAAGGGAAATCAAGGTTAAAGATAGGTAGTAGATCCAAATCCAGGTATGGCAATATAACCTGCTGGAATTGTGGAACGAAAGGACATGCAAAGAAAGATTGTTGGTTGAAAGAAGATTAGCATGAAGGTAATGAAGAAGCAAAAGATGTAGGTATTGTTGGATAGGATGCTCTCATATTTTATTTGGATAGTTAGGTAGAATCATGGGTTTTAGATTATGGTGCTTCTTTCCCTGCAACCCCAAATAGATAATTTTTTCATGATTATGTCCATGGAGACTTTGAAAAATTTTATTTAGGGGATGGTGAGCCTTGTCAAATGGTTGGCAAAGGGAAAGTGTAGCTAAAAATGTGGACTGGCAACACATGGGTGTTGAAGGATGTCATGCATGTACCCATCCTGAAGAGGAATTTGATTTCTATAGGGAAGTTGGGTGATGAGGGTTGCACAGTGACTCTCACAGTGGAATCTTGGAAAGTTTCCAAGGGTGCACTTTTATTAGCTAGAGGTAAGAAGTAGGTACACTTTATCTATCTACTTGTATTACTGATTCTCCTTATGTTTTATCTACTTCAGATGTAGATGCAAAGATGTGGCACTATAGGCTTGGTCACATGAGTGAGAAGAGAATGGATGTTCTTAAGTCAAAAGGTAAGCTTTCAGATTTGAAAAGCATGGATCAAGATTTTTGTAAGCATTGTATTTTTGGGAAATAGGAGAAAGTGAGGTTTTTCAAAACTAGGTCAACAAAGAAGAAGCATAGGTTGGAGCTTGTTTACACAGACGTGTGGGGAGCAGCTCAGCGAGCTTCTATTGGAGGATCACAGTGTTATTTTTTTGATGATGCTACAAGAAAGGTATGCATTTGTTGCATAAAGTGGAAATCTAATGTTTTTGACATAATTAAGACATGAAAAGCCTTGGTTTTCAATGAGAAGGTGATGGACAGATATCAGCTCAACAGGTTGGATAATTTTGAGTAGGGAAATTTAGATGAGGTTATGATCCAAAGTGAGCTCACAGGTAAAAATCATCACTCACAGGAAAACACAAATATCGACGTCAGTCAGGTGACAATTGATGTCGATCAGGTAGGAACCGATGTCGATCAAGTGAAGACTGAAGTTGGTGATGTTGGGCAGGAGAAAATTGGCATCGATTGGACAGAGACTGACATCGATCAGGAAGAACTGACATTAGTTGGGTTTAGACCAACATCAACCAAAGATGATCGAGATCGGTCACTGTCAGATGAAAATTTGGGCAGACAACAAGCTGTCAAGAAGTCTCAAATGCCCATAAGGAGGTTTGAAAGGGTAAGTAAACATCTAGTTTATTTTTCCCCTTTTTTATACTACTTGTTGCTCACTGATGGTGGAAAACTAGGAAGTTTTGAAGAGGCAATGCAGGTAGAATCTAGGAAACAGTGGGAGCATGGCATGAATGAGGAAATTGATTCCTTGGAAAAGAACCAAATGTGGGATTTGGTTAAGTTGCCAGCCAGAAAGAAAGCACTAAAAGACGAATGGATTTACAAGTTAAAGGAAGGAGAGAATAGACAAGTGAGACAGAAGGCCAGCATATATGGTCTTGAGCAAGCTCCAAGATAGTGGTATTTCAGGTTTGATAGGTTTATGACAACGCATGGCTTTAGTAAATGTCAATGTGACCATTGTGTTTATTTTACCAAGTTGGATAATAGTAGCTACATTATCCTGTTACTGTATGTAGTGTATATGCTTGTTACAGGGTCACACATGCAGGGAATTGATGAGCTAAAGGTAAAAGTAGCTCAGACATGTGCCAGGAAGGATTTAGGAGGAGCAAAGAAAATCCTTGGCATGAGTATTTCTAGAGACAGGGAAAATCACAGGTTGATTTTGTCTCAAGAGGATTATGTGAATAAGGTGTTGGACAGGTTTGTTATGTAGGATGCAAAATCGGTAAGCACACCTATGGTTGGATAGTTCAAGTTGAGCTATGAACAGTGTCCTAAATCACATGATGAGGTTGACTACATGGTATGTACTAGACCTGATATTACCCAAGTAGTGGGAGTTGTTAGCAAATTTATGGCCAATCTAGGAAAGGAGCACTGGAAAGTAGTTTAGTGGATTCTCAGATATCTGAGAGGGACCATCAGTAGGTATTTATGCTATGCAGGGTCAAACACTTCTCTACATGGGTATGTAGATGCAGATATGGTAGGTGACTTAGATGACAGGAGAAGTGCCACAGGATATGTGTTCACTGTTGGTGGAACGGCTGTTAGCTAGATTAACAAAGCTGGTAACAAGGAGAAGTTGAATCTTCATTCAACTTTTGTTGGTCTTCAAGATTAAACTTGAAGATGGAGATACAAGCCAAAAACAAATCAATATAGAGAGAAGACGTTGATGTATAGGTACAAGTGTAGCTATTTATCTCCAAGTGGGAGATTGTTAAGTTGTGGAGCTAAAAGCTTCACTGGTATGCAAATGTGGAGGTTATTGGATGACACAATAACCAACATCAATCAGAGCCAACTGGCATCAGTGAGGGGTTGACTGACATCAGTTATGTTCAGCTATAGAAATTGACATCGGCTAGGGGGTCTGTCAGCATCAGTCAGACAGGAACTGACATCGGTCATCTATGTGGTTTCAGAACTATTCTAATTTTAGATGAACAATGAGTTTGCATGTAAAGACTAATTTTAGTCTTGAGTCCGCATTTCTAATTATTGTTTGGTTTTAGATCTATTTAAGAGACCCATGGGGCTGTATTGTAATTGTATTGGAGGCAACAACAATTGGTTTGATTGCCACAATTAGAGTAGGCAACAACGACCATTGGGTTGATTGTCATTGGAGGGAACAACTCAGTGTTGAGTTGGTTGTAATTGAGAGAGAGAGAACTCTTGAGGGAGAATTATTGTACACCCAAGAGGTGTGGGAAGAGTATATTTCTTCATTGTATTTCCTTCTGGAAGAGTGTAATATAGATTGTATTGTTTCTCGTATCATCTATCCTTTGTTATTTCTGAATTCTAGTTACTTATTACTTTTGGTTTAATTTCATGTTTAGTTGCTTATACAAAGGTAATCAATTGTACTCTTAGGAGGATCCTAACAGAAATTCCCTAATGGAGGAGAGGTCAATGATAGAGACCTTAGATATATTGACTAAGAAGTGGTCTAAAAAGGTTTGAGTGAGTTGGGAAAAGGAAAATATGGAGTGATTAGTGATAGCACTATACCAATCTAAGGTTGGTCTAGATAAATAAATAGGAAAGGTGTGAAGGAGAAGAGCATCTTCGTAGGTAATCAAGTATCAATAATGTTGAAACACTCTTAGGTGTTATTGGGGGTCCTCCTTACTTTGGAATTTAGAAAATTTGGGTAGTTCCCATTGATGAGGGTAAGGTTAGATAGGGACAGATGGGTGAATAGGTTCATTATATATTTGGTCATAAAATAAGAGGTTGTGAGTCCCAAAGATATATGACTCTAGGTTGGTCATTTTTTCCATCAATATTTTAACCATATCTATTTGGGGTTGAGGAGTTTTTTAATTATATGGTAAGTTTTATTGAGGTTGGGTGGATGAAATATATGGATAATGGTAAAAGGTTGAGAATATGCCACATGTTGGTATGTGATCATGGAGGATTGTGATGCTGCTACATAACGGTTAATTGGCACAAAAGGTTGGGTAGAAGATGGATCTATGTATCCTTGTGGATTAGGAACATAGTGTGGCTAAGATGTCATAGGTATTTGTTGAGGGGTTGATGTGGGTTGATTCAAAGGTATGATTGGATTTATATATTGGGGAATTGATATGGATTGGGTTGGAGGTATGAATGGTTTAATTGGTTGGGGGTGAGTGGTAACTCTAGTACTGATAGGTGGAAGGGTAAAAGGTATACAAAGCACCATATTCTGAAGCAGGGTGAAGATTGATGGGTTGGCAGTGATAAGGGGAATAGTGGTAATATGGGTAGAAGGTATCCCCATGATGGGTGGAATAAGGGTAACAAAAGGTGAGGTTGCCCCTATGTTGGAGGAGTTGTTAGTTGGTGTAAGAGGTGTTTAGTTATTGGTTAGGTTATTTGATTGAGTTTGGTAGTGAATGGCTTATTGGTGGAAGAAGATATTTGAGTGATCATAGGTTGGTTAGAGGTAGTGGAAATGAAGGTGTCTCCTATAATATGGGGAGGCATCCCATAAGGTGGATCTGTAGGTGGAACCAAAGTAGGGGTATGGTGAGATAGGGTGTTGGGGTATTGTTGGAGGGCTATAGGATTATTATCAAGGAAAGTGGCAACATACACATCACCTTGAACAACTATCTAAGGCATGGTAGGGGTAGAAGGATGGGAAGAAACCTCAACATCCTAGGTATATTCCATAGAGGAAGAAGAAGAGGAAGATGGCTCTTGGTTGGTTTAGTTCTTTAACTATTGTCTAATAAAGACCATGTGAGGAATAGAAAGAAATAAATAAAAGTTCACAACTCAAACACAAAGCAAATAAAATAAAAATATCTCAAGTCAATCAAAACATACACTATAGTGCATTTAAAATCTCAGGGTACCTTTTATCTCACTTTTATCTTATACCTTAGTTGAAAAGTGTGAAGAAGAACTTTAGTTTGTAGAATAGGTACTAGAAAAGAAGTCTATGGTTGGTTTCAGGTGTTTAAGGCTCTCAAAAAGGATATATGTTAGAAATCAATACATGGACTGGTATTTGGGCCTATCCCCTCCCTTTACACACCGCAATGATATGGGTGTCAAGTTCTTAGCTAGTGTATACCAATTTCCAGAGTTTGACTCAACTAGATAGCTGAGTTTTGGTTTCTCTTCTTGGTAATGACATCCAAGTAAGATATATAAAGGGTGAATTTGAACTGCTAGGAGATGAAACCCTAGTAAGGACTTATGTCAATTTTTATGATGTTTTTATTGATTTAAGTTGTTTGGTATGGTGTGTGATAAAGAAGTGAAGCTACGATTGAATTACTTAGCCTTTAATTTTAACTATGTGAGCTAAACATACAAGTAATCAATGTATGAAACGTTTATTTTATACCCAAAATAAATGTTAATTTCTTTATATGAGAATATAATAAGGAAGAAAAGGTCACCTAGATGATATTAGGTCCCATCATGTGTGCTAGAATGTTTCTCTCAATTTCAGTTTATTTTCTTGGAAAGAAGTAAGAAACTAGATAAGGGTATGGTAAAAGAACCTATTTGTTTGTGCACACCCGATCTATATGGTTGTGAAGAACTCATCTTTTTCTTGGGAAGAATGACCTATAGATGAGAAAACACTAAATCAAAGGGGTTGTTATATGGGTAACAAGGTGTATTTCCTATCATGAGCTAGATTCGATAACTATGAGCTTACTATGAGATTGTCAATCCACACTTTTAAAATAGTTCAATTAAAATAAATAAAGATGAAATACTTGCATCAAATGATAGAAAATATTGAAAGGAAATGCAAGAATAAATAAATTATTGATAAAGTAAACAGACTAATTATAGAAATAAGTGGGTCAATACTAATGTTAAATAGGTCAGGTTAGGTTCAGGGGATAAGTGGGGACTTTATGAAAAATATAAGAGGCAAAAAGTGGAATTTGGTTAAGGGTAAACAAGTGGAAATAGATTTTTATTTCCTAAAATATTGACCATCAATAGTTAGGGTGACTGTCAGTAGTTAAGGTGATCATTGATGATTGGGCAACCAACGGTGGTTAAAGGTGATCGGTGGTCAAGGTGACCATCGATAGTTATTGTGGCTTTTATGTATGTTTAGAAAAGTTGTAAAATGGATACAATAGGATGTTATAGGTTTTTTCCAAGTCAAGGTGTTAGAAGGTAATAAACATAAGGGTGTGGTTTAGATAAATATGTCAAAAACTAAATAATTAAAACTTGAAACAAGAAATGTACTTAGTTTGTTGCCTGATGGTTGAAAGTGGGCTGACAAATAATTTGGGTAGAGTAATGATGCCTTCAGTTGTAGAGAAAGTTTGGTAGAGTAGTAGGTATCTATTATGCTTTCTGGATAGCTATAAGGAAGACCTATAAAATAAATTCTAATGAAGAAACTCTTGATGTTTTGCTAGCTGGCTGGATGATCGATCACCATATTGATTGCTTGAGTACTGATTGCTTAAATCCTAGATCCTCTTTCATCTCCCAATCCCCTTATTTTATAGGCAAAGAGAGATGGAGGTATAAAGTTCCATAATAGGTTTGGTTGGTGGTTATGATTCATTAGCTTTCCATCGATATTAAATTTTGATGTGTTAGATTTCACATAGCTTGATTTCTTTGTTCGGGTGGTAAGGACCTAACCATCAGCGATCAGGGTGACTGTTGATGGTTAAGGGTTGAAGGATAAGTGGAAAAAATGGGAGGTTATTGAGTTGTGTTTATCTAGTTAGATAAATTAACTTAGGTTCATAGTTGGAAGCTAGGTAATGGCCTAGTCTAGGGGTGTTTTGACATCTAGATCCGTCATGTGTGGTTTTCTAGTGTCTACATTTAGCTAGTTAGGGTTGGTGCTCCATGTGAAGTTAGTGCTTCACTAAATTTGGTGTTTATCTTATAGGATTATAGTTTATTTGTATATATCAATGGGTTTTCATCCCCTTAATTGTTTCCCACATATAACTTGTGTTATCTTGTGTTCTTATCTTTCATGCATATGTGGATGGTTACTTAGTCGTTGTTTGATCTACATGCTTGAATGAATGTTCATGAAAGATTAAGTAAGAATTTAAATAAAGGTTTTAAAGACTAATTCACCTCCATATATTATTCATATTACTTCTAACAATTGGTATCAGAGCTTGGTCCCTTAAATCAGGTCTAAAAACCTAAAGGAGATTCTAGAAGCAAGGATGGCTAGTCAATTAGCTCAAGGTGGTTTATCTACTAGTAAGACTTCATTATTAAATGGATCCAATTATGACTTTTTTAATGTTAGGATGAAGATATATTTTGTCTTAAGGTCATGATATCTGGCAATCAATTGTGGATGGTTATAGTGTTCCTCCTATTCCCCCTATTGATGTAATAGGTAATAAGGCTAGTGAAAACAAATCCAAGGTAATGAATGCCATTATTTGTGGCCGATCAGAGGTAGAGCTTGTGAAGGTGATATCATTTGTATCAATTAAATATATCTGAGATAGATTTAATACCATCTATGAAGGAGACACCAAGGTGAATATGGCCAAGTTACATACCCATCGGAGATAGTTTGAAAGTTTAAAGATGAATCAAGATGAAATAATTGCATCTTACCTATTGAAGGTTGATGAAGTTGTCAATTTAATTAGATGACTGGGAGAAGAGGTGAAAGAATATAAAGTTGTTTAAAAAGTCTTGTGATCACTAACTCCTAATTTTGACTCTAAGGTGTTTTTAGTAAAAGAGATGCAACATTTTGACAAGCTAGAGATGGATGGGCTTCATGAAATTTTGACTACCTATGAGATGAGAACTAATAAAGGAAGACATCCTAAGAAGGAAATAACTTTAAAAATTGAGAAGAAGTCAAAATCCAAGAAGGTTGAGGATGAGGAATGTTTAGATGTTGATGATGATCAACTAATAGCCGTGTTTGCAAGGGAATTGAGGTTTGGCTTAGGTAAGTACAAAGGTAAGTTGCCATTAAAATGTTTCAACTATGGGAAGATTGGTCACTTTGTATCCAAGTGTCCTAATAAGAATAAATATAATCATAATTAATAAAATGATGAACATCATAGAGATGATAATAAGTCTTATAAGTTTGAAAAAAATAAGAAGTTTATGAAGCATGAAGGTAGGAAAGTAAATTTTAAGAACAAGAGAAGATTTTAAACTAAAGAAGATAACTCTTATGATGTAAATGAATCAAGTGAATCTGATAGTGATGATGGAAGTAATGAACCTGAACATGACAATAATGAAACCTTGTTCATGGCCATATAATTAGACAATGAGGGTTGCTAAATTGGCAAAGGGGTTATGGTTGATGTTTAAACAAATGAAGAAGGAGCTAAAGTGAATCTTGATGCAAAATTGGTGAGTTCCCTAGAAGAGTTGAAGTTATAAAGGAGAAAGAATCATAAACTAAGATCATTAATTAAGGACTATGTGGTACAAATTGGCTTATTTGAGGAGAGATTAACACTTCCAAGGAGTATGATGAGATTGTAAATCAAATTGAATCACATATGGAGATAGTTAATGCAAGCCTAAAAGATAAATAGGAATAATGCATTAGGTATAAAACTAAAGTGGAATCCTTGAAAGATGAGTTGTATCAAGCATCTAGTAAGGTAAGTACCTTTGTGAAGTTTAAAAAGAGCATTGAGGCTCTAGATGATATCTTGAGTAGTCAAAAGTCTACAAGTGACAAGACATGACTTAGTTTCAAATAATATCAAAAGGAGGAATACAAAGTCAAGGAAAAGGCTATTGAAGATAAGAAGGTCAACTTGAAAATACCTATCAAATAGCCTAATGCTAAGAGGTATGCTAGTTCATTCAATGGTTAGTGTTTGTATGCAGTCAATTTAGTCATAGAACTAGAGAATATAGAAGACCCTCCAAGAATGAGTACTCATGGGACTATGGAATCAGCCAAATGTAATGTATAATGTGGTTTGATAAAAATTTTATAATGTAGGACACATTTCAATATTTTGTCCTTACAAAGTTAGAAGGTCATCAAGTCAAAATAAGAGGGTTGAAGCTCTTAGAGTGCAAGAAAGAAGGCAAATGAATGTATGGACACCAAAGATAGTAAATATGAGTCATGATTAGTCTACAAGCTATAGTGGATTTTTTGTTGTGATAGAAAATACCTCAGATGTGAAATCAAGTCAAGAATTTCTATTACCAGCTCACATTAATGATCAAATGGTTGATGAAGAGATCAAACATATACTGCCAATCAAGCCCAAAAGGATATTGAAGGACATTCGGTCTTGTGAGAGCATAGATATCTTGGAATATTTTTAAATGGTGTTATTTTAGTTCCCTATGGAAAGGGGTTACTTAATTAGGCTTTATGAAGACACTCTTTAGTTAGCATAAACTTGGTGGATGCTTGGTTTGAGGGGGAGCTATTCAGGTTATTGACTAAGCTTGATCTATGTTTAGAAGTAGACTTATAATATAAGTTCATTTGAAGTAATTATGCATGGATTAAGGGGAAGCATGTTTCCTTAATGATTTATATTCTGTGTTGAACTTTTGCTACAAAGAAGGTGTATTTCTAGATGTCATTTGTGGAAGACCTTTGCCATTAATATCAAAGGGGGAGAAAGTTCAAGAAGGGAGATGAGAGTGAAAATTTTGAATAATTTTTTTCCATTAATGAAAAATGGGGAGTTTGTCAAGAATTTTTATCATTGATGTTATTTCATGTCAAGGTTGATTTCATTGATGTCAAGGTGCACCTGGTGAAGGTATATGGTGAGTGGTCTATGAGGTATGAGCTTGTGTCCCTAATATGACAAGAGATAATTTGAAAATAACCTATTGTCTCTCTATTGAGATAGAATTTAGAGGAAACCTAATTATTCTTATAAGTTTTATTTCAAGGTTTAGGCCAAGATAAGCATGTTTGAGAACTAGTCTTTGAATACAAGGTATCTTGAGAAGCCTAGTCATATCAAGATTAGTCATATCATGAGCATGAATGGGTATGTAAAAAAGTATGACATTATTTGAGTATAATTTAAGGCATGTGATGAAGGTGTAAGAGCATCAAGAAGTGTTTCAAGGTTAGTTTTCAATTTTAAAGAGCTTGAGAAGCCTAGTCATGATTATGAGGCTTTATATCACTCAAGTGAGTCTCAAGGTAAGCCTACAAGGATAAGACCTATAGGCCTAGTCTATAATTAAACCACTTCTAAACTGTGCTTGACCTAATGAGGCAACATGAGCTATTGATAAGACATGAAGAATGTTTGACATTGTTTGAGTATTAGAGATGTTTTATGAGCATGTATATGATTATAAATGGTGTGATTAGTTTTCCTAGTTATTTCTACCATATTTGAGGTTAAATTTTACAAAAAAGGCATATAAAGTGGTTTTGAGGTTTCTCGAGTGCACAAAATGAAGGGTTCTCAACCCAAGAATAAATTTAAAGTGTTTATTGGTATGTTTAACCTCTACATGGGAACCTAATCCATTCATGGTATATGTGGAAGGTTCATATCTCAAATTTATAAGCATTGGTTTTTATAATAAGGGGGTAAGCTTTATGAACAATGGTTAACACGAGAAATAATGTTAACCCTCTCTAAAACCCTAATAATGACCTGATGTAAAATATCTTGTTTTAAATTGAAATTTTTTTTATTATAATGAATAAAAAATTGATTTGAGTTTTTATTCAACTCTCCTAGGCACCTCTAGGTGTGATTGGTTTGTCAGGGGAGTGAGTGGACCCTAAAGGAAATGCCTTGTTTCTCAGAGATTTACTATAGTAGTCAGAGTTAACCAAGTCAAAGTTGATAAATAGATGGAGGTTTAAGCTTGAGAATTTTATTTAATTTGCATGGTGGGTTTTTATTATTTTATACCCCTCAAAGGGTGCTAAAATAGTCTTACAAGTTGACCAGTCAATAACAGGCCTAATTATGTAGATAGTGAGAAAACTAGGTAGAAGTGAGAAGTTGATTAGGGATGTGTTATCATGGATTAGGGATGAATACAAGTGAATGGAGTATTTTTTAAATAACTTTAATACATTTTAATTTTGGATATATGTTTTGGAGATTAATGTATATGTTAAAAATGTTGCTCATAAGTTGACCTATCTAGTGTAGACGAGACAGTGAAGGTGTAAGTTTATGAGATTGGTCTATAAGACCAACATTGATATTTGAACATGTTATATCTATTTATAATAATGGTATAATTATATCATAATATCATTCACATGTATCAATAGTATTTCTTAATGGTAATGTAGGTGTTGTGAGTCAAAATTACCATGACTGGGCTTCAAGGCAAACTGGTAGTTCTTGGTAAGCAAGTAACAATGATGAGTTTGAGAATATATGCCATGATTTGATGAACCTAATGAACATTATTTTGTTTTTTTTAATTTAATAACATATACATTCTTTTTATAATCTTTTAATTTATTTTAAGAGGTTGGAATATTGAATCCAAAATGGCTTATCTGGCTGAGTAAGGTTTGTGAGAGAGAAGGTCAATAGATTGGTCTACAAGACCAATAGTTTCCATTAATTCTAGTGATATTTTTTATGGAGGTTTCTATAATTATGTTTTAATATAGTATTAATTATTTTTAATACCTTGATTATGTTCCTTCAAGTGTTATAATTTCAAGCTTCCATGACTGTGTTTTGAGGCTAGTTGATAGTTCTAAGTGGACTACTTACATAGAAGGGTTTGAGTCATTTTGCCCTGAGTTGTGAAGTAAAAAACATATGATTATGACCCTAAGATAATTTATTTTATGTATGAATTTATTTTTTCCATGATTTCTTGAAAAAAATGTGTTTATACTTCAATTATTCAATACAATTTCTAGGTATGCACAAGCCTAATATGAACAATATTAATGGTATGATACAAGTAGTGGTTTGAGCTAAAAAGTTTTATGAAGCCAAAATTATCTTAGTAGGGATATATTTAAGTGTTTTATGATTTTTTACTACCATGTGTTGAGTTTAGACATATTTCAATTAAGACAAAGTGTATTGTGTCCTAAAATAGACCCAATGGGATTAGGTCTCCATGAGACCTAAAGTTGAGCTAAGGCATAACTAAGGAAGGCTAGATGTAAAGGGACTCAAAATAAAATTTGATCCATGTTTATGAGATGTCTTAAGATCTATTTCATTTCTAACTTAAGATATTAAGGATGTTTGGCTAACTAATAAGGATATGAAAAAGTGACTTGTATAAATACTAGGCAAAATATGCCTATTTGAGTGAATGAAGAGAAAACAAACAAGAAAGTATATTTTAGATTAGAAGGAAGTATTGTATACCATTATAATTTGATAGAGGATCAGTGATGAACATTTTATATAGGTCTTATGTGTAAGGATCAAGGTCATATGACCTAATCAAGTCAAGAAGAGGGCTAGTTGAGTGAAGAAGGCTAAAGGCTAGTTTGAGAGGGATAGAAGTGTTTGAAGAGATGAAGAAGGATAATGTCATTTATTATATGGGAAACAAAGTGTTATAAATTTGATCAAGGTTTTTAGGTTGCTTAGTTGGTTTTGAGTCATCTAGGGGGTTGGTGCCTCCATGCAAGTGGGTGCTTGCTAAAGCCTAAGTAAGTTGGTGCTTAGCTAGTTGGGGTTGGTGTTGCATGTGAACTTGGTGATTCTATAAATTTGGTGTTTTTCTTATATTAATATCATCCATTTTCATATATAAGTGGTTTTTCATCCCCTTGAGGCTTTCCCACATATACATTATGTTATCTTGTGTTCTTATGTTTCATGCATATGTGGATGGTTACTTAATCGTTGTTTGATCTACATGCTTGAATGCATGTTCATGAAAGCTTAATTAGGAATTGAAAAAAAGGTTTTAAATACTAATTCACCCCCCTCTCATTCATCTTAATTCCTAAAATTACCATGTCCATATAATAATAAGACATGCAATACCAAATCATGGACTTGTAATAAGCATGTTTGTATATTAGTGTTAAATATGATCTTTCTCAATTTTGTGTCATAAGGGAGGATGTGTACAATTATATGTTAGAATACATAGGCACTAAGGTTTATGAGAAAGAATAATAATAAAAATTATTTTAGAAAGTAGTTCACACTTTTCAAGTGTGAAATAATGCATTGACTATCCTTTTGGTGGACATTCCCATACCTCATACATTGATAATCATAAAAAAATTGCAAATAAGGAAGAACACAAACATATGATGGCTATTATTTTTGAAGGGGCATCAAGAATAAGGTCTTCAGGGGCATAAAAAATCCAAAAATAAAAAATAAGCACATAAAATTCATTGATGTGAAAACCAAGGACTCATACCACACCTTGACTATCACCATCCATCAGATAACATATGTGTTCCTTTGTCGAACATCAACCAGTTATGGAATATGAGTCGTAGGATGTTAGAGTACTAAAATAGTATCTACAAGAAATAATTTGTGCCTAAAAGTTATTAAATAAATTTGTTGTTCCCATAGATAGATAAAAGTCACCAATCCACAAGAAAGTGTGGTTAAGTCATCCCTTCATTCCTCTTCTTTGTATTTACTTTCATCTCTAGATTATCCATATCCTGCATGTGATCCATAACCTGAGTAGCCAGCCATACTATAATATATCATAACATAAAATAAAACTAATAAGGATAAAATTGAGTAGGATAAGACTCATAATATGGATATGAATAAGGCTAGAAAAGAGGAGAATAAGAAGGGGAAGGAATAGGTAGAAATCAAATTTATCATGCAAGAAGAGTAGAAGAAGAAATAAGAGGAGGAAAAAAATAAATAAGGTAAGAATATATGAAGAAAGAGACAAATTGAGAAGATGAATAAGTGCAAGTAGTGTAGAAGAGGAATGCCAAGGCTAATGTTGCATCTAAGGCACAAAAAGTAGATAAAAAGAAATAATCCCAATGAAATAAGGAGGGGAGATAGAATTAGGCTCAATATTAATCATCCAAGGAGAAGGAAAATGAAGATACCAAAGTAAGGATGGAATTAGAGTGACAAACATAATCATAAGTCACACCATAGCATCTATCAAAACATACCAAGAAGGTGGTGATAACTAAGGCCCAACAATCATCTTCCACATCACACGGCTTGGGGTCCAGCCAAGGGGTGTACAAGAGGAGGCTTTCAAGAATAGGTTACAATTACAAAGCCAATGAATCTAGGATGTCATTTCACCTTTAGTGATGTGGATATTTTTATCACTTCCAATAACACAAGTAAATAAGGCACCTATGATGCCTTCTAGGAATCTATCACTTATAAGGATTCCACTCTAGAATAGGATGCATCACAGTTGAGGGAGGAAAATGTATAATTACATGTCCACCTAAACAAATCAAAGAAACTTTATCAGTCACACTTGCCCAGACTTGGTTGCTCAAGTCATGGGTAGCTAATTCATGTCCAAATAGAGGCAATTCATGGTGATTCTAACTAGGATAACAAAGTATTAGCTCGCTAAGCATGAGTTATATCAGATTCAAATGTAAGGTCAAATATTAAACACTAAAATAGAGGCAATCTATGAAATCTTAGACATGTACGAGTAAGTCATTAACAATGATATGCATAGGGATCTACCAATTACTCCTACCATGTTGGATTGGAATTAAATGCTTTGAACTTTATTGAATAAGGTAAGTCTAAATCTCACTAAGGCTAACAAAACTAAGGCAATAATTACATATCAAATAGCTACACTTTAATGGATTCAAAATTGAATGAGTTTTTAGACGTAAGATACGTACTAATGGCCAAAATGGCCAACTAGTACAATTACATGTTACACAATAAATTTTATAGATTACAAATATAGTGGCATGAAAATATCATAGAGAATCTCAAGCTAGAGATTTAATGCAAAGTGTCATAGAGTAGGGTTTCCATACTCATCTTTGAGAATGATGATATTTAAAACCTAATGCAATATCAATCCCCTGTGTGTACTATGATTTATTTGGTGCTAAAATCTCCTGGTGATTAGAAGATATTCAAGCAGTGCTTATCCCACTTGGATAGTTCTATTTTTGAAATAATCAAGAAGCAATAGTTTTTCCCACCTACTTAATAATAATAGGAATTCTAGAAAATTAAAGTCACTCAAGATGTGCAATAAGTTAGACAACATCAAATAATACCACCGACATCTTCAAATATAGTTGTGACCTCTTCAAAAATAATTCCAACACATATATCATCATCTTCTGCATCAACATCTGTAACTACTCTAGCTATAGCTTCCACTTCATATCATCCTATTCGTTCTTTTAAATATATTCCTTTACCCTCCAGATAGGTATGGTGTGCACCAATTTTATAAAATTTTACAAGCTTCTCAGTTTTAGATAATGAAAGGCTTGAAACATTAGAACTAGGGCTATGAAGGTTGAAATTTTACAAGGTGACCTCCTAGTTATGCCAATCTATTGAAAACCCAAAATGGTGATATATGAGTAATTTAATTAGTTGAAAACATTAATAGAAACATTAGTGCATAAGAGGTGAAAACTAGTAAATGGCACTTTGAGTAATTACTACAAGTAATGTTTCTATTCTAACCTTTCTCTTCATGTAACTCTATTAGCTCTAGCACTTAACACACTTATTATGACTTTATCTCGAGATGAGACAATGGTTTAAGTTTAAGAAAGTGTTAGTAGGAGAATAGGGATATAAAATAGTAAAGTATAATTGTATGACACGGTGAAAATCACACTATTTTATACATTATATAATTTTTTTAATGTATTTGATACCTAAATGCACATCAAAAGTCTACAAAATGCAAAGAGAATCTATTTTATTTGTATTGAATGGTTGGAATATGAAGTGATAGAGCCTTCATAATATTTTTATATACCACTCATTTATATTATTAAAGGGTTATAAATTATAGAGGTCAATATAGATATTTGATAATGGTACTTCTTTATATCTACACATGTTCCTTTATGCAATTACTCTATGTTTTCCTATAATCTATTAATCATTTGAAATACTAAAAGTTTTGGGTAAATTAAGACTATGAATCATGTTAATTTCTCTACCTTCCTACACCCGGTTTAACTTTAACTTACCATAATAGTTTTCTTTAGTTTCTTTTGTATTGTGATTTGCATAAATATTCCCAATTAACACATTCTGATGAGTTTTATAGGAACCTATGCTAACACTAGACAATCATTATAGAGTCAATCATGTAGTTTTATTAATTAGCTTCTCAATGTGGAACATGAAACAAAGAGGGTTAATACAATGTTAGTGAAATAAATACAAAATGAATTCAAGAACTAACACTTTATGGTTTCTCCCTAGGGTGAGCTATAATTACTAGATAAGGAAATCAATAAGAGAATATAGACAATACATTTACGTTCCTTGAATATCTTGCCTAGCAACTATATTTAAAATGTTTGTGTTCAATTTGTGGAGTATAAGTCTTTTTCAATGCATTTTTTCATTCCAATGGCATCTCCCCTTATCCACAAATGGTTCTGATCAAGCAAGATGAAAAAATGGAGAAGATTTTATCATTATTTTGACATTATATCTTTGCACAAATAATTTTGATAATTATTCATGGTGGCCCTTGTATTTATAGTTTTCCTAAAATGATATCAACCATCCATCTCAAGATCAAGATGTTTGGTCCAAGATTGATTCAACTTTGGAGACCAAATGTAATTAATATTTTGAAAGAAGGGATCAATTAATAGGCATGGCTTGTACAAATCATATATTTGTTGTATTTATTAAGCATGATTTGCATTTTTTACTTTGTGATTGATGATGTCATGATGATGTCACCTTTTAAAATATTTATTGAATTTTCATTTTCCAAAATTAGATATTAACTAGTTTGATATGAAAATTCCACTTAAGCATTTAATTGGATTTATTTAAGTGAATCTGATTAGGCTTTTTCTAATTCTTAGAATTTGATTAGTTTATATGCACTATTGGTCAAAAATGTCAATTTGTTAGGTCATAATTTGATTAGAGATGAATTAAAAGAAGATAATGATTGCATATAGGATAATTCCCCCATTAGGTACATATTGACATGGTTGGGGAATTACACGTGATGTTTGTGGTTGAATCAAAAAAAATTAGTGGTTTTGGTATATTTTATGTGTTATTACAAGAAGTTGTTCACACTTGTAATTTTAACATGACAGTGATGAGAATTGAGTGTCTACATTTTGCCCCTATGTGAGACGGTATTGTAAAACACTAGGCATAGTAACTTATTTTTAAATAATGAAAATTTCATTAAGAAGAAGTTGAAAATTTAGCCAAATAAATAATTAGTGACCCATGATGCCCCCTTGAGAGGGTAGGTGGAGATGAAAGACATGCATGGGCTCTCAAAAAAGAGATGGAAGAAATAATAAGAAGGAAATTAACCCATGGATGAGATTAATCCAAATGAGATAATGTCAATACTCATTGATTTCTAATGGTTAAGAAAAATAGAAATACATTGGCCCCAAAATGGGGGGAAGTGGGAAGGATACATCCAAAAATAAGTGACACACTTTGGCTTGCCCCAAATAGGGTGAAAGTTATGGGTTTGGAATTAGAATAAATACTTTATGAAATAATTGGCCCCAAAAAGGGCGGTCTTTGGTTGATTTATAATAATGTTCCCTAGTAGGATATATTTAATCATTTAATTTAATGAATTTCCTGGTAGGGTAGCTTTGATCATTGATCAGTCTACATGGTTTTCCCTAATAGGGTAAATTTTCATTTTGAGAGATGATGATTAGGTAAAAGATGATTTGGTTGTCCCATTTTTAATATATCACCAAAATGGTATGCACCGTGATATAAATGATCATGACAACCAATCTATAACATGCATAAAGATTGACCCCCAATCTGTTAGACAAATGAAAACATCACACCAATGATATAAACCATGATGATAATGTTATCAAAGGCCAATAGATGGACTCAAGTATAGCTATGTAATAAAAATCACCATGATGATGCCCATGTCAACATTGTGGACTGAGTCAAAGTGATAATAAAAAATGGAAACAAACAACATTCAATGAAACAAGTAAACACAAACTAAAAGAAAAAAATAGAAAGTGTTTAGTTTCTCTAAAAAACACACCAAGAACAAAAAAAATTCCCCATACATTGTTTGGGAGACCCATGATTCCTCGATAAGGGGAGAGAAAAAAAAGATTTGACATATAGGTCCATGAATAGAAGAAATAAATGTGTGTTTCAATATAAAAGTCTAAAAAATAGAGTAATTAGAATAAAACAACTTGAAAAATGAGTAAACAATGAAGTCATCCTACCAAATGGTAAGATCAACCTGTATAATTGTGAAGTTGTGGACTAGAGAAGGAAAATGGTGGGATTGCCCTGTAGAGAGGCAAAGACACTCTATAGAATAATGAAGTCACTGAGGAAAACAAAGAGGTTTATAAAAATGGAAAATGATTTAGGAGAAAGGGAAAACTAGGATAAAATAATATAACACTGAGTCTAAAACTAGAAGAAAATGGTAAATTGATGAACTAAAATAAAAATAAACAAGTGATTGACATGATTCTTTTTGGTGTGTGATACACAAGAGTGAGTAATATTCATGATAGTGTGTGATTGGGGGTCATGAGTAATACACTGACCTAATATCATGATATATGAGATAGTGGGGATGTTGGAGATAATGGATTTATAACATATAACCTAGCTACCAATTATTCAAGCATATCATGCTAATTTTTCAATGCTAGTAGAGTGTTGGTATTCAAAGATATCTATATTTCACCTACCTATTGGAAAAGCCACTGTGACCTTAGAGGATGTGCATTGGATTTTATGAGTGCTTATTCAAGTTCAACAAATCTATTAGATGTTAGAGGGTAGATAGCAGTATTAGATGATCTTATTGGTGTGATGAATCTTATGATTGTAGATCAGTCCATTGACATTGATGTTTTAGAGGACCTAGTTTGGCCTCTAGTGATAGTTCTAGAAGAGACACCACCTCCACCATAGGGTTTAGTTCCCTAGTAGGTATTAATATTTATGGTTCTTATCAACAACCTCATACTACCTCATAAAATCAAACATTTATTTTCAAATCAGCTTGTTGAAGATCCTATATTAGATATGCAATCACTCAACATTGATTTCCCAGATGAATCAATACTGACTCTAGAAGTAGTAACTATTGAGTCCAAAAAGTGGACATTATATTTTGATGTCTCCTTCACATCTCATGTATTTGGGGCTGATATCTTGTTTATTACACCTCAAGGGGATCTCATTCCCAAGGCATTCCATGTTGGCTTCCATTGCACTAAAAACATGGTCGAGTACAAAGCACTCATTATAGGACTCCATCTCATCATACAATGGAATATTCAGTAGTTAATGGTATATGGGGATTCTAGGTTAATCATTAATTAGGATACATACTAGTACCAAATAAAGGACAAGAGGATTGTACCTTAAAAAATTATGGTTTACAAGCTCAAATCACATTTTAAAGCTCTTTAGTTTAAATAAATACCAAGGGCCAATAACATATCAATAAATACAATGGTAACTATTATATCCATGCTAGTAGTGACTGATAATGTTAAAGATTATTAGTTTCTCATTGAGAATCTTCTTCAAACAATGCACAAACAACCATATTCTAACATGGTAGGTGATAGTGTTGGTCTTGATCTCCCTTAGCACCAAGACCTTTACAATTACCTTCATGACCACATTATTCTGCTAGACCTATCATGAACCCATCATAAAGCCTTCATCCATAAAACCATTCGATATACCTTACTTATAAATATGCTCTATCATAAAGGCTATGATGGAACAATAATTAATTATTTATCTTTGTGAAAATCCTAATTAATGTTGAAGGATGTACATGAAGGAATTTTTGGGTCCCACACTAGTGGTTTGGTCCTTTCCAAGAAACTCCTTCAAACTGGGTATTATTGGCCCAGAATGAATACATATGTTTGCCAACATGTCAAGAAGTGTGATGTTTGTCAACAACATAGTGATTTGATTCACATTCATTCATTACTTATTTAGCCAATAACTATACCATGTTTATTTTCTACTTACGGACTCAATCTCATAGGTAAATTAAACCCTACTTCTTTAGATGGCCATAAATATATACTAACTACCATAGACTAATTTACAAAGTGGATAGAATCCATTCCCCTCACATATATAACTAACAAATAGATTACCAAGTTTATTCATTACCATCTCATCTACCACTATGGCATTCCCTCCACCATTATCACTAATAATGTTGTCCCATTCAAAAATAAATATGTCAAATCCCTCTATTCTAAATTCCAAATCAAACATAAGAATTCCACAACCTTTTACCCTCAAGGTAATGGCCAAGCCAAGGCATCCAACAAGACCATTGTTAAAATTTTGATTGTTAATTATCATGGTTATGATTGGAATCTATTATTATTCCTATCCTTATGGGCTTACCATATTAGTACCTACACACCTACAGGTGTTACCCCCTATTCTTTCATTTTTGGCTTTGATGCCATTATCCCTATTGAGATCGATTTTCCCTTTCTATGCATTTATCTATAGAATATCATTGATGATGAAGAACATAGAGTGTCCAGATTATTATAACTATAACTCTTTGATGAGAAACAACAAGTAACATTGGACCATTTGCGATTCTATCAAAATTGGTTACATTGTAGTTATAACTAGCATATTCTCTATAGAGAATAAAAAAAGTGGTGATTTGGTGATAAAATAGAATCAAATGAATACCAATGTTAAACTCAATAATAAGGGTAAGTTTGAAGGTAATTAGCTTGGGCCCTTTATTTTTATTACAAATTATGGTTCTGGGGCTTATAAACTGGCTATACTAGATGGGTAAAAACTCAAGGAACTAATGAACATAATGCATCTAAAAGGATATTATGTTTGATTGAAAATGAACCATTGTCTATAGGATCCCTCACTTGGGGGCACCTATTTCACCTTCATTCTCTTACTATACTGTTCCCTATACCATTCTTATTCCTCTTACCATACCATTCCCTGGACCATTCTTTATTCATTTACTAAACCATTGCCATCACCGATCATGACCTTGATTACGAACATATGTTATAGGTAGATTCAATGATTATTGTTCCAAAGGTACTTTAAAATGATTAGCATGAGCAATTTTTTACAAACAAGTGTTTCAGGGTATGTCAACTAGGGTGTTACCTACTTGATAGTTCCTTTCAAACCTCCTCTAATCACGTCCCCTAAAATTATTACACCATTATTTGTCATTTCTATTCCAATCTTATTGTTGTGTGGTATCCCCCATTGCCTGAGGTTTTATGATTGGTTCATAGTAGCTACAATTGAAACCAATTTAGCTACTGGTTAAGCCTCTATCTAAGGGTGAGTGTCCTTTTCTACATGATTCATTATACATTTGAACATATTACCTTGATTTCTTTATTCTAAAAAACCCAAAAACATTGAAAAGACTTAGGAAAAACCATAACAATTGTAAAATCATTAAATTTGAATTATAATTTCCACATGAGATATAAATCCCCCAAAAGTTTTTAGGATGGAACCTTTTATCTAGCCCACTTCATTTCAGATCCATATTATAGTTACCGTACCATTTTCCTCCCATTTCTAAGAGAACTACATCAACGTGAGGTCCACACAAACTATGTAAGCAGTGCTTAGATGCATGGGGAACCTCGAGTTAGCTTAGCCAATCTCATACTTTAATTTTCAATCTCATATTCCATTTTCATTCCCTTACGATCTCATCATTTTATGAGACATACTAGTGAGCATTGCGAATTTGAAATTGTTTCACTCCACTTTCTATTTCCATTCCCTAAAATCTCACCATTTTATGAGTATGCCTTTCCTATTTTCCTCTATAATCATATACCTACTTGTCATCACTTTTATTCTGTCATATATCCCTAGGAGAACTACATTTAGCCTAAAGTTCATAATAATATGTAGGCAACCTCCATTTGAATTAGGGCATTTTGAGTCAGCTCAACCACCCCTTTCCTCTTCTTCGATTCCCCCTGCTATTACAGTTGATTCATTGTCCCCTCCTAGGGGCACAATATCCAAAGCATTGCACATTATTATTTACACATGCACAAATTATTGATAACTTCATTGGTTTCTATTTTTACATATTTATTTATATTGTGTACTTGTTTGTTTTTTTATATTGTTTGATTGTTTGTTTGCTTGCATTTAATCACATTTTGTTTCCATTTAAGTCTTGATGATTCATATCTTGATTTTAAGTTGGTTATATTTTGTGTTTAAACTATTTTTATAACTTTTTGTGTGTGATACATATGTCTTACACTCAAGTCTTGATATTTCATATCTCATGTTTAAGTCATTTACATCTTGTATTTTAAATCTTATTTTTTTGTTTTGTGTTTAAAATGTGTTATGTTTTTAACTTGATTTTTGATATTTTATCATTATCATGATTTGTAAATATTCACATTTAAAATGGGTCCATGTGTAAATGTCATACAATGTTATTATAGGTTATCTATAATTATGATGCATAATCTTATTTGTCAAATTCAAAACCAAGTGCTCAAGATCGTACATAGTAATGTGAATCTACAATACATTTATGAAAGCACTATCCACCTATCTAATAAATGATCATAATGACATCCCATAAACATAACATGTCTATCTCTATGATACCAAAGGATTTGCATATTTTGAAGTAGGCATATACCATCTAGTCATACTGCATGTACATCCATAAGATAAACACAAGATCAAAATGAACTAGAAATATAGAAGATAATAGAATCATGGAAAACAAATATACATCAATATCTATGTTTTGATCAACATATCTACATCTAACATCATAATTGTATAAAAACATAGAACATCACAAAATAATATTCATAGTCCATAAGATAAAGTAAATGTCATATATATATATATATATACATATATATATATATATATCAAAATAAATAATTTTATACATTTAGAAAGTATATACATCTCATATACATAACAAAAATGTGGAGCTACAAGATACAATACCATCTCTAGATCACCCCATCTCTAAGGGGACTCTGATTGAAGCTTTATCTTGTGCCTAGTGTTGGTGATGGTGGTAGATTTGGTGGTGGCGGACCCATCACTACCTTTATTATGGGGTTAGTTGTGTCTTGAATTATTTTGATGCTATAGTGTGTCATGTGCTATATGTTCTACTAGTCTACTAGTTCTGTGAATACTCTCTATAGGAATGAAATCCAAAAAGAATTCAAGAATTAACACTCTATGTTTGATCCCTAGGTTGATATTGAATTAATAGACAAGGAAATCAATAAGATAAGAAAAACAAGACATTTACCTTCCTTGAAGACCCAACCTAGAAATTGTTTTGAAAATGTTTATGCTCAGTTTGTGGAGTAGGAGTCTTTATCAATGCATTTGTTCATTCCAATAGCATCTCCCCTTATCCACCAATGGCTTTGATAAATCAAGATGAAGAAATGGTGAAACTTTTAGCATGATTTTTACATTATATTATTGCACAAATAAGCTTTAAAATTATTCAAGGAGGCCCTTGTATTTATGGAATTTTTGAAATGATAATGACTATCCATCTCAAGATTAAGATGTGTGGTCCAAGATTGATTCAACTTTAGGAACCAAATATAATTAATGCTTTAATTAATATTTTGGAATAAGAGAGAAATTAATAGGCATGGATTTCATAAATCATATATTTATTTCATTTATTAAGTATGGCTTGAATTTTTTTCTTTTGAAATAAATTTGGGGGAAACCCAAGTGATGCTTCCCCACATCCATGGATGACACCAGAGGTAAAGCCATCAACATTAATTTTTGAATGCTTGTCCTGATGGGGACATCATGTGAGGCCCAATATGATAGAGGTGGCTATACTAAGGTAATGAACCCCAAGACCTCCCACATATAACAAACAACACTCATCCACATGAGCTATCCCATCAGGCTAAAGGTTGTAGAAATAAATTCCAAGGGAAACCCCTACCTAGCCATGCCCATGGACTTTCCTTGTCACATTGAACATAGGTTTAAAATCACGTGCCAACCCCTATTGTATTGAACACCAAGTTGGTGGAACATTATGCAGGGGCTACAACCCTTTGGCATAGACTAAGTATGAATGACCCATAGAGCTTGGTGTGAGAATGATATTATAGAGGTAGCTATTCTAGGAATTGGACCCTAAGACCTCCCATTTGTAGTATTCATCTCACCACTACTAGGCTGACTAATTAGGCTTAAAGGTTATAAAAATAAATTCTAGGAGAACCCCCCATCTAGCCATGACTATGGACTTCCCTTGTCACATTGAATATATGTTTCAAGCCACATGCCAAATCTTGTTGTATTAAACATTGAGATGGTGTAGCATTGCATAGGGGATAAAACCCTTTGATGTAGACTAGGTATGCCTAACTCACATAGCCTAGTGTGGTAATGATGCTATAAATGGTGCCAGTCAGGGATTGGACATTGAGACCTCCCACTTGTAGCACTCAACTCACCACCATTAGGTTGGCCCATTGGGCTAAAGGTTATAAAAATAAATTCCAAGGGAACCCCCCACCTATCCATGCCTATGGACTTGCCTTATTGCATTAAACATATGTTTTAATCTACATGATGACCTTCATCACATTGAAAATTGAGTTGGTAGAATAATGCATAGGGGCTATAACCCTTCGGTGTAGACTGAGTATGCCTAACCCATGGAACCTAGTGTGGGAATGATGCTATATAGTGGCCATTATGAGGATTGGACCCTAAAACCTCCCACATGTAGTACTTAGCTTACCACCACTGGGCTGACATGGATTGCATTTTTGACTTTATGACTGATGGCATCACCTTTCTAGATATTTATTGAATTTTCATTTTCCAAAATTAGATATTAACTATTATATGGACTTTTCACTTAAGCATTTAATTGGATTTAATTAGTTAAGTGAATTTGATTAGGATTTTTGCAAATATTAGAATTTGATTAGTTATCATGCACTATTAGTCACAAATGTGAATTTACTAGGTCATAATTTGATTAGAGATGAACTATAAGAGGATAACAATTGACTACAGGATAATACCCCCATTAGGTACATATTGATGTGGTTTAATAATTACATGTGACATGTGTAGATGAATCAAAATGTTTCAATGGTTTTAGTTTAGTTTGTACATTATTTCAAGAAGTTATTTAGATGAAATTTTGGCATGGTTGTGGTGATAATTGAGTGTTTACACTTAATATTACATAATTGTTCATGTTTTGTAAACTACTTAAGCACTTACAATGTTATTGATCTCAACATTAATTAATTTCTCTATCATAATCTAATGCCACAATATTAAACTATCTTTTATACAATATGCTAACATGCCTATAATTTCTGGAGCTCTCTAAACTAGTAGCAACAATTGTAACCAAAATCACTGTAATTATAATTATAACTCGTTAATTTGTAACCTCTTTTCTTTGTGTGACATAAGCCTTTTATAGGCTCTAAAGATCCATTTATTCCACCCATTACAATTACCTTAAAATTTTTACATCATTTTCCCCTTGGAAGTTAATGTATTGTGTTGCTTAATGTTATATGTCATTACTTCACAACTATCTATTGAGATATGCTATCAAAGATAAATACCATTGTTTATCTCTCATGATCTTTGTTGTGGTTCTTAAGTCTAGACGGTTGCATGTTTGGGTCTCATTTTTATTTTTTCATGAACGTAGACATATTTTTTGGTATTGGAAGTGTTTATCATGCTATTAGTCTATTTTAGGCATATGTGTAGGTTATTAGCTTATATTATGTGTGCCTCTCCTCAGCTATTAGTGTTGTTATGTCTTCATCTGATGTACACTTTAACACATTAGTATTTTGGGACTTAGACAATTTTGGGGGCCAACATCTTTGAAATAAATTTGTTGCTTAATATTTTTGAAAGCTAAGAGCACTACTAGTTTAAAATCTAAGAACAATGCTAGTTTAAAAGCTATAGATTAGCAATAATAGAAAAATATAATTAATAACACTAAGGAAGAAAATGTGAAGAAAAAAATTTGAATTTATAAATTATATCACATGAAGATTTAATTACTATCAAAAACTCCAACTAATGCCAATTAATTTTAACATTTATATTAAAAGCATGAAAATTATTAAATTTAAATAATCAAAATGTCAAATTTATTAATTGAAAAACATTTAAAATATTGAAAGTTCATCATTTAGAGTATTAAGACACCTTTATTTGGAGACATGTTAAATAAAGTTCATTATGTTCAAGAGATAACATGCTAAAATAGTATTATTTGCATTGCCTTTAAAGAGAACTAGTGTATAAATGTATTATAGATAGTTTTGACTCACTTGCATCATGGTCAAATATTTGTTTACATTGAATAAGTATTCATTGGTCTGAAAAATGATTATTAGGTGTTATATATGTATGAACAAACTGAAATTGTAAGTTTAAATTTTTACCTCAAAGTGTACAAATTTTTATGATGAAAGTTTGATGAATTTAGAGAATTAGTTGATCATTTACCCTAGTTAACAATTGTTGTATTATCTGAATTCGATCAAAAATAACACCTTATCAATATATTTATTTTGATTGGATAGGTGATTTTATCATGAATACTATGGTTTTGGGATTTTATCAAAATATTTATCCTTCTCGATAAAGGATGATTAGTGATAGGCAAGGAGCCTCTTTACAAGTCACTCATCATCAGTTAATGAGAAGGAAACCATCATTTATGTATTCTAGTAGAGAGATTGTTGGTGTGGACCATGACCCAACCTCATATGAAGTATAAAATATATAAAATTCTTTGGCCAAAGTAATGTTATAGTTGTATACATTATTTGTCCACTATAATTTATAGTTTACATGTACGAGTGATGTCATATTAAATAGAGGAGTATCTATGGTCTTTATGACTGATGCATGTAATAGTGATTGTAATTTCACACTGATTTGGATGAGTTCTTGATGTCCACATCACCATTATCTATCCCTTCATGAAGGGAAGGGTGACTCCTAGTCGGGAGGTGTGGATGGGACCATTGGTTTGTGGTTGAAGTTAAATCACCCAAATGATGCTCTCCCTCCTTATAGCTATCATAACTATTAATAATTTTTACTCATGGATAGCTAGGAGTTGATTACTCATGGAAACTATTTTACCTTTTTGGTATTACTTATTCAAAAATGGATGAAATAAAATTTGTATTCAGATGTATTATTATGTTAAACACATGGAAAATTTTAGTGGCCTATAAAAAACCTTGGAGGTTTCTAGGTGAATCAGTTTGGATGGTGTATAATTATGTAGGTGAATCATGTGATGGAATGTAGTGAATCATTTATATGTGGATGTGTAGTAATCAGTTTGGCTGGCTGCTATGGCTCAACTAATTCTTAATACTTTAAATGATGCAAGTGAGTCAAAACTATCTATAATACATTTATACACTAGTTCTCTTTAAAGGAAGTGCAAATAATAATAATGCATTCCATGTTTGTATTTTAGCATATTATCTCTTGAACATAATTAAATTTATTTAACATGTCTCTAAATACAAGATTCTTAGTACTCTAAATGATGACATTTATTAAATTATGATCGATTTAGATCTTTTTTTGTTGACTCAATCATGTTCATTGAACTGCCAGTGATGAGTAGATCATCGTCATATACAACAATGATTACCATCTACTCCCTATTGTTTGAAGTAGATATTGTGATCATATGGACTCCTATTGAATCCATGTTTCAAGAGATGATCATCAATTTTAGTATGACGTGCATGAGTAACCTGTTTAAGACCATGCAATGATTTGAAAAGTTTACAAACTTTATCATATTTTCCTTGTATGATAAAACCTTCTAGTAGAGTCATATAAACTTCTGCCTGTAAGTCTCCATTAATAAAGGCACTTTTTACATCCATTTGATGGACTTTCCAACCAAACTATGCATCTAGAGAAAAAATCATTCTAATAGTTTTGATCTTAGTTATGGGAGAAAAAGTATCCTCATAATCATTGCCTTCTTTTTTAGCATACCCATTTACAACCAACCTTTACTTTTGCTTGTCGAGACTTCCATTTACTTTGTATTTTAACTTAAAAATCCACTTACATCTAATTGGGTTCTTTCTAGATGGAATGTGTACAAGATGCCATTTTTCATTCTTTATAAGTCAATTATATTTTACATCCATGGCATCTTTCCAAGGTTTTGACTAAAGGGCTTCTTGAAATATAGAGGGATCAACAAATTAAACAATTATACTCATTAAGGCCAAATTTACCTCTCCTCAAGTCATACTGTAAGTCCTTAGTCTAGTGGTGGATGTGTCTGGAACACCATTTAGTCTAACATCTCTTATTGTACTTGTATACCATTTAAGCATATGTTGAATGGTTCCTCTAGGTGGTAGAAATGCACCATTATTCCCATCATCATCATTTTCTTCTTTTGGGGGATTACAATCTTTTGCATTTTCTATGGGATTTAATAGTTTATCGGGTGAGCTTGTAGAAGGAGTTTCTACTTCTTTATTTTCAAAAAACTCAGCATCCCTGCTAATATATATTTTCCTAGTTTTTAGATCCATTAGTCTATAGGCAAGTGTTTTTTCACTATACCCTAAAAAAACATACTTTTATGACTTCATGTCAATTTGAGTCCTCTCCTTTTTGGGAATCTGCATACTTACTGTACATCCAAAAACTCTAAGATGTGATATATATATATATATATATATATATATATATATATATATATATATATATATATATATATATATATATATATATATATATATATATATATATATATATATATATATATATATATATATATATATATATATTGCATTGACTATGCTTCCTACGATGTTACCCCATCAAGAGCTACATTAAGAAGTCTATTAAGTAGATATATTATAGTTTTGACTAACTCTACTATAAATACCTTGGTCAAACCTAAATCATGTAGAATACATCACACCATTTCCATAACAATATGATTTCTTTGTTCAATAATAACATTTGTTGTGCTATATGTGGAGGTGCCACTTAATGATGAATGCCATTTTATTGCAAAAACATTTAAAATCATTATTGGTGAATTCTCCCCCATGATCTAAGCAGAGGGTTTTGATTTTATTACCAGTCTCTACTTAAATAACAAATTTGAATTTTTTGAATATTTCAAAGGCTTGACTCTATTTCTAGATAGTTAACCCACATTTTTCTAGAGAAATCATCAATAAAGAGAATGAAGAATTTAAACTTAGTATGACTAAGTTTCATCAGTCCACATAGATCAATATGCACCAGATCAAGTTTCTTATGGGCCCAATAAGTACTTGTCTAAAAGGGATCTCTATGTTGTTTTCTAGCTAAGAAATTTTGACATTTCTTTGTTCCCTTTTTGAGAGGTGGAAACCTTCTTACCATGTCAAAATGGTGGAGTATGTTGAGATATACAAAATTGATGTGACTAAATCTTTTATGCCACAATTATGCTAAGTTTATGTCTTTTGAAACAAGTGCCTAAATAATTTTTTGAATGAAATCAAGTTAAAAAATTCAGCTCATGTTGGAGGCTCATGCAACAAATTTGGAATTTTTGGATTTATCTCTTATTAAACACATTTTCTTTCCACCTTTACAATCAAACTCAATATTCATATTGTGTCCAAGAGTTGACTAACTAGTAACAAATTATTGGTTAAGATAGGTACATATAAGACATATGTGATTCTATAGGTTTATGTGATAAGAATCAAAGCAATATTACCAATCCCTTGCATAATGTATGAAGTATCATCATCCATAAAAACATGATTTTTGTTGGGCGTGTCTTTCAAAATGAAAAACCAATCTTTTTGTCTTATCATGTGTCATGTTGCACTTGAATCAACATACCATTTATTAATTTATGAATTTGATTCTTCATGGAAATCAGTAGAGTAGAGGAAGTCTTCATCTTCATCATAGTTTCCTTGTTCAACAACATTCCCTTGTTGCTTTGATTTCTTCTGCCAAGTTCCCTTTTTTTGACCCTATGGTTTATTTTGATTTGATGGGGAAATTTTTTGGTTAGTGCCACTAGAAGATCCCTTCTAAAATGTATTATACCAATAATATTTAAGTTCATGTCCCTTTTGACCACAAATGAGACATTGTTTTTGTAATTTACTTCCTTGTGGATTCTATTGAGGACTCTATTTTGATTATGGATTTGAATACTTGAAGGATTTCTTGCCTTTATGTTGATGAGAAATGAGAGGATGTTCTTCATCTTCTTCTTGAGTATTGAAAGACTCTTCTTGTTTCAACATATTTACCAATTTTTTAAAACTTGGTTTTTATTCTGTGACAATCAAAGTAGTCACAAAGATTTTGTATGAGGGTGGAAAAGTTATCAAGACAATGGGTATAAGAGAGTCATATGATATTTATTAACCTAAGGATTAGAGTGATGTCATTATTTTTGCAACATGTCTAAGAAAGGTCTCTACTTTTTCACCTAATCTCAACTTGAGAGAGTGAAATTGACTTTGTAGATACATAATAGTGCTCTCATTTTTGACCTCATATATGATTTGGAGCTTATCCCAAGATTTCTTAGCTATTTTAGATTTACAAATGTGTGGTTGCACCTCATCTAATACCACAAACATGATTATCAATTTGACCTTTTGATTTAATTTGTCATACTTACATTGTTGATCAATGCCAGTGGTATGTTGGGTGTAGGATCCATCTACAACAAGCCAAATTTCTTCAAATTCAAGTTGAATTATGATCTTTGTCTTTCAAGTAGAGTTGTTGTCACCTTTGAGTAACTAAGAATATAATAGAAAGAAATTTGGTTCTTGTGCAACCATGATCAAGACTGTGGGTGATGGAATGGTTCCTTATCACTCCAGGTATCAAGGACTCCCTTTACATAAACCCTCAGACCTATATACAAGACCTTTATATATACACACCATTCGTATATACTCGTTGGTATGTGGAATAATCTCACCCTTTATATATACCTAGTGTTACATGAAAGAGGTGTTAACATACGTGAAAGAGTCTAGTACATGGTACCTAGATAGTATTTGAAAGGGGTTCATCTAATTAGCACCTACTTAAATAGAATTCCACATACATGGGCGTAACTTCCCTATATAGTTATAATTTTCAATTTTAGGATGTAATAAATGGGTAATGGAGGTATGGATATGAGTGCATGTGCCCTTATTAGTCACCAATGATTTATAGAGATGAAGTCCAGACATTGTTGTTGTAGATATATTAGTCTATGTGTGCAATAACTTAAGCACAATGACTTTATTCATAAACGTGAGTTAAAGGCATTGCTACATTTGAGTTTAAAACTTGTGATTTGTGCAATACAATATTGAAATAATTTTACAAGTTTTTTTAAGGCAATACAATATAATAGCGAAATGAAATTGCACTCTTTTCCCATAAAATTGATTTTTTTGCAATTTTTTTCATTTTTAGGCTCTTTGGCCTCTTTTACATAAATTTTCTCATTTTATAAGCTTTGATAAATTTTCCCTCCCTTTTAAAAAAAATGTTTTATAACTTTTTGTGCTACATTAGCTAGTCATAACTACATTTGGTGGATTTGCCAAAGTTGGTAGAATGGCTAAAAAAATTCTTCTAAAAGGTTTTTTTGGTGGGATTTAAACCTCTCATCTATTCTATAGTAAAAAGGGACTTTATGAACTTGCCTATGCATAAGTACAAGTGCATAAAAGACTAAATTTGTATTTAAAGGATGATTTTTTTGATTTATAAAGAAAACCACCTTCCTTATAATATGATGGTTTTGCCTTTAAGAAGTTTTGGTATAAAATTATAGCAAAGGATATATGAAGGTGGTTTTCAGGATAGACATAACAATTTTGATGCTATAATGAGTAGTTTTGGACAAAGGTTATTTTCTCAATTTTTTAATGCTTAAAGCTTATGTTCATAAATGAAAGATTAAACTTGAATTTGAATTTGAACAATCAAGAAATTAGTTTTTTTTTTAAATTCAACATGATTTATAATAAATGCCACAAGGTTTTTTTTCAAAATGCCTTATAATAAATGCCACAGGGTTTGTGTGTTGGTTCCATGTTTTGTTTGAGTGGATATTTTCAATGCTTAGATTGTTATTGAGGTTTAAAACAGTTATGGATAGTGTTGATTCTAATTTTTGGTAGTATGCAAGGATGTCACACACTGATTAAATGTTGATTATGCCTCTAGGTCACCATTTTCATCCATATTTCATGCCCTAACTAGATTACCATGTTCAAGTAAAAATATTGATGCCTCAGGTATGCCCTTTCTACAAGTTTACACCCTAAGTTTACTTTGATGTCTTGGATCCACCTCATAAGGATGCCTCAGTTGAAATTTTTATAGCTAAGTACGATGCCTCAGCATAAAATCTGTAGGTCTTGGTTAATTAATTGTTTATCTTTTGAGACTATGTTTTTTGTAGATCAATTCATATGCTTATTTATGTCTTACTCAAGCCATGAGAAAGACTAAAAATTACATAGTGTACTCTTTTGAGGCCATGATAAAATACATTTCACTTTACTTAGGTCATGTTGATTCAATGCTCAAGTTAGAGGAATTATGCAAGGAATATTTGAGAGTGCACGAGCTTCTCCCTTAGTCATATAACTTTGCTCTGATACCAAATAATAGGAATAATAAATATTTTATTCCAAAAAATTAACCTTAATAAAATTACACAAGTTTATTTATGCTAATCTATATGCCCAAAATATTCCCTATACAATAGGGAAGGAATTATCATGTTATCCCTATGAATCAGGGTTAAAAATAATGAAAATTCTAAATACAAATACATTTGGAACTATATTTCAAACATGAAAGATATAGGAATATTTAATAAACAAACTAATTACCTAACTAATGTGAGTAATAAAAAATTACTCATTTAGATTTATTTTCCAATGATGAATTAATCCTAATCCTAATGCAACCACCCTATGTTAAATGGTTGAATGTTTCCAATGTTCCAATACTCTAAATGAGGCTAAAATTCACCTAGTTATCCCACTTATGTATGTGTGTTCAACATCGTGATCAATCTAAAATAAAATGAAATGTTTAGCTTCACCAATTGGCACTATGAAACTTTGAATTTCATGTGTATTTGTATTTGGATATAGGTTTTATCCTTGGAGGGTATGTGCATATGTTTATTCCTTTGTGATAACATCTTAAGAGAGTGATAATTAATTCATCAATTTTGTTAAGATTTTCCAAGATGAGTACAACCTTAGGATTGATTTGTATTTATAGATGACTCTTCATTACTTCTTGCTATGACAGACCTAAGAAACATGTATAATCAAACCTAATGGAGACTTTTTAATTTGAAAAATAGTTTTTGAATGTTTTGGGATACTACTTCTAGAGGCAAACACCTATGATAATCATAACTGTCTAATTGTTACTAGTATAGTTGTGGAAGTGTAAATCAGTGATCTAAGATATGGAGAAGGCCTATTTAGAATTATGGAATGATATTTTACATACTATGTTGATTCTAAAGAAGTATATCTCAAAAATATGGTTAGATAAGGTAATAGTTGGGTAGATGGATAGAGGGAAAATGTGCACAATATTAAAATGTATGAGCAATGTCCAAGTATGCCAAAGTGTGCCAAAGTTGATGTTTTCAAAGTGTATAATAGTCTAAAGGTTGGATATTGCACTAAATTGCTTGTTGGATTATATTACATGTATGTTGTTGTCAAGACTTATTCCCTAAAAGCAGTTTGACTGAGGTAGGCCCTCAAATAAAAACCTTATTTGTTATAATTGACTAGTTAGTCATGAAATTACCATACATTTTATTTTATTATTTAATATTTTATGAATGATTAATTATTGATTAGTTATATTATTTTTTAACCATTAAATAAAAGGTAGACAAATTTGATGCATAAATAAATTATAATAACTCAATCATTAAATCATGAAATCAAGTAATGAATGTAAATAAGTCCTCATAAGACATAGTCAACATAATAAAAAATGAGATCATTGTTGTCAACTCAATTGTACAACATAAAATAGTACTAAAATCTTAAGGTTTATCATGACATGATCAATATATGTTGAATATAATAGGGCATCTACCATAAAATAATATAATCACATCTATTTTTTGTTCAACTAGGGATTTTTTTAGTGGTGAATTGTCATTAATTCATGAATATTCCATTTTTTGAAGTTAGTATTTGGTGATTTTGTGGGGTAGCCAACAACATAAGATTGCCTATATTTTAGGGTCAGCTTACCTACTTTTTAAAGTAAATTTCATCTTATAAATGTATGTCACTGGTACCATAAAATCTAATCTGAGGGTACTCACCATTGTATATTTTATATTAAAATCTCTACCCTTAGGGTGTTCATTCCTCAAGTACTAGGTTTTAGATAATAGGAATAAGGTGTCAAGAAAAAACAAGCAGGTGTTTGATGACTACAACTAGTTGTCAAGCGACCACAACTAGATGGCAAGAAACTACAACATACTATTGAATAATTATATTCAATTATCAAATTACTAAAACTAAGTGTTAAATGACTATAATTAGTTATGGGGTAACTGTAAACAACCATTGAGTGATTGAACCTAGTTTTCAAGTGACCACACAGAACTATTGAATGACTATAACTATCTATTGGGTGATAACAACCAACTGTCAGATGACTATAACCAGCTATCAAATATCTATCTTTAGGATACGATTGTCAAGTGATTACACCCAACTGTTAGGTGATTGTACCTAGTTGTTAGGTGATTGCAAGGATATATCAAGTGACTACAACCAAACATCATTTATATACATATTTTATTCATTAGGTTCAGATTGGTAAGGCATCAAGGAAATTTAAAAAATAAAACATGTTATCTTATTTAACCCAGAGGTTAAACATTAGTAAAATATTAAATTAAATTCTATTATTATTTATTCATTCCTATTAGGATTCAATCATAATTAATATCTATAACTATTTTTACTATAGAACCCATTGATAATAGTATCAAAGATATGTTGGTGTAGGTTTTTTACCCTTGCATGGGTTTTTCCTACCCTTATGTTATTCACATTTATTAGGTGGATATTAGGTCCTTATAGGTATTTATGAGGACATTATGACACCATCATACACTTGTGAGTACATGGGTCACATAGTGAGTGGATGGGGTCATCCATCCCACTTGGTCCCCTGAGTGCCTAGTCCACTCAGGTCACTTTTCCACTATGTTCCCTCAATGTTCTCTCCACCCATAGTAGAGGATCCCATCCACACACCTTATCTAGTTGATTCATCCTACACTCAACCTACTTATTTAAGGACATGTCATCCTTTATATTCTATAGTGGAATATGATGGATTTTTGCTAAAATGTTTTTACAATATTCTCTCATGGATGGTTTCAATTACTTTCAGTGGTGTGATGTGTGTTTTCTTGACTTGTGTGATCAATTAACTATGGTCATTCACTGATTTGATGATCTTGGATTCAACTCTAATATAGTATCAGAGCGTCAATCTATATTCATGATTGTCTGGTTTATTTTGTTGTTTAATTTCATTTTGAAATCTAGAGATTATTTTCATATATTGTGAGGCAATTTTTAAGTGGGTTTGAAAAAAAATTGAGGGTATTTTTTAAAAATCAAAAACCTCTAGATTTTTTAAAAGTGACCCCAAAAAATTTTAAGGGTCTTTTCTTTTGGTTTCCATTCTTGGAGTGATTCTCATGTGCTTGCATGGTTTTCTTTTGGTTTCCAAACTAGGTTATATGAAGCAAGAACCTCCATATATTTAGGGATCTCATGGCCTATCCTCAGCTTGCTCTTTATTTCATAAATATCTTGAACCACTTTTAGTCCTACATCGACCCTCCAAACATCACTAGACTATGCCCAAGTTCTATTAAGTGGTATTCTAAACCACCTTACTCAACTAGTTCGATGAATCAATAGATACATTCACCATTGGAGCCTCCTACAACCTTTTTCTAGTCCACACAACCTCCTACCAAGCTAATAAAAATGTATTTAATCTCACCATTTTTGGTTGCACTCATAGGTTCTACTACATGGACTACTCTCTCCTTAGGATGCTTCTTATCCTAGCTCACATTTGTAAAAGGATAATGTTATATTTTGAAATTAGGAAACTTAGACTTTAAAGTGTTTTTACATCAAAAGACTCATTGGCGACCTCCACCTTCATTCATGGTGTCCTCCCACCTTTCAAATAATGTTTAAACTTGTATTACTTCTCTGTTGTAGGCTTGTACAAGCACACTGATGAAACCTTACAATATATAGCAAGCTTAAGTTCTCAATAATAATTTCAAAACTTAGTCAAAACCTAAAAACAAAATTGATGCATGTTTATAGTTTTTTAAATAGCTCAATTTTATATTTCTTTAAGAGGCTTTTTTCTATTAAGGTGCATATAGGGGTGAGTGAAATGATTGGTTAAGACTTGTAATTACTAACGAGAGGTCACTAGTTTGATTCCAATTTCATCACCTAGTTATAAGGCTATGTTTCTTTTATCAGCCTTAGTGTATTTAAATTTGGTGCAAATTTAATTAAAATGGACCATAAATGATGGGAACTTGATATTGTAATAACTTTTGATCAGTAACTTAGAATCGAGTACCATCTTCTTTAAAAGTTAATATTTTTTATTTCCAATATATTAGTTCTATTTATATTATAAATGCACTAAATTATAAAGTTCCAAAACTAGGGGGTTCACCATTGATGTTTAAGGGGGTGTTGTATTTTGTTGATGTTTCCATAGGTTGCTTAAGTATTCTATGTGCATAGTAAATCCTTATAGCATTTGAGAAAAAATAAAAAAAATTATGCTAAGTGCCAATCCTTTGAGATAGTGAAAAGTTTCAACCTTTGTGTTTTAAAATATTCATAATCACTGTTTAGTTGGAGCTAGTACCTATAGTTTCTTTTGTTCACACAATCAAATTTATGGGAGCTAATTTTTAGCAGATATATACTATGAAGAGGCTATTTGTTGGTGAATTTAAAACTATATTCACTGGATGCATTTTTGGTTGAGTTAGACATCTTATATTTTGAGTGTGGTTCACCATTTTGACCATTACCTTTATTTTATGTATTTTCTCTCATTTGACTAGAATGATTTTCAATGTAGTCCAAAGTCTATTTTGAGCGTACATCATCGTTCATCACTCCAACACTGATTTCTCACATGGATGCATTCTCAGTTATGTTTGATGTCCCATTCATGAGATTAATTTAAGGGTTTATTATGGTTTGTACCATTTATTCTTGCACTTCCTTAGTGTCTTCTCTCCGTCATGATGACTCCATTTGAGAGACTCTAGAGTAGTAAGGTTGAGTCTATGCATGTGGTCTTTCTTAGGAAGACCAATCATATTTCATGGCATGTGTACATGAAACATTCACTCATAGATTAGGAACTTATTCCATTCTTATATGTACATATTTCTAATCTTATTAACCCACATCAATACGATGACTGGGCCAACTCTTATGACTATGTCTATGGTCATTTATTGATACACATTTCATGGGATCTACACCACCATGTGGAGCATATAGAGTGTACCTTCATTATTTGGTTCACTCTTTAAATTATTTTTAGGGATCATATTATGACATAAATCACACCACTTCTACTTCCTATTATCTCTTCTAAGACTATTGTACTCTCTCTTCATGTTTTTATTTCTTGTGATGATATATCCATGGTGGATAGTGTTCTTCCTTCTATCGATCCCCCACTATAGGTTGAGATTCTTGAGACCTTAGTTATGTCATTACAGATTCTATATATGTTTATGTGAAATTTGTTGCTCTTCCAGAGCCTTCATAGACTTATATTTTAGAAGAATTTACTGATTCCAGTGAAAGTGCATGGATTGAGAGCATCAATGACTCATATGTTCTTGTGGACATTCCTCTTACAGATCTGAGTGCTTCATTTGTAGACTAGTCTTTAGTTTCAAAGATTGTTGAAACTTATCCTCCTATCCCATGGACATTCTTTCATCGAATTTTCCATGCCACTCTTTTTCTCTAGATGTAATGAGGGTACTTATAAATACTCTTGTTCTCTCCCCTTCATTGTATGTTTCTTCATTTCCATCTTCTATAGTTAATCCTATGATACCTGATCAGACTTTGGCACATTTGAGCATTAGCAGGGAGATATTTGAGCATTTTCTAAATATATACATCTTGATTCTTACCTACATTTGACTTGAGTGGGAATTCAATAGTTTGCTTTTTTAGGGCTTATTTCTTCTAAAAGGAAGAGACAACATTTTTTACAGAGTGAGATACTATAGCATTCACCATGTGACATTTTGTACTTACCTTCTTTCTCTTGTTTATGGAGGAATATATTCTTAATATTTTGTAGTATATTGGGGATCATCACTATGTACTTGGAATGTAGACTGCTTCAGCATCATCTTTGGGGGGGTGCTTGTAGCCTCTTCTTTTCTTCTATGTCTCTCTTTTTTTGGGGAGTTTTTTTGCACAAGGTTTTCTCCCTTTTATCCACATTGTGAGAGATTGATTTATACTTGGGTACTTGATTAGGCCTAGTTGTCAGGACCCAAATTTTACTACCCACCTAAACTACACTTAAGGGGGAATTTTGGTGTAGGTTTTTCACCTTTGCATGAGTTTTTCCTACCCTTGTGTTATTCACCTTATTTAGGTGTATATTAGGTCTTTATAGGTATTTATGAGGTTATTATGACATCATCATAATGTCATCATGCACTTCTAAGTACATGGGGTCACATAATGAGTGGATGGGGTCATCTATCCCACTTGGTCCCTTGAGTTCCTAGTCCACTTAAGTTACTTTTACACTATGTTCCCTCGATGCTCTCTCCACCCATAGTGGAGGAGCTTATACACTCACCTTATCTAGTTGAATCATCCTTCACTCAAACTACCTATTTAAGGACATGTCATCCTTTATATTATATGGTACAATATGGTATAATATGGTGGATCTTTGCTCTAATGATTTTGTAATATTCTATCATGGATGGTTTTAATTGCTTTCAGTGCTTGCTTGACTCACATGATCACTTTACCATGGCTATTCATTGATCTGGTGATCCTATCTGCAAATTTAACAAGATATGCCTCAAGATGTACATGAGTATGAAATGTCAAACAAAGGTACCTATGTAGAATCCAATGATATACCTCTATGGGAAGACTTACCTAAGAATGAAATTCTATACATAGGTACTAAATATTATTTATTTTATTATTTTATTTGTTTGTGCACTCTTGTTACAACATTTATTAATAATTAGTCTACAACCATTTTGCATGTAGAACCTAATGATAATAGTATCGAAGATATGACTCCACTAAAAGACATCCTTGGGTATCAAATTCCAAATATATGTACTAAATATGATAATATTTATTATATTGTTAATTCTTTACAACTTCATATTAAGGACTATTTTTAATAATAATTACAAGATCTATACCCATTTTGCAAGCAGAACCCACTGATAACCCTTTTGAAGATATGCCTCCAATGGAAGATGTCCCTAGGTATGAAATTTGATCGCTTAATTCAAAGAAAAGTAAAATGGAGGAAATTATCATGGATGTAAATGATGAGTACCCAATACCACCCGATGAGAATTCTACTCAACCAACACAATCTTTAGTTGAAAAATGCACAAAAAGTGTATGTGAAAGAAGACGAGTACATGGACAATTGGAAGGTTGTTTAAGTTTTAGTGGGTAGCTAAATACCCATTCATTGAACTTGTACATTAATAAAATAGTAATAAAACATCAACATAATACAAATGTATAATATGTAGTTAGAAACTTGGAAGGGACCACAAAATACAACTCAAGTTGGACATAATTGAGAAGTATTGTGAAAAAATATGAGTCGTGTTGGGTGAATATTTTGTCAATCAGCGTACTGATGAACAAAATAGGTCTGATCAACCACAACAAGGAAGATTGGTTGGCCTAGTGTGCAGGTTTACCACATCAAAAGGTGACAAATCTCTCCTCTCATCAAGGGGAGGTTCCCTATAAGTATGAAGGGGCTATATACTATAGATATATGTAGAAAATAACACTCAGGGGTAGGGTATCACCATCCATCTCTCTTTTTTTAGAGATGATGCTCACAAGCAAAGGAGAAATCCAGGTGAAAACATTGAAGACACTTCTCTTCTTTCATAAGTGATCTTACAGGAAACATCAAGAGTTCTTTCAGGTAGTGATAAGTGACTGGTAATAGGGTACAGTAACCAGTAGAATGAGGTGTAGCACAAAGTATCCACCTTAGCTACCCAAATACTGAGAAACAAATGATAATGGGGGCATAAAGTCATCCCAAGATCCTTCACATAGAATAGAAAATAGACAAATAGACTAAAAATAATTGCAGACAGCACAAAGTCTTCCACAACTGACTTCAGGACACCTTCCTGATTACTTCCACAAGTTCTACTTGTTATATTAAATAAACAAGAAAACATTTAGAAGATAGACATAAGAAAAATCTCCTAAAATGATACAAGCTATAACAACACAAAGTCTATAGGTAACTTGCTTTCTCATTCAGATAAAATAATATGAACAACAATCTGAGCTCAAAGTCTCAGTATTCGCCTTTCAATTTGGGCAAAGTTTTTGCTTCTTTTTATAAAAAAGGTCTCCTTTTGCATAAAATTAGATTTTACAATATACAGTAGCCCAGAAAAGACTGCCACTTATTCCATGGGGTGACCCATGTTGCATTTAATGCTTTGAATGCATCTTTAGTTTTGTCCTTTGACCATGCTAAAATAGGGCAGCTACCTTAACTATGGCATGTTATTTCATTTCACATGTCTTCTCTTGGGCCTAGGTCATCTCATCTATCTCATCTTGTCTGCACAGCTGCCCACTTTGTCTTTACTCCAAGGGGGACAAATAGGTCGTGTCTTCAATGCTTAAGGGCTTAAATATCTATTTTTTATGCACTGTTCTAGCTATTGAAATAACTTCTACATAGATATTTCCCTCTTTGTCTCTTCCTGCTATGATTTGAACCCTTGAGCTATCTTTTCCCCCTTTGCCAACTCTTTTAGCTTCTCCTCTGGGCGGTTCTTCCTTTCAGCCTTAGCCTTAAGGCCTTTGAATGCATTCGAGTTCGTGCTTAAGCCTGAAAAGATCAACAACTAGTTTATTGCCACAAATTTGACATCTTCAGGCCTATCATCATTTGAAAGCCAATGGCTAATTCACTACCCTAAATTTTATGGCTTCAGGGACGTCACTAGACTTTTGGATCTCAACGACTAGTTCACGACATTCAACTTTGACATCTGCAAGCCCATCACTTTCTTTGACAATTCCTTCAGCTTTCTTGTTTTGTCCTTCCTAAAGGAGAAGAATCCCTTTGGGGTCTTGAGAAAGGCCTATTTTAGAAAACAAGAGCCCCCCACAAGGGTACATGCCCTTTGGGGTGCTTCGGATTGCCTTCAGGCTTTTCCTTCGATTGGCTTCATCCTTCAGTCAAAAGTCTGAATGAATTCTTTTAGACATTTTGTCTGAAGGAATTGTTCCTTTCCTTCATTCTTTCTTCTTGCTCACTTCTGCTTTCCATCAAACTTTATTTAGGTGGGCTTTTGTCTATCTTCAATCTGTCTTCAGCTTTAATTCCTTCATACAAAATGTCTGAAGGAATTCCTTTGGACATTTTATCTGAAGGAAATCTTTGTATGCCTTAAACATTTTTTTGCGAGCTTTGGGCTTCATCCTTTGGTTGGGTCAATTCCTTCAGACAAAAGTCCAAAGGAATTCCTTCAGACTTTTTTTCTGAAAGAAATGGTCCTTAATAACTTTGCCATGGGAACTTTTTTGAAGGAATTCCCTTGCTCACTTAGCCTTCGAAATGGTTCACCTGCTTCCCACCTGCCCTCTGCAAGGGTTGTTTGAGCTCCAAAGTCACCTTTCAGATTTTTGCAATGGTCCATTTTGGCTCCCAAGTGCCTTTCACAAGGGCACTTATCCTTCGAGCTCTTGGAAGACCCCTTTGAACTTCTCGATTGAAAAAATGGCTAAGTCTTGAACCTATTTCTTTCCTGTAGAGTCTGTAGAAACCAACCTGTAGAGTCCGTAGAAACAAGTTCATAGATCTAGGGGAGTCCATAGAAGTGAGAAATTGGCCTACAGAGTCCATAGTTTTGAGGCCTTGAGAGTCCATAGAAATGAGCCTACCTACAGAGTCTATAGATTTGAGCCTGCCTATAGAGTCCATAGATTTGAGCCTGCCTACAGAGTCCGTAGAAACCAAATCCATAGTTTTCTCTAACTTTGAAAGAGTCTATAGAAATCTACCCTATGAAGTCCCTAGAAACCATCTATGAAGTCCATAGTTCCACCTAAAAAGTCTGTAGATTTGAGTCTGTAGAATTGGGGGAGTCCATAGAATTGAGTCTGTAGATACAAGTCCATAGATTTCTTCCTGCAGGGTCCGTAGATTTCCTCCTGTGAAGTCTGTAGATTTAAGCCTGCGGAGCCCTTAGATTCAAGTCTGCAGAGTCCCTTAGCTAAAAAACTTTTGGAAAATAGAGAAATTAAAGGCTCATAACAATTTTTGAGAAGGGAAGAGAGACTTTTTTTTGGCTTGTAGGACCAAAAATAGTTCATGTGTTGTCCCAAAAAGGAGTGACAGATTTTGGGAACAATAACTGGCTCCAGTTGGGGAACTTCCTTCAGTTGAAATTTTGGAATAACTGAGGGGAGTAGAGACTAGAATCTCTAGTTCCTTTAAGCGTGCCATTGGGATATGGAGTCGTGCCAACCAAAAATAAAGTGAGGTGCCAAAAATGAAAATGAAAAGGAAAAGCACAAAAATAGAACTAAAGACTATACAAATATACATATGTACAAAAGATCTTATATGATACTTCAAGAGTTGAAGTGCTTCAGATGCTGCCCATTATGAGGTAGAGAAAAGAGCGTGCCATCTTGATACTTCAATAGGAAACTATTTTCCCTGTTGAGCTCATGGATAGTGAACGAGCCTCTCCAAAGGGAATCAAATTTCCCATGCATTCCCTTTGGTTCTCTCCTTTTGCCCCATAGCAGGACTTGATCTCTAATCTAGAAATCATGATCTTTTGCTTTCTCATCGAAGAGCCTCTTCACCAGACTTTGATGGGCAGCAATTCAGTCTACCACCATGGTTTGCTACTCATCCAGCTTAGTCAAGCACATGATCCTTTTGTCAATGGAGCTTTCATATATTTGATCCTCAATTGCCTTGGCCAATTTCAATGCTAGAAATTCCAGGGTGATTGGTATTCTAGCATTGAGACCATAAAGAAGTTGGAAAGGAGACATACCAATTGCCCTTTTTGGTGTAATTCTATCTACCCATAGAGCATCAACCAATGCTTTATGCCATGTCCATTGGTTGTCATCCACCAGCTTCCTGATGATGGTCACCAAGTTCTTGTTGCTTGATTCAGCTTGGCCATTCCTTTGTGGGAAATAATTAGAAGAGTGGGAGAGGTTAATCCCATAGTAAAAACAAAATTGAGTGATCTCATGAGAAGAGAAATAGGCAGCATTATCCATCACAATCTTGGTTGGGACCCCAAACCTAGAAATGATGTTCTCCTTGAGGAAATCACATACTACTTCTAAAGTAGCATGCTTGGTTAGAATTGCTTCCACCTATTTGGTGAAGTAATCTATGGTTATGAGGACATAATCATGTCCAACACTTGAAGATGGGTTTACAGCACCAATGAAATTAATTCTCCATTGCTGAAATGGCTCTTCTATCACCACTGGTTTGAGAGGCAGGGTAGCTAACTTGGGTCTTCTAACAAACTACTTGCATAATTCACATCTCCTTACCCACTTGTACGCATCTTGAAAAAGAGTAGGCCAGTAATACCTGGCTCACATAATCTTATGGGCAGTTACAGGAGTAGAAAAATGTCCTCCATAGGCTGTATTTTAGAAGGACCTCAAAAGTTGGTTATGCTGCTCTTTATCCATGCAATGAAGGAACACTCCATCAAGGCTTCTCTTGTATAGGCCGTTGTCCCAGAGGACAAAATTGGTAGCTTTCAGTTTGACAGTCCTCCTTTCTTTATGAGATAGGTGGGCTAGACACTCACCGTAAGTAAAAAAAATGAGCAATATTTGAATACCACTCATTCATGGTGGAGACAAAGAGGATTGTTGGTGTGTCTTCTACTTCTTTTTCTTTATACCCTACTTCTTCGAGTTTGTTGTCAGCAATCAATTGACAAAGGCCCTTTCCCCACACTAGCTTTGTTGGTTTGATGACTAGATCAAATCTTGGATTTTAGTAATCCAATTCCCTCTTTTGGTTCCAAAATCTTGTTGAGTTAGTATGGATTTGACTGTGGTATCAGGAACCAGGGTAGTAACACATGAATTGAGGATGTAGAAATGGAAATGCTTCACTACCTTGACCACCACATAGGCATGCTTTTCCATGTTTGAATACTTTAGCTCATGAGCTTTAAGAGGACAACTCATGAAGGATATGGGAGATTCCATTCCTTCTTCATTCTACTGAACTAGGATGGCTGAAAGTGTGTGTTCAGAAGCATAACTATACATGATGAAATCCCTGGTATAAACTGGACAAACTAGAATTGGGATGTGGGCAATGGCTATCTTGATGTTCTAGAATGCTAATTTGCCTTCTTTAGTCTAGCTGAAGGTGGCCTTTCCTTTCATCATATCCATAATATGATGAGTCTTCTCAGTAAACTCAGAGATGAATCTTCATAAAAAATTCACTTTTTTGAAGAAAGAGTGAACTACAGTCTTACTCGTGGGCAGATTAAGCTCCTAGATGGACTTGAATCTGTCTGAGTCAATATTTATACCTTCTTTGGATACAATGTGTTTGATAAGCTTCCCTTTTATCACCCCAAAAATAGGCTTCTTGGGGTTCAAAGAAATGCCATTCTGGCAGCAGCATTCTAGCACTTGTTGCAAGTGGTGCACATGATCTAAGCGATGCTTGAAAAAGATGGTTAGATCATCCAAATACACTATATTAAACTTACCCATTTCATCTTTGAAAGCAAGGTCCATTTCTCTCTAGAAAGTGGTACCAGCACTTATCAAGCCAAAAGGCATTCTTTGATATATAAAGGTGCCCCAAGGGGTGGTGAAGGTAGTCTTGTGCTAGTCTGCTTCACCCACTTCAACTTGATTGTATCCTGAGAAGCCATCTAGCATTGATAACATCTCAGAACTGATCATGGTCTGAAGCACTTGATCCATGATGGGCAAAGGATAGTTATCCTTTAAGGATGACTGATTCAAGTTTTTGAAATCCATACATATGCAAATTTTGCCATTCTTCTTCCTCAAAGGTACTATGTTGGCAATCCATGTGGAATGATGGATTTGAAAGATTATCCTGGCATTCCACATTTTCTATATTTTGGATAGAATAGTATCTGATATTTTCAGATTATACTATCTAGATTTTTGCCTATAAGGTGTCAAATTATCCTTAAGAGGAATTTCATGGCAGATTTCTTTAGGCCTGAGTGACTTCAAATCCTCATAAGAGTATGCTCGGACATCCATGTATTGGTAGAGTAGAGAAGTGAACTTGGATTTCTCCTCAGGAGTGCAGCATTTTCCAATGTTCACCATCTTGGGATCATCCTTGGCACCCATATTTAATTGATCAAATTCCTAAGAAGAGATTGAATTTTTTTGTTGTTGTTTGATGAATCTGTCATGTTTATCAAACAACTTCTCAAGGGAAACTAGGCCTTTTGGGATTTTATTCCCTTTAAGTTGCAGGAACTCCTCACCTGCGTCTGCACTTGATTGTGGGGCTGGTTCAAAATTCTGAGGCTCATTGCCTTTGAAATGTAGCCATTCAAAGATGTCTTTCTACTCTAAGAAGGCAATGATTTTATTGTCATTGTTAAACACTTACCAATGACTAGCATTATCAGGTACACTTGGTCAGAAGATTAGCTCAATAGTGTACTTGTCTCTTATGAAGTCAAGGTGAGGGACTATAAGAGTTGCTGAAATAGCCAATGCATCAGCTCTATCATTAAACTCCCTGGGTATGGTAGAGATGCTGAAAGCATCAAAGTATTCAAGTTGATTCTAGACTAGATTACGGTGGTGGCACAATCTTTAGTTCTTAGTTATATATAGGTTTCTCACCTGACAAACCACTAGTTCAGCATCTTCTTTGGCATGGAGTTTGATGCCTTTGTCATGAGTAGTCTTCAACCCAAGTAAGAGAGATTCATACTCAGTTGTGTTGTTGGTGTTGCTGAACTGTAACTTATATGAAGAAGGAAAGATATCTCCTTGAGGAGATATCAGCACAATCCTAGCTCTTAAACTGGTAGAAGAGAAGCTGCCATCAAATTCTAAAATCCATACTTCTTGAGACACTAATTTTTCTTTAGATTCTTAGTATTTTGGAGGAGGAGATTCTTCAGCACTTGTGCTGCATTCTACCCTCCTTTTTATTGTTCTAGCTAAAGGTATTTTCAAACTATCACATTCAAGAGTTTCATTAGGCACTTCATGTACTTCCTCTATGGTCAAGAAATAATTACCCATGCCTAAAGACTCAAACAAAATTTGAGCTTCAGGCACTAATGTCTGAGTAGCCACGTATTTCACTTCCTTCTCAGGGAGTAGCCTCTTCATGATGCCTTTGATAGGGATTCTCACCTCAGATAAGTCCCTGCTCAATTCACCACCAACATCCTTACAAAAATTTTGGCCAAGAAGGATGTTGTATGATGCTGGGACGTCAGCCACCAGGATAGTCATCTTGATTCTTTTGTTTGGGAACACTACAAATACAAATTGAGCATCCTTGATTTGTCCCAGTAGTGGGACTTGTTTGTTCTCCATGGAAAAACATCTCCCAAATGTCTTGGTCAATGTGAGACCAAGATCTTCTACCACTTTGGTAGGCATGACATTGTCTGAAGCTCTAGAATCAATGATGTAATTGCTTAGCTTGTGACCGTTTATCAATAGAAAAACATAAAAAGGCTCTATTTTCTTAGGGGTAGTAGTAGGAGTAATGACAAAGTTATTTGAGATAGACATGTTCCTTGGGGGATCATGAGTTACCTTCTTAGCTTCTTATCTTGCTGGGATGGTTTGGTTCTTTACACATTGAACCAATTTGTCTAACTGATCAGGGTTGGACTGCAGGAATTCAAATTCAGACATTTGAATTTTGGTTTTCTTTATATGGTCAATTATATAAAATGTTTGGAATGAGCTAGGAGTAGAGGATGGGAGTTCATCCTTTTGATTTTTGGGAGGGAGAGGATTGATCTATGAGTTGGAAGTAGAAGGCATAGAGATGTTTGATGTATTCACCTTTTTAGCAGTCACTAAGTCCTTTGGCTGGAAGGGTAGAGTGGTTCCCTACTTAGCAATTGAGATTGTTGGTTGAGGTCACTCCTCTATCTTCTCTTTATCAACTTGTTAGGCTGATTGATTCTTGGATTGGGTAAACATAGCATATGATCCCTCAGCTGCTTCACCTTCCCTTCTGGGTTCATCTTGATAATTCAAGAAACCAATGTTGGAGTCGCTAGTTGATTCTTCTTGGTCTTCTATGAAGAGATTAGCATCATTTTTTTGATCAAACTCATGTTGGAAAGAGGAATCATGTTTAGTTTCTATATATCCAACTATTGAGTTGGTTGGAGACACTTCAATGGCCAAGTTCCCATGTGGAGGAGGAAGACAGTTTGGCTACCCTTGATTCCTAGTAGAATTGCCTTGGTATGTCTAATTCTAAAATGTTCTCCTTAACATATCTCTATATGAAGGAGCAGATGACTTTCCTTGAGCCATTTGTTTTCTGAGAGCTAGCAACTCATTTTCTAGCTTCTACACCATTAGATCAGTGGTGGTTGTAGGTGAGTATTCTGAAGATGAAGAGGAATTACATTTGTTAGGATCTCTCCTTATCTTTCCTGCCAAGATAAAGTCATATTCTACCTCATTAGCCAAATCTTGAGCAATAACAAGGCCTATGTGTCCAGCACGTCTTAGCAAAAAAATCACTTCAGGTAGTTGTGAGTTGATGAAGAAACATTTGAAGTTTTCAGGTGTTGGTTGAGCAATAGTAGGAATCTTGTTCCTCAGCTTGTCAAAATTTGCTATGAAATCCATCATAGGTTCATGAGGCTCCTTCTTCATCTATGTGATCTAGGCCAGCAAGGCATGTGCATCTTTTACAAGCTTGAACCTTGCTTCAAACTTGGCTTTAAGAGTGTTCTAATCAGTTATTGATCGAGCCTATAGGTGGTAGAACCAGTTTGCAATAGCACCTTGCAATGTTTCTACAAAAATCTTGACTGCCACATCTTCAAATTCCATTCCTATTACACCACAGGTTATGCTGAAGGCTGCAATGTGTTCATCAAGGTGAACTCTCCCATCACCAAAGAATTTGGGAAAATTATTCCTTGAACTACGTGGAAGCTCATGTAGAGGTGGAGTTAAATTCAGTGGGCCAAAAGAGTAACCCCAAGGACCTTGAATTGCCATGATTGGATTATGGAAAGAAAGGATAACAAATCTAGGTGGGGTATTTGTAGGTAAAGCTCTAGCGATAGTAGAAAAAGAAGCTCTACCTTATATTGGTGACCTAGTATGGATGGGAGGAACACTCTTGGATCTTTGATTTTGGGGTTGTGGAGGAAGCAAATCAAAATTTCTTTGCTACACCAACTCAAAGACTGGTTCAACAACACCTTGGGTTCTCTAACTTCTGGTATAACGTGGAGTTGCTAGATTGTAGGATAAAAAATGGGAAAGAACTAGTTCTGGTTCTGGTTCAGCTTGAAGCTTGAGGCTTCAAAATGTTGTTCTTCTTTAGTGGATCTAGTTTGTAGACCAGCTAATATATAATGGAAATGGATAAGGCTATAATGATAATGGATAAGACCCAGATGAGAGTCACCAGAGTATACAATGGATGAGGATAGGAACTGCTTGTTTGAATCCCCAGCGAAGTTGCCAAAAAATTGTTGGGTGAATATTTTATCAATCAGCATACTGATGAACAAAATAGGTCTAATCAACCATAGCAAAGAAGATTGGTCAGCCTAGTGTGCAAGTTTACCACATCAAAAGGGGACAAATCTCTCCTCTCATCAAGGGGAGGTTCCCTATAAGTATGAAGGAGATATATACTATAGATATATGCAGAAAATAACACTCAGGGGTAGGGTATCACCATCCATATCTCTTTTTTCAGAGATGATGCTCACAGGCAAAGGAGAAATCTAGGTGAAAAGACTAAAGACACTTCTCTTCTTTTAGAAGTGATCTTACAGGAAATAGCAAGAGTTCTTTCAGGTAGTGCAAGTGACTGGTAACAGGGTACATCAACCAACAGAATGAGGTGTAGCACAAAGTCTCCACCTCAGCTACCCAAAGAGTGAGAAAAAAGGATAATGGGGGCACAAAGTCATCCCAAGATCCTTCACATAGAACAAAAAATAGACAAACAAACTAAAGACAATTACAGACAACATAAAGTCTTCCATAATTGACTTCAGGACACCTTCTTGATTACTTCCACAAGTTCTACTTGTTATATTAAATAAACAAGAAAACATTCAGAAGATAGACATAAGAACAATCTCCTAAAATGATACAAGCTATAACAGCACAAAGTCTGTAGGTAACTTGCTTTCTCATTCAGATAAAATAATATGAACAACAATCTGATCTCAAAGTCTCAGTATTCGCCTTTCAATTTAGGTAGAGTTTTTGCTTTTTTTTATCAAAAAGGTCTCCTTTTGCATAAAACTAGATTTTACAATATATAACAGCCCAAAAAAGATTGGCACTTTATTCCATGGGGTGACCCATGTTGCATTCAATGCTTTGAATGCGTCTTTAGTTTTGTCCTTTGACCATGCTGGAACAGGGTGGCTGCCTTAACTATGGCATGTTATTTAATTTCACATGTCTTCTCTTAGGCCTGGGTCATCTTGTCTGTCTCCTCTTGTCTGTGCAGCTGCCCACTTTGTCTTTACTCCAAGGGAGACAAATAGGTCACATCTTCAATGCTTAAGGGCTCAAATATCTATTTTTTGCACAATATTCCAACTACTAAAATAACACAGATATTTCCCTCTTTGTCTCTTTCTACTATGATTTGAGCCCTCAGGCTATCTTTTCCCCCTTTGCTAGCTCTTTCAACTTCTCCTCTAGGTGGTTCTTCCTTTCAGCCTTGGTCTTAAGGCCTTTGAATGCATTTGGGTCCATGCTTAAGCCTGTAAAGATCAACGACTAGTTTATTCCCACAAATTTGATGTCTTTGGGCCTATCATCATTTGAAAGCCAACAGCTAGTTTGTTGCCCTAAATTTGATGGCTTCAGGGACATCGCCAGACTTTTGGATCTCAATGGCTAGTTCACGACATTCAAATTTGACATTTGTGGGCCCATCACTTTCCTTGACAATTCCTTCAACTTTCTTGTTTTGTCCTTCTCGATGGAGAAGAATCCCTTTGAGGTCTTGAGAAAGGCCTATTTTGGCCGGTGAGAGCCCCCTGTAAGGGTACATGCCCTTTGGGGTGCTTCGGATGGCCTTTGGGCTTTTCCTTCAGCGGGCTTCATCCTTCAGTCAAAAGTCTGAATGAATTCTTTTGGACATTTTGTCTAAAGGAATTGTTCCTTTCCTTCATTCTTTCTTCCCTCTCGCTTCTACTTTTTGTTGGGCTTTCTTTGGGTGGGCTTTTGTCTATCTTCGAGCTATTTTCAGCTTTAATTCCTTTGGACAAAATTTCTGAAGGAATTCCTTCAGACATTTTGTCCGAAGGAAATCTTCGTATGCCTTAACCATTTTTTTGTGGGCTTTGGGCTTCATCCTTTGGTCGAGTCAATTCCTTCAGAAAAAAGTCTCAAGAAATTCCTTCGAACTTTTTGTTTAAAGGAAATGGTCCTTAAAAACTTTTTCGTGAGAACTTTTCTAAAGGAATTCTCTTTCTCACTCGGCCTTCAAAATGGTTCACCTGCTTCTTGCCTGCCCTCTGTACGGGCTGGTTGAGCTCCAAAGTCACCTTTTGAATTTTTGCAATGGTCCACTTTGGATCCCAAGTTCCCTTCACAAGGGCACTTGTCCTTTGGGCTCTTGGAAGACCCCTTTGAACTTCCTAATTGAAAAAATGGCTAAGTGTTGAACCTGTTTCTTTCCTACAAAGTCCATAGAAACCAACCTGCAGAGTCCGTAGAAATGAGTTCGTAGATCTAGGGGAGTCTGTAGAAGTGAGAAACTAGCCTACAGAGTCCATAGTTTTGAGGCCTTGATAGTCCATATAAATGAGCCTTCATGTAGAGTCCGTAGATTTGAGCTTTCCTGTAGAGTCCATAGATTTAAGCCTGCCTGCAGAGTCCGTAGAAACCATGTCCGTAGTTTTCTCTAACTTTGAAAGAGTTCATAGAAATCTACCCTGTGGAGTCTGTAGAAACCATTTGTGAAGTCTGTAGTTCACTTGCAGAGTTTGTAGATTTGAGTCCATAGAACTGGGGGAGTCTGTAGAAATGATTTTGTAGATACAAGTTCGTAGATTTCTTCCTGCAGATTTTGTATATTTCCTCCTGTGAAGTCCATAGATTTAACCCTGTGGAGTCCATAAATTCAAGCCTGCAGAGTCCCTTAGCTGAAATTTTTTGGGAAAATGAAGGCTCATAACAATTTTTGAGAAGGGAAGAGAGATTTTTTTTGGCTTGTAGGACCAAAAATAGTTCATATGTTGTCCCAAAAAGGAGTGACAGACTTTGGGAACAACAAGTCGATAAAAGACAAAGATGGAAAAATAAAAAGAATGGTAAGATGGAAAAAATTTAAATAATGCATGTATCAATGTTATGCAATAGAGTATGAAAATTATCATAAATGTCAATGACATCTTATTAGGAAATGAGGAATAATTTCAGCTCAATTTAAAAAAGTTATTCGATCTAATTTACTCGGTAAAAATAAACAATTTTCCACTTTATATCACATTATAAAAAAACCCAAGCCAATATCAAATTTTTTAGATTATAATATTTTATTGCAACATATTGGATTGCATAAAATTCCACAATCACATTGGTCAAATAATAGTGCTTTAGAGATGGAAAAATGCCTTGTGATGATTGAAAGGGAGGAGTTGAAAGAAAAATTAAAAGTAACATGGTTTGTCTCACTATCCATTGATGAGGTAATAGAAATTAATAATGCATCATGGGTTTTCATGCATATTTAAACATTTGAAAACCATTCAAGGAAACCTCACTTATTATCTATAAGTAAAATGAAGAAAAATTGTAATGTTGAAAACCTTTAAAATTGGTTATTTTTGATTTGATAGATATTGCTCAGATGAATTATTATGATATAGGTACCAAGTTAGTATGTGTTAGTGTGAATGGTACATTATTAATGTAAGGGAACAAAATTGGTCTATGTTTTCACCTATAAATAACAACTGACCCATATATGACTCCAATCCACTACATGGCACATAGAATGTATCTTGCTTACAATATTGTTAGCACACTTCAAAATGTTGTAAAAGTGGAGGAGCTTATCCATGAATTACAAGCGTACATGTCAAGTATTCTAAAAAGGTTTTTATAGTTACAAAAAATTATGATTGGAGTGACTGATGGTAAAAATTTATTAAAATATGTTGATACAAGATGGATTTCCATGTATGAACTTGCATGTAAAATATTTGAAGAATTTCAATTGTTGACAAGTTTTATGTTTAAATATAGGATGGATGTTGACAAGGCAAAATATTTATTTTATAATTTGAAATTTTTTGAAACCCTACAAACATTGTGTGGTTTTTTGTTCATGTTGAAATAAATGCATTTTTTGATGAAACATGTGCAAGAGATATCCATAAATACTGTTGACTTTATATGGTTGAGGAAACAAGGTTGTCAATCTCTTGATATCTTATACTACTCGAATGAAAGTTTTAAGGGACCAATATTTGACAGTTGGAAAATTTTAACAGATATTAAGGACCCTAAAAACTATTTGAAATTCAATATTAATGATCATCTTTGCATTGTCTGTAATGGAAAGGAGATACCACTACACAGTTTCCAAAGACAAAGTGATGTGGTTAGAGAAGAAATTGAAGTACCTACATCACAGGTTCTATATGATAATGTCATATATGAGACACAAATGAAATTGATAAATAATTCAAAAATATTATCTATTGAAATTCAAGATCGATTTCAAAGGGATGAGTTACTTGAAGCCATGGGAGTAGTGAATATTATATTTTGTAATTGTCTACAGGGTAAAGAAATAATAAGTAATGTATTTATCAAATACATGCGTACTCTCATTAATCATTTTATTAATTCTGTAAAATTTAATGGAGTTGAAGTTGAGGGTATTTTTCAAAAAGATTTATTGAAAAAATAGTCAACGTATTTTGGAATTATAATGGTTGAATAATATCGATCCTTAAATGAACCAATAAAAAAGGTACTATTACAAGACTATAAAAGAAAATATATCCCAATAATGTTCTACAAAAAAAAATTAGGGAATATTTTAGATTATATGAATTATGCCAAATAATGATTTTGGGATGGTGGAAGATGAAAGGGTCTTTAGTGAATTATCTTTTGTCAAACCCAAACTTTAGAATAGATTGGATAAAAATCTTGATGCATGTTTCAGGTTATGCAGTGGATGAGTTTCTATATGAAAGAGTGATTTCCATTAGGATTTCTCTTATTGAAAGAAGAGGAGTCACTAATATAGATACCAAAGAAGATATTAAAATTTCCACTGAGATAGTACATACAAATGTCAACGATGAAATGGGTGTTACAAAAGAGTTGTTCCAGCTACCTGAGTTTTAGTTTATATGCATTTCAAATATAATTGAATTAAATTTAGTCGTGATAAATATATGTTATTTACTAAATAATATTTTCTCTTTGTAATTCATAAATTAATTACATAGCCAGTAGTCTTATACTGAATAGTACTTCATATTCTCAATTATGTTGTTTATGAATGGATTAATTGAGTTCTTTACCAATAGTATGTATGACACTGACACAATATTAGGATAGGTAGATGGAAGTTTGTATGATACTAATGCATGTCTACATATGCAGAATGATTGTTTAATTATGGAGATGATTGTGTGCTTATATAGATGGCCATCTATATTATTGCTAGATGACAACATCATTGCCATCTAGTGACATCATTATCAAGTGACAAATTTGGTGTCAAAATATGACAGCTATATTCGTCAAGTGACATCTAGTCCCTTAATAACTTTAACAATTATCAATTGTAATTTCAATTGAATTAATTTATTTTCCCAAAAAACTAGTCATAAAAACATTTTTACTGCAAATCAAATTGAAAATCCGCACTCACATTTTAAAAATGCATATCATACATATAGTACAATTATATTAATTTAAAAAATATATTAATTTCTAAGATAATATCTAACACATCATCAAATACAAGCCATCTAAGAAGTAAGAATCCAATGCATATTCTAAAAGCCATTAATACAATATATATTGAGTTTGAAACTAATTATCTTAGAATATTATAGTATTTTCACTATAAATAAATATTAAAACTGGCATTGATTCATTATTTTTTGGTTTTATGTGAAGTGTATGTCTGCTTTTCTATTACAGAAGGCACTTCCTCTCTATGGCTTGTATTATCTTTTAGGATTCCTATTTGGATAATATCCTTGGTTGCATTATTAATGTTTTCAAGATTTTCCTTTTCATCTTTTGTTACATCTCTTATAGAAAAAAGATGAGGGATCCACATCAGATTTCTACTTAAACTAAAAAATTGGATCCAATCCATGGTTGATACATAAGTTTTTCTTTAAAGTAAATTGTTGCATCTCAAATTTTTTGCATTATTTGGAGGTGCAATTTGAGTACCTTCACTTAATTATTTAAATTATCATATTTTGATAGAAATTAAATGATGAAAATTATTTAGCTAAAAAATTACAATAATTAATGCAAATGATAAAAAAATAGAATGAGTATAACTTACCACAGCTTTCCCCTTTTTTACATTAGCAATAACCTATCTTTTGCCCATTTTTTGTGGTATACTTATGCCTCTGCATTTAAATTCTGAAGCTTGTTCAACATTATATCTAAAAATTATCATTGTAATCATTTCTAATTGTTACTACTCCAAACACAACCTTATTCAACAAAATATCACTTTTTCTTGTTGACTTTCAACCAATTTGAATGGTTAGACACGTTGGGAGTGATTGTGAAATTGGGCATTTATTTCATGTATCAAAACTTTAGACCTTACCTCCTATATCTTCAAACACTCAATTTCACCAAGAAAAATTTATTTTACATAGATCGTAGTATTACCTGCCAATAAATTATCTAAAGAAAAACTAGTAAGTTTATCATCAATCTTAAGAATGTCAGGATTGGGAGGGGGAGGGGTGAGCTAGACACCATAGAGAAATGTGATGGAAGTTATTGGGAATTGGACTCTAGCCCCTTATTATGTGATCCTTGAATAATATCATGGGGATTGAAATAAGTATATTAATCCCCACTCTCCATTCCCAAAAAATCATCATCAAGATCTATATGTTGTAAAATAGTAGTCGCTAAGCTAGGCATACTGCCAAGAGAGGTTTGGAAACTTTGACATTGTCAAAATGGATAGTACCACTACTTGGGGATGAAAATGATAAATGTTTGCCCTTAGTTACAACTTGGTGTCCTAGTGGTGGTGGCATAAAATGTTGCCTTCGAGAAGGGGTATCTGCAAATTTAAAAAGATATAAGATAACTACTAAATGAGAATAAATTTAATATTTATACTACAAAAAGATATTAATAAGTACATAGTTTGTTATTGAGGATGCCCTGTAGATATTTGTTACACTTGAATACTTGGAGGAGGTATTTGGGAAGATTGGGGGGAAGATTCAAATGATGATGTAAAAATCAGATGAAGCAAATTAAACACATCTATAATCTATAAAGAAATTATTAATAATATAAACAAGAAAATGGTATTACCAATAGCATAAAAGGTGGTTTGAGTTTATGTTTATGCAACTAGATTGGGTGGAGGGCCTAGAGGAACTATATAACTCTACATTCTTTTGTGCCTGGTCAATTGAAGAGCAGATGATTCAGCATCCATGTCTGATTCTCTAGAGGCCTCGGGGGATTGTCAACCCCTTACTGTTACTTTTCTTCTTTAAACTAGTATCACAATTATTGTATGTGAGGAGGACAAAATTTCTTCATTTAATTATAAAACATTAAATAAATTTTAAATTATTTAAAATGTAGTTGTAAACATTAATTTACCTCTTGTTCTACAACTGAAGAGAGGTGGGCTACATTTTTTCTTGAAGAGCAGTTGAAATATTCATTCTCTCCATTTATAATTCCAAAAATTCCTCATTATACAAAGAAATAATATAATTGGTACATATAAAAGTAAAATTATCAATGGTAAGATAAAAATATAAATCACTTATAATTTTATTCGATAGATACAAACACCAGTCAATTTTTTATCCACTCAAAGTACATAAGATGTAGACCATATGATAGCAAACATCTACACTATTTTCTTAATTGATGATATTTAGTCCATACACAACCTCATTTCCTAATTTGTCTTCAAATTTATATCATGTTTGCAATGTTTATCTATTTTTCTTGTATCTTGAAAAGTTATCCTTATATGTATATTGGTCTTTTCTAGACCAATGACAATATTAGAATCAACCAGTGTTTTATATTTTATTCACCAAGTTTGATCACAATAATTTTGAACCCTTTTAGATTCCTTTAACATTCCCCTTATCAATGATCAATTGCTTTCTATTAGGTCTATCTTAGACCTTGATTTTTAACTATCAATGATTAACCCTTCTAAATGAGTCCTTTTTTATAATGAGAAATGATCTCCATTTATCTTCTTGAAATTTTGATACCAAAAATTGATAGCATCTCCATTTATTTGCCATCCATATTATAATTAAGGATAAAACCTTTTTTTCTTTATACTAATATCATTAGTTTATAAACCATTTTGCAACCTCAAAACTCTAAATTGTTCCTTGTTATTGACTTATTAGCCTACAATTTTCTAAGAATGAACCATCTGCATTATATCTTTCTTTATTCATGATCAAAACCATTCATAAGACTCAAAAAAAATTCTTATACTCCTTTAAGATTTAATTCATCTCTCAATATGGATTTATTATCATCCTTATACATGAATATCTAAATGTCATAATTTCAAATACAAAACTTATAAATGCGAGCACCATCTTCCTAAACTTTACTCAAGGACTCTTTCAATCATTGTAATATTTGGGACTCTTCATAAGACTTTAAAAATTCTGTGTATTTTTGAATCCTTTTGTCATTTTGCATTGTCAACAATTATCAACCATATTAAATCTTCATTGACTATTTATTTATGCAATCTCAGGAATATATAAATTGTAGAGATCTTAATAAATATAGACTTCAAAATCTTACCTCCAACATTCGATGTCTTGATAGTATCCTTCAAATCTTTATTGAATTAATTTACTCTTCATTCTCATTTAATGTTTGATCATTGTCTTACTCCTCAATGCCAAATCTTCATTTTAATCCAATTATCTCTATCTAACTTATCAATGTTCATTGAGACCAATGTAGGACTGTAGCTCTCAAAATGTAATCATAGGCCAATCCGATGATTAACAAACATATTATTCTCTTTAACTTTCATATAACTTATTAATGCCCATATTATTTTAGAAATCTACCTTTTTTATGGTTTATTCTAAAACAATTCAAAAACAACTTTTATTCGACTGTCAAAACCTTCTAGAACATCAACCCAAGAACATGCATTTATAATAATCTTGAATTCTATACATTTTTAGAGACTCATAATTCTAATCTAAAAAATCTTCATCGATCGTATGTCTCGATTATCATAGAGTTTTGACTTGCAAACTTGAATTCTTTTCATTTAGTAAAATCTTAACGTGTTCTAATTATTGAAACTCTCTATTGTCATAGCCAATAATGGATACTAGACTACTTTTGTATATCTATGAAGTCCTTCAATGTATATATTTTTACAAATAACTTCATTATTCAAAAGACTATTACAAATTTACCTCAATGTTCTCGAATGAAATTTTCATTCTTAATTCTCGATATCTATAGTGACTAATTCACCTACCCAAGATTATATAATTTGACACAAACCCCCTTAGTTATGTTATCAAATCTTCATTCTCTCACACAATACTCAAAACTATCATTATTTCTTAGACTGAAACATAGAATACAAATTTTTGAATTCTTTAACCAGAGCATATATTGTCTAATCATAGGAGAATATGAAAAAAAAATATAAATATGTTAAGTACCTTCTAGGACTTTGTCTGAGAATAACAATCAACATCTTGAATCTCTTATTATTCATAAAAGCTCAAATTATACATGAATAGTTGTAAAGATTATTATATATGCAACTATATAGACTCGAAGGCCTTACTATCTCCTTGCCTACTCATATACACAACTCATCACCTTTACAAAGACTATTTTAGTTGACCTTGTACTAGTACATTTACTTTTTTTTGGACTCTCTTACCTCTACGTGATAACATATCTTTATTTGGTTTTGGTCTTAGAATAGGACCAAATATCTCTCCCTTGCTTCTTATCTCTAACTAATATAATCTTTTTAGCTTCTTAATATGTAGAAGTCTTCTTCTAGATAGTCTTTAGGTGGATTTACATTTACATGGAAGTAAATAACTTTTACAACATGAAAATAAACTCTTAAGACTATTACAAGAGGGTCCCTAAGACTTTTTAGATCATAACCAAGTACATATTTACATTGTTGAAATAGTTCATATTCTAATGCTCTTGCATCACCATACCCCAGATCGGTATGTTTGATGCTCTTCTTTAAAATATAATTTTAGCCTGAAAAAATTCTATCATGGCTAGAAGAAAAATATTGCTAACAGATTGTACAGGGAGGCCCTTACTAGATTTTTTATTCTACCCACCTATAACAAAAGCAAATATACTAGTTCAAAGAGAATTATACTTTTAATTGATGGTGGTACTTGGTACCCTATTGAGAATTTTTATTGAATGGATAAATTTTAAAATAAACTTATAATAATAATAATAATAATAATAATAATAATAATAATAATAATAAACTAGTATGAACCCTCAATCGGCAAGTCAAAGTGAAACTCTAGATATTTCTTGTTCTAATATGTTAGTGAAGCATGGGTGGTCACAGGGTTAGAATTTATTAGGGGGGGTTGTATTAAGTTATAGATGTCTTTTGGGGTGACACCAAATCAAAAAATATATGATTGCACCTTCACTGTGAATATGGACTCTACACGGTCATAGCTCCTAAGTAAAGTGGTGAGTAAAGTGGTGTCTATATCGTACTGGGGCATATTGACAAGCCCTTCCAAATTGCACTTCTTAACCCAATCCATGTATGCATCTTCTTTCTCTAGGATTCAAAGTATCTAAGGGCACATAAGGTTATTGTATAGTATTTTTGATGAGGATGAGCTTGGGGTAGCCATTATGCTATAGGGGGTGTCTAGGTGGTCTCTAGGAGGTAATTTGCTTTGTAGGGAATTAGGTCTCTAGGAGGTCAGAGTGGAATATTCAAGGCTCAAAAGTGTAAAATGAATTGGCCTGGTAGTATTTATAGGAAAATGACACATAAGAACTAATATTTGGAAATCAAAATTAGGCACAAATATTAGTGGGGCCATAGACACACAATGGGAAAATATCATATGGTAGACACACAAATGAACAATAATAGACACTATTATGAAATGGAGTATGCTATCATTAGATGGTATATGCTATCAAGAGATAGTCCACATTATTTTCTGATGGCATGCATTTTCACTTGATAACATGCATTATCACTTGATAATGTATCCTATCAATCTATAGTTTATATCATTGATCAACAATGTGAACTACCTACCCTAGGTCAAGCAGTAGCAAAACCCTAAAATGATAATGATAAGTCAAGCCATAGTCACATCCAAATCAATTACCACACACTTGCATATACATGATTCATCACATTCCATTATATGATTCACCTACACAATTATACACCTTCCACACTGATTCACCACCATTTTAAAACTAATTCACCTAGAAGATGCAGAGCTCTTACCCTTAGCCTGCAATTCTCCTTTTCTTAGCTTACAAACTTACAAATCTTCTTTAATCAACACTTAGTCTATCTTGTCCAAATGGACTAGACTCAATTCCCTATTTGTCAAATATTTAAAACATACATATAAATACATTCACACATCTCATTTCAACCATGTTAACCCTCATTTGCCATTCTTCATAGACAAGATCTCTTAATGTCTTGTTTCACTAATATTTTTTACTTTGACAACATGCTTTCATAATTTATTTGAGTACATTATTAGTCTGAGACTCTTGAAACATGCTTTTTAAAATCTCATTTAACAATCTTCATTTATTATATACCTTCCACAATACTTTAAGACACTTCTTCATAGCTCTACCTATTCCTTGCACACTCCTTGTAGCCCTTTTATAAGCATTAAACACAAAGTACAAAAAATTATAGAGGATTTAGGGATAACCACTCAAAAATTTGGTTACCCTCTATTGAATACCAATTTTACACAAAATCTCAGTCCTTTACTCATCCTTTGAACCACTTTTCTACACACTTTTTTTATTCCCTGTTAATTGCAAATTAGGTCTATTAGGTTTTCTTGCACCATCTATACACACAGTCAGTAATATAAGTACAGATACATACCCATATAGTCAACTAAAATCAAAATATACTGATATATCCTCTTACCTTTTTAATTTCTGAGATTCATACCTTTTCATTGGTTACTCTCTCTCCAAAATATGGTTTTATGTTTCACTGCCTTACTTAGGGTTTCATTACTTTATTTTTAACTTGAGAGGATAAATAATGTCCCTGAAAGCTTCTTGATGACTGTCAATTATTCCAAATACATTTATAAGTTTTTTTCAACATACCTATACCTTCCTAAAGGTTCAACTCTCCTTGCTTCTCTCTTAAATAAGCTCCATTCATGGATTTTAAGGTCCAAAATAACACTCAGTATACCTAAAGGTTATGCAATAGGGATTATCAATGCTTATAGACTCAATAATAGTATTGGAACTTTTCCTTTAACATTCATCTTCATTACACAATCAAGTAAACAGCCACATGATTCAATCTTGAACCATTTCTTAGGGTTCTTGATAAACTGACTACTCAGAACCTACACATAGGTTTACTAGTACATCTGTAACATGTTTTTCCTTTCAAGTTTTCCCAACATACAATATAATCCTTGCCTTTACTTTGAGTTTACACTTTCAAAAATTAACACTAAAAATACTTTAATAACCTTGAAACACAAACTCCCAATCATCAACAACCTTTCCCACTATTTCTAGATAGTTTCTCTATTATAAGTGCTCAGTCAACGTCCTTTCATTCAAGAAACAGGGTATGTAGGTTATCCATTTACAAGGACACTGATTATTTTAAACAAAATTTTGAGAAATGTATACCATATCTTAACAATTTTACTTAAGACATTGGAAATCTTAGAAAACTTTCATTATTGAATCTTTCCTCTAAACACAGAATTCATTCAACTCATACACAATAGTGACCTATTAAGACTATAGAAATTTCTCAATGTAAAAGGTAATATCTATAGTTACCAAATCATCATTCAAAAATAAATTGAATCATGCTAATTAAGAAGGAAAGTTTATATAAACAACAACATAATCATCTGCAATTTTTATTTATAACAAGAGGGACTCTTACAATCCTGTACATAGTCTTTGGCAGACCTTCACCATGTCTACCATGTTCTCTCCATCCTCCCATTCCTATGGAACACACCACCATATGTATCTCATTTCTATAATGAATTAATCTCTAAACATTCTCCATAAATGTTTCTTGATCAAGAAACTCTTTTACATTCCTCAAGACCTATGTAGGGTGATGGCTCTATGACTGCCACCTTACATTATCAACATGACATAATGTCTCTTTTCACTCTTAAGACCTTTTATAAGACCATAATTTCCATTAAAACATTTTTTCAATATTTACATACCTTTATGACTCACTTAACCCACCTAGATCTCTCTCTATCCCTCACTTTCAATTTTTAAAATTCAAATTGGAAAAAAGATGGGAAAACTCAAAATTCAAATTTGACTCATTGTCATGACTCCAAATCACATCCAAGTTCACTTTTTGGGAATTCTTAAGATGCCCCTGCATCATTTTTTTATAGGCCACTAAAATTTTCCATGTGCTCAACATAATAATACATCTGAATATAATTTTTGTTTCATCCATTGTTGAATAAGTAATATAAAAGGGCGTGAAACCTAGCCCGATCGACCAAGTACTTCCATTGCAACTCTGTTGGTCTCGGGGTCTAGTCCTCGCCCCATGGTACCGGTATTAGGCATGTCTATCTAGCACCACCAGTCATGTTAAAAAATTTTCCAGGCTTTGAAAATAAAAAATAAAATAAGTAATATAAAAAAATACAATAGTTTTCATGAGCAATCAAATCCTAGTTAACTATAAGTAAAAATTATTGATATTTATGATAGATATAAGGAGGGAAAACATCATTTGGGTTATTTAACTCCAACCATATACCATCGATCCCCTGCACACCTCCCCACTGGGATTCACCCTTCCCTTTATGAAGTGGTAGATTATGGTGATGTGGACATCAAGAACTCATCCAAAGCAGTGTGAAATTACAATCACTATTTCATGCATTAGTAATAAATACCATTGATACTCATCTATCTGATATGACATCACTTGTACATGTAAACTACAAATTATAGTAGACAAACAATGTATACGACTATAACATTACTTTGGCCAAATCATTTTATAGATTTTAGACTTCATATGAGGTTGGGTCATGGTCCACATCAATACAATCTCTGCTAGAATACATAAATGATGTTATCCTTCTCATTAACTGATGATGAGTGACTTGTAAAGAGGCTCCTTTCATGTCACTCATCCTCCTTTATCGAGAAGGATAACTATTTTGATCAAATACTAAAACCATAGTATTCATGATTAAATCACATAGCCAATCAAAATAAATATACTAACTTGTTATTTATAATTAAACTCATAAAAGACAACAAATGTAAATTAGGGTAAATGCTCAACTAATTCTCAAAATTCATCAAAATTTCATCATACAAATCTGTACACTTTGAGGTACAAATTTAAACTTCCAATTTTGGTTTATTCACACATATATAACACCTAATAATCAATTTTTAGACTAATGAATACTTATTCAATGTAAATAGAGATTTGACCATGATGCAAGTGAGTCAAAATTGTCTATAATACATTTATACACTAGTTATATTTAAAGGCAATGTAAATAATACTAATGCATTCCATGCTTGTATTTTAGCATATTATCTCTTGAACATTTTGAACTTTCTTTAACATGTCTTTAAATATAAGATTCTTAGTGTATGTTAAGAGAAATACAGTCATTAATAACCTTGAGATTTCATTCCTCATAAAATGATAATATATATAGGATGTCTTTTATAGTATAACAACTTCAAACGATTCCTCAACTAGTTATCGAGCTTATATTCTCCTATGTTATTAACGTGGTATTGCCTTCTTACCAAAATCATAGACTTTAGATCTAAGTTTTGTTTAATTAAAAAATTATTAATAATCTTTCCATGTATGCTATAACTCAACTATTACATAGATTTCTATCACCACATATTAAGTTTTACAATAATCAAGCCTCATTTATATTTCATTATTTAACCCCTACACTTAGATACAACCATATGAAAAATGTTTCCAACTGGTTTAGTTTTTAATAACGAAGACCTTAAGAAGGAGTCTACATGCTTCCAAGACTTATTTTGGTAGTTAATACACAAAGGAGCTACATGCCATCAATTTTATCATTCAAAATTATAAGTTAAATCCAAAATCACATGTTGTAATTATTCAAAATAATAAAGTATGTTATTTTATAGAATGGTATTTTGTATATAAAAATATGTTTATTTTTATTAAATCAATTTCATAGTAGTTTCAAACCCTTGACCCATAGTATAGGTACTATAGCTTTTTTTTAAACAATAAATAACACATGATACATATGTATTATAAATATAACCTTTGGTAAATAAAACCATCCTTTCTAACATGTTAAAACATATTAAATGGTTCAAACCCTAGTACCATATGATAAGGTTAACTAAAAATGGTGTTTAAAAAAAACTTGGGTTTACTCAATATGTTTCATAAATTTCCTCTATAGGTTTGTGGGTGAGAGGAATATCTCACCCCAATTCCATAGGGGAAAATCCAAAATAAAAAGTTTCTCACTAAACTAGTAGTCCACAAACAACCAATATGTTCAACTAACTAGGGTTTCATTTAACCAATTTAATATGATTTTAAGGACCATTTCAATGTTAAGCTTATAAACATATCCCACTAAAAACCACAACCTCAATAAAAACCCTAACTATCATTTCCCAAAATCTCTAATTTTTATAGTTTTAAATAATGAGGGTTTCCCTTCTTAAGCTCAAGTATGAAGTAATACAGGCATGTGATTAACTATAGCTTGTCATAAATAAGAAAACCCATAAATATCCACACAAATTTTATAAAGAGTGTTACTTTCCTATAAGTTGGGAAATAAAAGTCATCCTTTACTTGATTCCTTCACCTTTGACCAATTTCTTACTCTTTTGCTATCCACAATCAACATACATACCATCTTCCTTTTTTTATTATTCCCATTTTCTTCCACTTCAACATTGCATGTTACCATTTTTGTAGTAATTCATTCCATTATAAATGACAATAGAAGATCATAAATGCATGTGTTACTTGCAGGTTGAGTTCACTTCTAGTTTCTCAACTGAATTAGGTTATAATGGCATGTAAGGTTTTTACCAAAAATAACATGCATTTCTCCAAGCACCACTAACAAAAGTCAAAAAACCTAATCATATCCATACAACTCTATTTTTGTGTCAAAACTCATGAAAACCCTAATCCATTTTGAAATCAATTATTTAAACGTTTGACCAATTTTAAAACACATGCTAAATAATCATGCCTTAAGACAATAATTAAATTTCTTTCATCTTTCCCATGCTAATGGTTTTATAATGTACCCCAAGCCATGAAATACTCACCATAGTGTGGTTAAATGTTTCCTATAATTCTAACATGAAAAAAAAGAGGTTTTTTTATGCTTTTATTGCTACTCAAAACAAGTTTATGCTTAGTAAGTCAAACTATTATGTGATAAGACCTTGTTGTTACAATTATGACTAAATAAGAAAGACAAGATAAGACATCATAAGAAAATACTAATACGACTATGCAAACAAAACTATGATATGCAATCCCTATATTTCACAAAAAATCCACATAATATCAAAGAGATAAATGGTTGTTATGCATCACCAATATAAGCATTATAAAAATTAATATCCAATTAATCAATCATTACAATAATATAACTCATCAAGAATCTACAAATATAAGAATGCACTCAACAAGAGAAACCAAATGAAATCATGCAAGCACACAAACTATCTAATATGAAATCACATAACATGATTATCACAAAAATAATATAATATAATGTGGGAGTGTGCTTGTTCTGGGTTCATTCTTTCAAACCCCAATTGTAATAATCTACCACCCTTTCCTTATGATTCCTTCTCTCATGATTTTATTTTGAGGTATTGTATTGGATATCTTGTATCCACCTCAGTCATAGAAAGAGGGTAGTTAGTATGTCATCATTATAAAATAACTTATAACACTAATATAAATAAATACATCAAATAAACTTTTGCATTAATAGCATAATGTAGAAACAATCACATCATCATATAGTTTTCATAGCCACTAAAATGTTGAAACTCATATTTAAAATGAAAAAAATCATCATTTAACTAATCACATCATCACTAAAATATCAATTTGTAATCTAAAACAACAGTCTATAACCTAAAAGGGTAAAATAAATCAGCACGGTCATAATACTTTCCACTAAGGTAGAGTATGATGTAATAGTGTTTTTTATTATTTTACAAGGTGTAAAAGGGAGTGTAGAGTTATATATTTGGGATAAAAACATTAATATGTCATGAATATTAATTGTGTGAAGAAATATAAATATCTAAACCTCACTTTTCATTTATTTCTCTAGAGTTGGAATTGATTAATTAGTTTTATTTTACTAGTTTACATGTGATTAGGCCTAGTTAAATATTTATAAATAATGTATTGCATGGTGATATAAAATTAATTTAACATTAAAATTATTATCAATAAAATAAGTTTGAATCTCATACCCTAATGGCTCATAGCTCATCATAGTGACCATGGTATTAAATCGAAGCATATAATCATTAATGTGTTCATTCATGGCTCCTTGTTTTATTTGAGTCAATTTCACAAATGTGACCATCATGTCAATGATAATTTGTAAGTGAGTTTATAAATCATCCAAAAGGGTGGTAAAACAACAAATAGATTCATGTGGAAAGGCATATAACTAATCAAGAGCATAAAATTTTAGAATTATATGGAAAAACTTAGTCAACAAGCTATCATCATGGAAAAAAATCTAAGAAATAAATGTGAAAGGGTCTAATATGATGCAATGGATACCCTTTTCCATTAGATAATTCAAAATTTGGAACAACAAAACCACTTGAAAGAGGATAATAAAGAATTTCATAATCCTACAAAGGGTTTAGAATACTATCATTAAAAGCGACCTTTTTCATATTTTTGTTTAGCTCCAAATACTTATTTTTTATTTTATTTTATATGCTATGAATAATCTAATAAATAAGTACATACATTGTGGTAGATATTGGAGGTAAAGAGGTATATAATGGTTGTTTGGAATGATTAGTGTGGCTTAGTAGAATAGGAGAATTTTAAAAAATGGAATGGTTTTGAAACATTAGAGGCTTTAGAGAAATTTGAGAGAAATTTGAAAGTGTTTACAACATTTGAGAAGAAATTATATTATTTGTCATTACTTGAGAAGAAATTAAAGGGTTTTGAGAATATTTTAGAGGAATTTAATAATAATTTGAAGGGATCTAATAATAAATTAGAAGGATTTGAGAAAATGGAGACAAAATTAGATGATCTTGAGATGCATGGGAGATGGCTAAGCCAACACAATTAACTTCTTTCAAAGCATTCATTATTCATTGGATCTCCTAAGGGTTATCTATCAAAATTTTCTTAAATTGGGCACTAAATTTTTATTTTTAGACATATTAGGATGGATAATTCATTACCCTCAATATTTCCATTACCTTTGATCCAGAACTTAGAAGTTCTGGTTGATGAATATTTCAATAGCACAGAAATAACACAATAACAATGGATTCTCTATGAAGAGACGTCGTATTACTTAACAACCACAATACAAATATAGGCTTATCTTTGAAAAGAGATGTTTTGTTGAATCAAAAAAATTGTAGATACAAAACATACACATATCTCTGAGAAGAGATGTCTGCTTTCCCTTTTCAGGTTATAATGCATTTATACATATTTTGAAAACATCAAGGGATTGAGTGGCTCAAGGAATTAATGGGTGATGATTTAAGATTGAGTGGCTCAAGAGAAATAACTATCACTGACAAATTGACATCCTTGAATTAAAATAATACAGCGCTCGAGGACATAATGGCTCGAGGAAATAATTGTCACCAATAATGTGACTTCCAAGAATGAAAACAATACAAAATTTGAGGAATTAACTATTACCTGACAATTCGGCATCCAATATTTAAAATAATATAAAACTACGTGCAGCCCTACCCGTTCTACCAGCCACCCGCTCTGGGGCCTTACAACAACTGCTTCGGCAGCCATGGTTTATTGTACCACCACATCTTGGCACTCATTATACCACCCAAATTATTGCTCAAATCATTCCTCCCTCCTTGAAAAGCAATGGTCCCCATTGTGTCACTGTTTCCCATCAGGTGTGGTATTTGTGTCTTGATTTGATTCCCGATGCACACTTAGAAGGGACTGTGGTTTATGGAACTGTGTGGGGCCCAATTGTTCACCATTTCTATCTAACCATCAGTCTGTGGATGGAAGGCTGTGAAATTCTTCAATACGGTATCTATTTTCTTCTATTGTTGTGTTGTCAGGGCTGTAACATTGGCCCTTTTGGATTCCTATGGCTTGACCACCAAGAAAACAAATTTCTTGGTGCTAAGTAGAGAGACAGATGTGGAAGGTGGTACTTTTTGTACCCTATAGCACCGTGTTCCAAGAGTGAGAGTGATCTGTCTAGTTCTTGATTCGTAATACCAGGTTGATCATACATGAATGGTTGACCAAAGAGTACATCATAAACATCTAGATTGACCACATCACATAAGACCTCATCTTGGAAAGGTTGTATTGCATATGAGAGAAGACATTGGTGGGTAACACAGATGTTTCTCCTTGGACTCAACCATTCAATACTATATGGTTTTGGGTGAGGCTTCATGGACAGATTTAGGCTTTTCACAACATTAGTAGAGATTAAATTCTTTTGACTTCCGCTATCAAGAATGAAATGCAAAGGCTAACCTTTCACCCATAACTTAGAGTGAAACAACCTTTCCTTGTCATCTAGCATCTCATCGTGTGTCTGTGATGAAGCTATAATGTCTTCAGGATCGGCATCTATAATTTCTTCTTCAACCTCTTTGACTATAGGGTCTGTATGAGGTAGAGTAGGAGATGTTGAGGATGGTGACTCAAAAAGTAGTGATTTGATAGCTTGACATTCTTCTTTGGAGTGAGTTTCAGATTTGTGATAACCACACCACTTCACAGTCTTTCCTTCCTTTTGCTTCCAATTTTGGCCTCATGTTTGACCTTCTTTATCACTTTTCCATTTTGAATACTGATTATTTATATCCATACTTCCATGCTTCTGCTCAATCTTTACTACGAACTTGTATGCCTCACCGATGGTTTCCAAATTGAAGAGTTCCATTTCTCCCCGTATGTACCATTGTAATCCGCCACGATATTTGAGAACCTTATGTTTCTCACTTTCTTAGATGCCCAGTCTTGCAGATAGAGAATGAAAAATGTCAGTGTAATCTTAGACAGATTATTCCTTACCTTGGCGAAGTTGTTGCCACTGTATGTACAGATCATCATACGCTCCGATGGGATAGTATTTTTCTTTTAATGCTTCCATAAAATCATCTTAGGTAGGTTCCACCCCAAGGCCAATGATATCAGTACTGAACCTCTTTTTGTACACTTCCCACTAGTTTTTCATAGGCAATGATGATTTCAAAAGATCAAAAGTGATCTTTTCTCCATCGATGAACTTATTTACAGAGAAGTAGGAAGACAGTTGATCCAACCAATTTTCTATTGCATCAACATTGATTTTGCCTTGAAATGTGGGAATATCAAAATTTACCTAAACCTTGAAGGGTGTTGGGGCACTGAAAGGAAGTTCCCTTGATGAGGAGCAAGGATGTGTAGCTGCAGAGCCATAATTTCCCATCAAAAGTGTTTGAAGAATTTGAGAAAATTATTGGAACATCTGTGTTTGTTGCTGTTAAAGGGCTTCATTCACCATTCCCTTGAAAGGATCAGATGTCTCAGTGTCATCCACCATTTGAAGTCATTTGGGGTGCATAGGTGGAATGTTTGGAAGCTCTGTCACTTCCCACACAAGTTTCCTCTATCCTGACCTCATCCTCAGGATCATACACTCTAGGGACAAACCACTCTGATACCACTGATCCAGAACTTAAAAGTTTTGGTTGACAAATATTTCAATAACATAGAAATAACACAATAACAATGGATTCTCTAAGAAGAGATGTCGTATTACTTAACAACTACAATACAAATATAGGCTTATCTCTAAAAAGAGATGTTTTGTTGAATCAAAAAAAATTATAGATACAAAACATACGCTTATCTCTGAGAAGAGATGTCTGCTTTCCCTTTTCAAGTTATAATGCATTTATACATATTTTGAAAACATCAAAGGATTGAGTGGCTCAAAGAATTAATAGGTGACGATTTAAGACTAAGTGGCACGAGAGAAATAACTGTCACTGACAAATTGACAATCCTTGAATTAAAACAATATAATGCTTGAGGACATAATGGCTTGAGGAAATAACTGTCACTGACAATGTGACTTCCAAGAATGAAAACAATACAAAATTCAAGGAATTAATTGTCACCCAAAAATTCAGCATCCAAGATTTAAAACAATACAAAGCTACGCACAGCCCTACCTAGTCTACCAGCTGCCCACTCTGGGGCCTTACAACAACCGCTTCGGCAATCACGGTCCATTGTACCGCCGCATCTTGGCACTCATTATACCACCTAAATTGTCACCCAGATCAACCTTAGACATTAAAAGCCTCTTATTAGACAAAATAATCATCACAAGACATATCATTCACATTCACATCTTTTTCCAAGAAAACAATAATTTTGGAAACCTCAGACACATCATTGGAATTGATATTTTATCAAGCCTAGCTTAAATCTAGTAAGAGGTTTATAAACAATATGGAGTCATTTTTTAGTAATCCTAGAACTTATTCTAATTAGAATCTATACCTATTCAATTTTGGTGTTATATATCAAACATAAACAAACACACCCTACTAAAATTTTAGGGTTTCAAAAAATGTAAAAACCTAGGTTTGAGATCTAGCATATCAAGAATAAAATTGAGTAAAAAATTAAATATATAAGTATAAATAAAATTAACCCTAAGTGATGTTAAGCCATTGGAATTCAACATAACATGAGGCAATATCATAAATATATTTGACACTCAGAGGTGTAAGACGATGTGGTTTCATGAAAATGTAATGCAATGAATGAATTACATTTAATTGAGCATCTAAAATACAAACAATATAGTAATAATGCCTAACTAGTAAATGGATCAACAATTTAATAAGTACGATGGGTATAAATTATATATACATGTTTACAATATCACATAAGACTTGTTGCAGAAATACAAACCTAGAAATGTGTAATCGTAGCTTAAACAGTTGTCACCCAAAAATTTAAAGCTAATTGTAGATAGTTACCAAGATCATACACTTCATTCCAAATAGTGTTTGGAGCAAAAATTATGATTTGACAAAATGTCTAAAATAAAATTCTACTTTGGGTTATGTTTTCTTGGGTTTTCTCTTCACTTCCATGCCTTTAGATCTTGCATTGTGACTCTTGTGTACTTGCAATGGTTAAATCTCTAGCGCAGGTTGTCAATACAAATGGATTGTGAGCATGCATTAGGGTTTACATGGCTAGTCATATTCAGTAACTAGCCCTACATTAGTCAATTCATGAAGTAAAATAATAAGATCATTGGGAACCTTAGAATAATAAAGTATGCCTTTTATGCATCAAGAATCTGGTCAATGCAAAATGTGTAATCATTTATCAAATAAACTACTACTATTGTCTAAATATAATTGACTTTGAGTTCAAATTTTATAATATTAAATATAGATGAATTTGAATTAAAATTTCAGAATATTAGCATGCATTCCAATTTCTAATGGTTGGAAAAGGAAAATTTAGAAAAAAACAAACAAGTCCATTTAGCCAAAGTGGGAGCATGGAACAACTATCTAGTTGTATAATTCAATCCAAACATATTGTTAGGACTACACAATGGGACTACAAGGATAAAAATATTAATCAAGGGTTGATTAAAGGATACATGGAAGTATTTTAAAGGTTTATAAATTTACCACATCATCAATATTACTTAAATTAGGCCAAATTAACTATTCATTATTCCGATAGGCATAACCTACAGTGGTAGCTAGGGGTGGTGGTGGTTGTGGAGTGTAATAGGGAATATGTTAATAATAAATACTAACCTTAATTTTGACATCCATTTTACTACCACATGATAATTTTTCTTCTTGTTGGGAGAGGACAATTAAAAAATGTAGTGGAGTTTGAGCATTATTTATTTTCTAGATTTTTTCAAGGTCAGCACAGTGGTACAATTGAATTAAGGCAATATATCACCAGTCAATGAGAAAATTATGAATAAGGTACTAGATTAATCAATAATCTTATAACCCTTAAATAGGAAAAAGTATACAATAAATCCAAAATAAAGTTATATTATAAAGCATTGAAAACTATTTACTAACAGTTACCCTGAAGGTGCATATTACATCAAAAAGGATATAATTTTCTATTTTCATAAAATGGGATTTTGTTTAAGTGTTGAAATATTTCAAGGTGAGTTGGGTTTTGATGGTAAGGGTAAATAATAGGAATTTCAAGTGATATCAAACATTAGAGGGCCTATATCCTACACCAAACTTAGATTCAAGGTAATGACTGGACGCACATGACCTACACCCATTATAAAGGAGTTTGTAGCTTGCAATGTGGAGACATAATTAATTGGTATTTTTTTATTATCAAGGGTGGGTGAGGATGTCATGAGAATTGATTCGATTATGGTAACAATCCACATCCGATGCATGTCTCCAATCAATACTACAATGTCACTAACCTAAGGATAAGACATTAAAGTTATAGAGTCTATATTTATACATACTAATTATAAATATAATTAAAATATATAAATTACTATTACTATATATATTGATAATATATATAATAAAATATAATACTATATAATATATTATATATAATTATATTTAATACTAGTATATTTGTATTAAATATATAGACATACATACATACATCCATGTGTGTGTGTGTGTGTACATGTATATATACACATACATATATATATTTGAAATATATTAAATATAATAATATAATTATAATAGATTATATATTACTATAATAATATATTATTATATTATTCTCATCAATTCATTGGTTATGTTGTCAATGTTTGCTAAGTGTACATGGCAGATGGACTGGATATTGCCCCCTCTAAGGATGTTCAAACTCAATTTTGATGGCACTACTTGGGGGAACCCAACAACATTTGGGTAGGTTATGTCATTCGAGATTGTGTAGGATCCCTCATTAGAGTGGCCTCAAAAAATCTAGTACATGGGATAAATAATGAAGTTGAGTCCCTAGCCCTAGTTTTTGGACTTGACCTTGTGTGTTAGTGTAGGATTGATAGAGTCATCATTAAGGGTGATTTGATGGTTATCATTCAAGAATTGAGGAATGAGAAGGTAGGTTCTTAGAAATTGGAAAATATCTTGAGCTAGGCTTGGGAGTTTATAGCACTCTTAAATGATTTGGAAGCCAATCATTGATTTCGTGAAGTAAAGCACATGGTAGATGAGTTGTTGGATAAAGGTTCTTATCCAAAATTGGCCATCATGACTAAGGACAATTCAAATCTTTACTTCTAGACTTGTCTAACCTTATTGGTATCCTATTGAGACTTTTGGTCTTATTCTATTGATCAAACCTTGTCATAAAATGATATCTTATCAAATTTTGAATCATATTAAGGTCTATTTCATGGTTTATAAGAGTGATTCATACCCCTAGTCTTATCATTATCTCCTTCATTAAGATCTTATTGAGTTTAGAAAGATTAAGGTGTATTAATAAAGTTTAAGGATGGTTTTTAAAGATTGAGATATGTTGATCCATGGTGTAAAATTCTAAGGTGGCATGTTGTCCTATGGATAAAGTGAGCTTCTAAATACAAGGTATGACAAGGTGAAAACATTATTATTTCATGTTTAGAAAATGTTAAGGTAAATTTGGAGAAATTAAGGTAATGTTTACCTTTTCTAATTAGAGGGATAAATTGAATTTTTATGCCTCTAATGCATTAAAAATCTATTTCAAGTTATTTCCTCCTCACACATGTTTACCCAAGTTAGTTTCAATGTGTAAAAGTGGTGGGACCCTCCAAAGATCAAGAAAGTGAATTATAATGTAGAAATAGACTTGCCAACATGGAGATAGCTATTTCATGTCAAAAATATATGTTTTAAGATATCTCATAGGTTTATAAGTCTAAATTAGGCTTATGGTATCATTATAAGGTCCAAAAAATCCCAAAAATGTTTCATCTCCTCCATCGATCCCTTTGCAAACTAGTGAAGGCCATTTTTAGGTGTTCATTTCATGAAGAGGAGAGAGAGTTGGATATAGTGATATTGAGGTTGGATATGGGCACTTATTCCATTGAAATTATATGAATTATTTTGAGTATTTAAAGGCCATGCTTTATGAATAATCGTTAATAAGTTAAGCAACCCAAAACCCTCACAAAACCCCACAGATGGGGTTTTTTCTTGTTTTAGTGAGTGTAAAAGTTAATGTATGAAAATTTATGTTTTTTTGAGATCTTAATGGGTCTTAATAGTTATATCACACCATATTCCATCATCATTTTGCATGTGGGAGCAATAAAGGTAACAAAAACATTGTTTTTATTATTTTTGAAGGTGGCAGGTAAGGTTTTAGATAACTATGGTGTTATTGAGCATGGAATAAGTTTGTGTTTGGAATGATAAAATTTTAAAAACCTCCATAAATATTTATTTCTCCCATAAACACCAAAAAGGTTAAATTCTAAAGGGATTATTTAAGTATGTTGACTGTGCATAAAATTGCCTATAAGAGGTTGTCAAAAATGCCTAGAAAAGGAGGATTCATGGTGTTGGATTGAATATTGGAGACTTGAAACATATTTTGAGTCTATTTCCATTGTGTGGGAGTGGTTAATCTACCAAAAATTTTACCAATCCATGAAATAGTTTTTTATCAATATCTTGTTGAAGGAGGTCTTAGGCCTGTTGAAGCTAAAGAGAGTGATGTTAATTCTAGGTTTTGTTCCTCAATAAACCAATAGGAACATTGGTTTATTTTGAATATTAGTGACCTAATTTTCTTGAATAATTATCTAAATAGTTTAAATATTCACTTCACAAGTATCTCTAATGGATTATTGCAGGTGATAACCCATTAGCAACAGGGGTTTGAACTCTCAAGTCTGCCTTCAAGGGTGAACAAGTAGCTAATAAATCTAATAAAGAAGCAAAGGTAGAAATTTTGGACTATAAAAAGATATTATTTACTTCCTAAAACTCATACATTTCTCCCATTAACACACTTAATGCATACACAGTCCAAAAGAACACCTACAACCTTAAAGGATAAAAAAGAAGGTTGCATGAGCAAACACTATTGAGGTTTTGATTGAATATTTAAAAATAATTATGCATTGATACAATTTAAGGTGGAAGTTTTAATCTCTCATATATATCCACCAATGGATTTAACTCTCATAAAATCATCCTTGAGGCAAACTAATAGGTTAGAGAACTATGAGCATTAGTTTAATGTTTATAAGCAGAACTAGGTATTTAAAGGCAATTTGAGAAACTTAAAGGAGGTTATTATCCTTAAAAACTAATATAAAATATCCAATATATTATTAAAATGTTTAAAATATCAATAATAATGTTATTATTGGCTTAAACAAGGGTAAATATAGACCTACATGTTTGTAAACTTGTAGGTCCACATTTTCAAGCCTAAAAGGCAAGCCTTGCATGAAGGATGAAGTTTGAAGACCAAAAAAATGTTTTATATCCATTATAATATGTTGATATGGTATGTAAATTTTATAAAATATAGGATCATTAAAACAAAAAAACCTTCTTTTAGGCCTAATAAACATCAGACCCAAAGAAGCATTTGCAAGCCTGTTAAAGAGCTCCTTGTAGGAGCCTATTTTTAAGAATCCAATAGAATTTGAAATGTTTTGTAATGATATTGTAGTTATTATAGATATAATAACTATGGTAGTTCCATGATAAACCTTGAAAAAAATTAGGATGCTTTGAATTTCCTTAAAAATCCAAAAGACACATACAACCATGACATAATCTTTTTTTATGCACAAAATTGTGCTCTTTTTGCTTTGTAGAGGCTCATGGAGATTGATCATGCATAAAAAATGGTTGAAGGAGTTTAGGGGAGTTTTTGAAGACCTAAAATAGATATTTTTTTCTTTTAATTTACATAAAACTCTTCCAACCCATTTTTATTTGCTCTTGGCCTTCTTAGGCTTGTGCATGACCTTGCCTAGGGCTAGAAACTTGAAATTTGCATAACTTGAGTTTCAACCCATGGAATTTCCTAAATATTTTCCATCAGACATTATTTAATGTTTTCAATAATATTTTTTATGTTTTTAGTTAGTAATTTATGTATTTTTATGGTCTATAGGATTGTAGGCTTGTTTTAAGCCTAATTAAGAAAGGTGGGTATTGAGAAAGTGGGTTTGTATTGTGAATTGAGCTCTAAAAATTTAGGTGAAACAGAAATGGTATAAAAGGTAATAAAATATTCCCCTTAGTTTTATTGAATTTTTTTTGTATCACCCAAACCAAGGATCTTTGTATCAAAACAAGGCTATAAGGAATATGCCTCCAAGAGAGAAAATATGAGAACTATGAAGAAAATTGAAAAATAAAGGTGGAGAGATGATGGAATGTCGATGTTCAATATGTGTCCAAGGTATTTAGACTCCAAGAAGATGATAATTTATCTCATAATCACTCCAAGGGGAAGTTTCAAGTACTCAAATATGAGTCATCAATCCAAACATAACTCTTATGTCACCTTGAAAAGATAATCATCAAATGGAGTGTCCACATGTTAAAGAGGGACTTCATAACTATCCTTTGGAAAGATCTCTTGATTGTTTTTTTTCCATGAGTACTTGTTAGCCACCATTCTCTCTCTCTCTCTCTCTCTCTCTCTCTCTCTCTCTCTCTCTCTCTCTCTCTCTCTCTCTCTCTCTCTCTCTCTCTCTCTCTCTCTCTCTCTCTCTCTCTCTCTCTCTCTCTCTCTCTCTCTCTCTCTCTCTCTCTCCTACCTATATGTATGTCTGATTTTGGCATTATAATGAATCCTTTTATTGGATATAGCATAGCCCTACCCAAATAAACACTTATTCTTTGCCTTTGAGATGAATAAAACTGGGTTCTATCCTTCTCTTATGCTTGTAATTAGTATATGCTTCATGTTATTTGATGAATGTTAGTGATGGTGTATGCAACCTAATCTCATTTATCCTATATTCTTATCTACTTGTATGTGTTAGTCATCTTTATAGGTTACATAGAGTGATTCCAATGGCCTTGTATGGATCAAAAGTGGAAGCATTCATTATTTTCTTTGAGGCCTCTTGATCACCCCCTTAGTTTATGCATCATGTTATATCCTATATGTGAAATATTCATGTTTTGAGACTCCATTTGAGTTATGCAATTAAATTCAATCATAGTTCATGTTCTTAGTGCATGATAGGCAAGTGGAGGAGATCAATTTTGTGCCACCTCCTTATTTTAGTGTACTTTTAGTTCTCTCTCTCTCTTTTCCCAAGCAAGTGATAGGTTTAGTGATAATTCTTAAGTGATGCATCAAGGGATCTAGTTATATCTAAAGGTTATCGTTAGCTATAAGGTCACCCACAACCTTTGAAGAGTTCCCATGCTATCACTTAAGTGAGAAGGTTTGAACAACCACCTCAAGCGTGCAACTTTTGTTGATAACAATTTTGGCACACCCAATGGGATAAGGATTTCATCCCACTAAATATTTCTTAGTATTGTTATTCAATTCATCAGCGTTTGGAGGTATGAACACATGCATCAATGGATACTCTAAATGAACCATAACTAGTATAATTATCCCTAAGTGTCTAAAAATAAGAAAATTGGTATGTATTCTCATCATTCTTTTGGTCAAAATGCATACTCTATGCCTTCACATTCTTCATATTAGATTGATTCCATTCATGAATTCATCCCAAGTGGCTCTCAAACAAAATCATATTAACCTCACCATGGATATCAATAGCCTTATCTACCCTCTCCCAATCCAACTCATCATCTTTGGCAACCTACTCATCCCTCTAATAAACCTTGTCAAAGTTATATTGCTTCTACTCCAGCCTTCTTAGGCATCAAAAAAACCCTTATACGTTTGGAGATGCAAATGAGGAAGATTAATGAAGAGAAAGAACTTGGTCTGATTATCTATAAACCTTATATTCATAATGAAAACATTCAAATGATGAATAATTTAGTGTATTTAGTTAAGTTTGGGTGGGTATATATTGAGATAAATAATCAACATATTTCAATTGATGAGGTGATAGAAATAATAAGTTTGATTCAATATCTAGAGAATAGATAAGTACTTGAAGAGAGGCAAAAAATGCAATACATCCAATCTTTTATGCCTTCTCCTATTCCACATCAACCTTATTTTGATCCAAACCCATCCCAAGTTTCAATATGCTATCAAGAAAGGTCCATGCATATGCAACCTTCACTCACTATTCCCCAAGAATCTCAAATCATCCCATCATGGAGACCTCTTTGGACTAAGACTGTAATGTCCCCATTTCTAGGTCACTTATGAATAGGTACTGAAGACCTTTAGTCTACTTTCCCCATAGACTAAGGGATCACTTTTGAGGTTTTATTTTATTAGTTAATTATGATTGCCTAAATAGTGGTTTTTATCATTTATCCATATAAGGCAATTCTAGTTCATTAATATAATATTTTTAAAAGTGGTTTTTACCACTATGGTAATTAAAAGGATAAATAATGTTTGGATTATTGCCTAAAAGTGATTTTAATTAATATTTGTTATTAAGGTAATTAATTTAATATTATTTTTAGAAAATAAGGAATATCGGCTTGGGTTATAACAAAAAAATAAAATATATCTTAAAAATATGGCAAGGAGGTGTTATGAGGTATTTTACCCCCCCCCCCAAGGTGGTTCGCCCCCATTTGAAGGGTATAAATACAAGGTGGAGATATTATTCTAGGCATGTTTAATATTATTTTTTGAATCTTCATGCTTAAATAATGATTGGGATGTATGCCCAATAATTTATCCCATAGTTTTGAGTTGATTTATCAATAAAAAGGTTTTTTTTTTACACCACCTTACAAAGGTATATTTTGTTGTTTGCCATAGGAGTGGGGTGATTTTCCTTGGTGATATTTGGAGAGGGTTTTGAAGATAAATTGGGTGTTCAATTTCTCAAAACTAGTTTCTAGAATTTATTGCTAATTATTTGAAGTGTGGTGTTTGATTTGTTCGATGATTGGCAAGGTTATCAAGGGTTATTTAATTGGAAAAATAAATAATATTTTTTTGAATTATTATTTATTTATTTTGTATAACTTTATGATGAATTTGACTTCATGAAATGATGATTTTGGATTCATAAATATTTATGATTTTTCATAACTATGGTGATTTGGTTAGGCAAAGCTTGGAAGGTCCTTAAGGGCATCCTAAACCCTAGTTTGTGAAGAATATTTAATTTTAATTTTATTGTAGCCTTTTAACCTAGGGTAACTTCACTTGGGAGGTTGTTTGGTCATATTGGGTACCCTAGAAAGAATTTAGAATTATTTATTGGAAATAAGTTGAACCTAGACCAACGATGGGCTAACCATAGAGGGGCCAGTAGCTCAGTTAGTAAAGCACTCCAATAGAAAATGGAAGGTCCTAGATTTAAGTCCTAGCTAGTCCATATTATTTATAGCTCAACATGTGCTATCAGAGCTAGGATAGAAAGCCCAAGCACCTACAATGTGTCTTAAGGGGGGTTGTTGGAAATAAGTCACACCTGGACCAACAATGGGTTGGCTATAGAGGGGCCAGTAGGTCAGTTAGTAAAGCACTTTATCATCAAATGGAAGGTCCTAGGTTTGAGTCTTAGTTGTTTCATATGAGATGTAACTCAACATTATTCAGATAATTTTGGAATTTTTCTGTGATGATTACAACAGTTTGAGGAAGATTTTGGAGAGAGAAAATTTGATGTTTTTTGAGTAAAATTAGATATTTTACAACAAGCATATGTCAAAAATGCATCTTCATTCAAGTGGAAAAAAGGTACACTTTAATTAATTTTCAATTGTTACTCATATTTCCATGTTTTGGAGTGAATTAAGGTTTAATCAATTACTAAAAATTGTCTATTTATCCCTTATACTTTGGTGCCAAGGGTTTGGTGAGATTGGTGTGTGTTGAAGCTTAATTTTTCAACTAAGGTTGGTTGATTTTCAAATTTCAAAATTCAAAATTTATTTGCATAATATTAGGATTTTAGGGAAACCCCTTATTTTGTATTTTAGCCCAAAAAGTTGACATTACAGTGGTATCAGAGCACCGATATGGTGCACTTGTGAGATCTTATGTGTGCATATTTAGATGCAAGTAGATAAAAATATTTTGTATTATCAAAAAAAATGAAAATCAATGGATGATCACCCTAGAACAGGTTAAGTTTTTGTAGGGATTGATCAAAGAGAGATAAAATAATCTTCAACATACATTGGGTATGCAATGTGTAGCTATGTTGAAGGCTACTTTATCTCTAAGCAAGAGTCATCCCTTAAATGGAGAAGGAAATTCAAGTGACAATGAGAAAGTTTCCACTAAACATCCTCATAAATTATTCAAGGCTACTTTATTTCAAAGAGAACCAATTATTGAGATTGAGACACCAATGTGTGACCCACTTGATATACACGATCAAGAGTATGTAGCCCTTAGTTTTGATGCAAAAGCACTCTTGTATTTTCATGATTTTTGTGAGATGAAGAATGGGACAAAATCAAGAGGACCAAGCATGCAACCCTGTAGAAATTTGAAATAAAGGTTGGGTAAGGTTTCTCTCCCTAATTTGGATGGTACTAGTAAACTTCCAATTAGATCATGGTTATAGTAATTGGAGACCTATTTATCACTCAACCCCATGTTTGAGAATGAGGCTCTAAAATTTATCACACTACACTTAGAGGATGTTGCTCATGAGTAGTGGTCTCATGGCATGATCACACAAGGCCATGATCTATTACTACATTGGAAAAATTTATCAAGAGGAAAATGGAGAGGTTTGATAGAAGAGATCTGAAAATCCACTTTCATGAGTTGGTACAACTCAATCAAGATCATGATGTTGAAAGCTATGTTGCTGATTTTTAAAATATTTTTGTCATGGTACTAGATGTTAGTGAAATAAGATTGGCAGTTATCTTTATGGACGTTTTGATTGAGCCTTTGAGAGGTTTGGTAAAATATTTTAACCCTCTTTATTTGTAAGATACAATTACTAAAGCTTTGGATCTATGATGTTCAGCTTACAAGGGAAATGTTTGGCTGAAAGAGCATCCAAGGGAAGCCACTTATTCACTGCCAAAAGTGGGAAATACAGGGCAGCCAAGGTCTGATTTTAGTGGGCTACTAAAGGTAACAAGTGGGTAGCCTAGGGAAGCACTTAATATGCCATCAAAGAAGCCTTTTTAGCTCTATGTTCTGCCACATAAAGTGCTACCCTATAGCAGTAATATGAAGGATGAAATAGATGAATTGAGAAGTAAAGGTTTGTGTTTCACTTGTAAATATCCATGGACTAAAGGTCACCATTATATGGGCAAAGGGCAAGTCCATTACATTGAGGTAATTGATAATTTTTCATATTTTGATATTATTAATATTAATGTTGAGTAAAATTAAAATATTTTTGATGAGCATGTGCATGAGGAGGATAAACAAGAATTAGGTAGCACACTTGCTTCTCTTTCAGGAGATCCCAAGTATCATGCATCTAGGGTGGAAGGCACATTGATGGGACAAAGGGTGATTACATTGGTTGATATTGGAACCACACATAACTTCATTGATGGAGGATTGGTTAAGAATATGGCATTGGAAACCATGTATTGCAAGGGATTCAATGTGAATATAGTAGATGGGTTCACTATTTCTTGTTCTAAGAAGATTCCACAACTTCCACTCACTCTTGGGAAGCACAAGGTAATTAATGATTTTTATTTTTTTGACATTGGGGACATTGATATTGTTTTGGGTGTTTAATAGTTACATTCATTGGGTTAATTCACCCAAAATTATAAAACCATGGAGCTAAAATTCTTTAAAGAGGGCAAGGAAGTGGTCCTCAAGGGTTTACTTAATGGTGCTCCAAAAAATGTTTCCATGAAGAGGATGGAAAGGGATTTTAGGAGGGGTCAAATTTCATGGGAATCAATTTGGCTTATTACAATAAAGTTATAAAAAATAGAACAACAGTCCCTACATGGTGAGTTACAAGTTATTCTTGATAAGCATGTTCATAATTTTGATGAGTTGCCTCATGGGTTACCACTGGATATAGGTTTTGAGCATAATATTGAGTTAGAATTGGGTGCCAAATGGTTATTGTCACACCATATCATCACCCAAGAGATTTCAAATAAGAAATTGAAAAGACCATCTAAGAATTGTTTGACATGGCGCACATAAGGCCTAACTCAAGTCAATTTGCTTCTTCAGTGGTGCTAATAAAGAAAAAGGATGGCACTATGAGGATGTGCATTGATTACAGGTTTTTGATTAAGAAGACCATCAATAATAGGTATCCCATACCTAGCATTGATGAATTGATTAATGAGTTGCATGGTGCTACTTACTTTTCAAAGATTGCCTTGAGATCTGGTTATCACTAAATCAAGGTAAAAGAAGAGGATATTCATAAAATTTCTTTTAGATGTCATTTTGGGCATTTTGAGTTTTTGGTTATGCCTTTTGGATTGACCAATTCCCTTTCTAATTTTTAGTCATGTATGAACAACATATTTATCAAATATCTAAGAAAGTTTTCACTAGTTTTCTTTGATGACATTCTTGTGTATAGCAAAAATTTGGAGGAGTAGTACTTGAGACTCTTGGATTTGGTTTTGGGAAATTTGGAGCAGCATTATTTCTTTGAAAATAAATCTAAGTGTGAGTTTGGACTAACATAAATCTTTTATTTGGGACATGTCATCAATGCACAAGGTGTACAAGTGGATAAACAAAAAATTGCAACCATCATGGATTAGCCTATTCCCTTTACACTTACACCATTAAGAGGTTTTTATGGTATTTATAGCTACTATAGGAGATTTGTGAGGGATTTCTTAAAACTTGCTTCCACTTGATTGATTTGACTAAGAAAGGGACTTTAAAAAACTCAAAGAAGTAATGTGTTCATCTCTAGTACTTGTTATTCCAAATTTTTCTAATCCTTTTATAGTTGAATGCAATGCTTTAGGTGAAGTAATAGGGGTTGTCCTAATGTAGAACAAACACCCTATTACTTTTAAGAGTAGAAAACTCAAGGACTCAAAAAAGGTATATTTAATCTATGACAAGGAGATGTTGGTGGTCATGCATGCTTTGAGTAAGTTTAGACAATATTTGGTTTGTGAAAAAATTATTATGAAATTAAATCACAATAGTTTAAGATTCTTCCTCAATCAAAAATAATTGAATGATAGGGAAAAAAATGGGTAAGTAAGGTGCAAGATTATGATTTTGATATTGAATATGTGAAAGGTAAAAACAATGTGATAGCGGATGCACTATCAAGGAAGCCTTGTTTGGAATTTCTTGAGGGCAAGTAATTGTGGGAAGGGAGGACTGTAATGTCCCCATTTCTAGGTCACTTATGAATAGGTACTGAAGACCTTTAGTCTACTTTCCCCATAGACTAACGGATCACTTTTGAGGTTTTATTTTATTAATTAATTATGATTTCCTGAATAGTGATTTTTATCATTTATCCATATAAGGCAATTCTAGTTGACTAATATAATATTTTTAAAAGTGTTTTTTACCACTATTGAAATTAAAAGGATAAATAATTATTGGATTATTGCCTAAAAGTAATTTTAATTACTATCTATTATTAAGGTAATTAATTTAATATTATTTTTGAAAAGGAGTAATGTCGACTTGGGAAATGAACAAAGAAAAGAAAAATATCTTAAAAAGTTGGCAAGGTGTTATGAGGTATTTTACCCCCCCCCCCCACAAGGTGGTACATCCCCTTTGGAGAGTACAAATACAAGCTGGAGATCATATTCTAGGCATGTTGAATATTATTTTGTGAACCTTCATGCTTAAAGAATGATTGGGATGTATGCCCAATAATTTCTTCTACGGTTTTGAGTTGATTTATCAATAAAAAGGTGTTTTTTGACACTACCTTAGAAATGAACATTTTGTTGCTTTCCTTAGGAGTGGGGTGATTTGCCTTGGTGATCTTTGGAGAGGGTTTTGAGGACAAATTGGGCGTCCAATTGCTCAAAACTAGTTACTAAAATTTATTGCTAATTTTCTGAAGTGTGGCATTGGATTTTTTGGTTGATTGGCAAGGTTGTCAAGGGTTATTTAATTGGAAAAATAAATAATAATTTTATAAATTATTATTTATTTATTTGAGATAATTTTATGGTGAATTTGACTTCATGAAATGATGATTTGGTCTTCATAAATATTTTATGATTTTTCATTTGGTTAGGCAAGATTGGAAGGTCCTTAAGCATGCCCTAGACCCTAGTTTGTGAAGAATATTTAATTCTGATTTTATTTCAGCCTTTTGACCTGGGACAACTTCCCTTGGGAGGTTGTTTGGTCACTTTGGGTGCCCTAGAAAGGAGTTGAAATTATTCAGATAATTTTGTCATTTTTCTATGATGATTGCAAGTGTTTGAGGAAGATTTTAGAGAGATAAAAGCTACTATTTTTTGATTAAAATCAGATATTTTCTAGCAAGCATATGTCATAAATTTATCTCCATTCAAGTGGAGAAAAGTTACACTTTCATTAATTTTTAGTTGTTACTCATATCTAATGTTTTAGGGTGAATTAAGGTTGAATCAATGCTGGAAATTGTCTATTTATCCCTTGTACTTTGGCACCAAGGGTTTGGTGAGATTGGGTGTGTGTTGAAGCTTCATTTTTCATCTAAGATTGGTTGATTTTTCAAATTTTAGAATTCAGAATTTATTTGCATAATATTCAAATTTTAGGGAAAACCCTTATTTGGTCTTTTATCCCAAAAAGGGTAAATTACAAAGACCCCTGATTATATCATGCCAACACTTGAGAAATAACCTTCTCTCATGCCTATCTAAAGTTTTTTTTTAAAAAAAAAGAGGTGTATGGAGATCAAGTCAAGAGAGCTCTCAAGTCCCTCAAGTCCTTCACCTACCCTTTAAGTTGCAGTTATCTATGAAGTTTAAGACACATAAAAGTTTGATAGAGTTATTAAGGAGTGGAAGGATAAGAATATATCACCCTCAACATAATTACCTTTTTCATCTCTCTAAGAATACTACAATTATCCTATCCATCCCAAAATCCTAAGTTATAAGTGCACTCTATCAAGTTTCAATCAAACCAATAAAGTCTTTTTCCCTCCCACCCTCTCCTTTTTTGAAGGAGAACATGCTAAATTAAAGGCATAAGATGAACATTCAGTTGGAAAAGAGAGATTGTCAAGAAAAGAAGGTGAGGTGGTAGTCCTTGAAAGGCTTTAGGAGGTTGTATCTATAATCAGATCTCAGGAAGGCTTTGAGGAGAGTGACTCTAGTGTATATGATGAAGAGATCTTTCTTGGTAGTCCCCCTTATCAATAGAAAAATAAATTAGTTTTCAAAAATGAGGAGAGACCTATACTTTCTAGCTAATAGGTTGGCAGCCTTCAAGATGTCACAAATGATCAAGTGGATTAGTTTGGTTGGTAAAGCTTTGATATTGATGAAGAAGAAGACAAATAAATTTTAGAGCAATAAAAACATGATCAAATAGAACTTGGATGGGCAAATGAGCATCCATTATTCATAGAATAAGAAGATAAATCTAGTTGTCATGGATTAAGTTTTGATGAAGGGATTCATGATGACTATGCAGTAGTTGGCCAAGTCATAGCTGAGTGTGAGAGAAACCTTCTTGAAGACACCTTGGTTGGTAGTTTTGTTTAACCTCATAAGTAGGAAATAGATCTTGAAGAGGCAAATTTTTAGCTATGTCATGATTCTATTGAAGAGTTTGAAGTGCTTGACCAACCTTCTATCCTTAAAGAGAGCAAAAAGAATGAGAATAAATTTGGCATGCTCTCAAGTGACCAAGAAGAAGATTTTTTTTGGAGGAACTAGATAAATTATTCTCAAGTTTGGATAGCAAATATATATCCCATGAAGATAACACCATGGTTGATGATCTTGTTGAATCTCATGAATAATTTCAATTAGGTCTTGAGGACATATGGTAGTCCTATTTACACATGTTCAAGGAATTTTAAGACCTTGGTAGGTTATCACCTCTAGAAGAAAAAGATGAAGTTGTTGATGAGAAGTACAAAGCTCCTAGTAAGACAACAAGTCCTAGAAGTCATCACCAATAAGTTCAAGCTCATGGTGTAGAAAGATGCGATGAAGATGATACTCTTCAAGGTGAGCAAGAAATAGAGTTTAAATAAATAATATAAGTTGAGGTTGTTGATTCCATCATGAATCAAAGTGTGATCAATTTGGAGGTCTCTCACATTACCAAGGATGGATAGTAGTATGAGGTAAGTTCTAAGTTTCAATATGAATTTGTCTTTATTGGAGACATGTTTGTTGTTTTTGATCCATTTGAGGTCAATTCAAAGTTAGTGATGATCAAGAAAGGAGCTGCCAAAGAAAGAACCAAGTTTGAATATCAACTTATACACCATCCTTCTTCATCACATGAAGATAACTTAAAGATTTTTCCTTTTGATCCAGGAGGATCAGTCCTTAGAGGTTAGTTGTACATAATAGTTCTTATATTATTTCCCCTAATTGCTTCTTAGCACAGTGTATCTCTTGTTATTTTGGTGTCTTGATTTTGAGTGTTTGTTTTTTGTCTTATTATGTGTGATGAAGGTAGTTAGTTGTTCCATTTGTTTCAAGGGATTTGTAGTCAAGTGTCAAGGTCTATTTTAGTTTGTGTTGAGCATGGGTGACTCCATAGCCTAATGGAGGTATGAAGGAAACTAGTCTAGATGCATAGCAGACATGCAATCTTGGGAGGTCACCAAATATGTTAACCAAAATTGGCCATCATGAGTAAGGACAATTCAAAAATTTACTTCTAGATTTGTCTAACCTTGTTAGTGTCATGTTGAGAGTTTTGGTCTTAGTCTATTAGTCAAACCTTGTCATAAAAGGATGTTTTGTCAAATGTTGAATTATCTTAAGGTCTATTGCATGGTCTAGAAGAGTGAGTCATACCCCTACTCTTTTCATTATCTCCTTTATGAAGGTCTTATTTGATTTTGGAAAGATTAAGGTATATTAGCAAAGTTTAAGCTTACTTTGCAAAGATTAAGATATGTTGATCCATGGTGAGATGTTGGTGTTTGTACCTTCCAAGGTGTAGTTTTATCCTATGGTGAAATTGATCTTCTAAATACAAGGTATGACAAGGTGAAAATGTTATTATTTCATGTTTTGTAAAATTCAAGGTAAATTTAGAGAAATTAAGATAATGTTTACCTTTGCTAACTAGAGCGATAAAGTGCATATTAGGCATATAATGCATTAAAAATATATGTCAAGGTATTTACACTTCACACATGTTCACCCAGGATATTTTCAACATGAAAAATTGGTGAGACCCTCCAAAGATCAAGAAAGTGAAGTATAATGTAGAAATAGAGTTGTCAAAAGCTCATTAAGCTACTTTTAAACATGGATATGGCCAATTCATGTCATAAATAGGTTTTTTTAGGTCTCTCATAGGTTTTAAAGGTCAAATAAAGCTTTTAGAAATGTTATCAAGTCTAAATAAGCCTAAAAACATTTCATCTCCTCTATCAACCCCTTTGCAAGCTAATGAAGGCCATTTTCAGGTGTTCATTTCATGAAGAGGATAGAGGGTTGTATCTAGTGATCTTGGGGGTGTATATGAGCCCTTATGACCTTGAAATTCTAGGCATTATTTTTAGGATTGAAATATTATGATTTATAAACAATTGCTAACAAGTTAAGCAACCCAAAACCCTCCAAAAACCCCACAGGCAAGGTTTTTTCTCATTTTAGTGAGTTTACAGGTTAATGTATACAAATGGATGTTTTTTGAGATATTAATTGGTTTTAATAGTTATATCACATCATATTCCATCACCATTTGGCACATGGGAGTAGCAAAGTAGCAAAACACTATTTTTTATTGTTTTTAAAGGTGGCATGTAGGGTTTTGGAGAACTATGGCATTATTGAGCATGGAATAAGCTTGTTTTTGGAAGGATAAAATTTTAATAACCTCCATAAATATTCCTATATATTATTTATTTATTTTATCACAGTATGTTGACTATGCATAAAATTACCTGTAGGTGGTTGTCAAAAAATGCCTAGAAAAAGAAGATTCATGGTGTTGGATTTAATCTTGGAGACTTGAAACCTCTTGTGATTCAATTTAAATTATGTGGGAATGGTTAATATACCAAATATGTGACCTAATACATCAAATAGTGTTTTGATCAATATCTTGTTGAAGGAGGTCTTAGGCATGTTGAAGCTAAAGAGAGTGATGTTGATTCTAGGTTCTGTTCCTCAAGAAACCAATAAGAACAATGGTTTATTTTGAATATTAGTGACCTAATTATATTTAATAATCATATAAATATTTTATATATTCACTTCAAAATCATCTCTAATAGATTATTGTAGGTGATAACCCATTAGTAATAGGGGTTTAAACTCTCAAGTCTACCTTCAAGGGTGAACAAGTAGCTAGTAAACCTAAAAAAGAAGAAAAGGTGTCAATTTTAGAATATAACAGGAAATATTTAATTCCTAAATCTCGTAAAGTTATCCCATGAACACACTCAATGCATACATAGTCCAAAAGAGCACCTACAACCTTTAAGGACAATAAAGAAGGTTGCATGAGCAAACACTATTGAGGTTTTGATTGACTAGTTCATAATAAGTATGCATTTATAGAATTCAAATTGGAATTGATAATATGTCATAGGTATACATAAATGTACAAACTCTCCTAAGACCATCTTGATATTAACTAACAGGTTACAAACCTATGAGTAGTAGTTTAATGTTTACAAGTAAATTTAAGTGTTTGAAGGCAATTTGAGAAGCTTCAAGGAGTTTCTTAACATTAAAAACTGATATAAAATCTCCAAGAGATGATTAAAATGTTTAAAATATTAATAATCATGTTATTAATGGATTAAACAAGGGTAAATGTAGACCTACAAGTCTGCAGACTTGTAGGTCCACATTTTCAAGCCTAAGAGGCAAGCCTTGCATGAATGATGAAGTTTGAAGACCAAATAAATGTGTTATATCCATGATAATATGTTTATAGGGTATATAAGGGTTATAAAATATAGGATCATTAAAACAAAAAAACCATCCTTGAGGCCTAACAAAAATCAAACCCAAAGAATCATTTATAAGCCTATTAAAGAGCTCCTTCTAGGAGCCTATTTTCAAGAATCCAACAGAATGTCCAATGAGTTGTATTTATATTGTAGCTTTTATGGATATAATAATTTTGGGAGAGACATTATAAACCTTTAAAATTTATTATGATTCCTTTAAGTTCATTTAAAATCCAAAAGACACCTACAGCCAGGACAAAATCTTATTTTATGCACAGAATCCTACTCTTTTTGCTTGGTGGAGACTCATGGAGATTGATCATGCATAACCAATATTTTTATGAGTTTAAAAGAGTTTTGGAATACTTAAAATATGTTTTTTTTTATTTTAAGTTCCATAAAACTCTTCCAACCCATTTTTCTTTGCTCTCGACCTTCTTAGGCTTGTGTGTGACCTTGCCTAGGGCTAAAAACTAGAAATTTGCATAACATGAGTTCTAACCCATATAATTTCATAAAATTTTTCCATCAAACCTCATTTAATGTTATCAAAAATATTTTTGAGTTTTTGGGTAATTATTATACATATTTGTATGGTCTATAGGATTTTAGGCTTGTTTTAAGCCTAATTGAGAAAGGTGGGTGTTAAGAAAGTGAGTTTTCATTAGGAGTTGATAAATAAAACTTTTGGTGAAGCTAAAATGGGATAAAGGGTACTAAAATATTCCCTTAGTTTTTTTTAAAGTGTTTTTTATCACTCAAACCAAGGAGATTTGTATCAAAATAGGTGTAGACACCGTAATTGTGTCTAACCCTTGTCATCCTCCCCTTAACCCCCATTTTAGTTTTCCACGCCTATTTAACCCCTGTCGACCATTTTCCCACAAGCCTTAACCCTGGCAGCATGTAAAAATGAGCAGAGAGCTAAATTTAGCCTTTGTCCCCATTCTGCATCTACCGACGACGGTCATAACCCGGCCAACGTCGCCGACGTCGGCAGTCATGCCGATGTCGGTTATCTTTAACACTGCGTTCTCGACCCAAATGCAGGGACCGTTATCCGTTATCCGTTATTCATTCGGTTGCCAATCCGTTCCTCGATTGGTTATCAAACCATCCTTCATAACTATCAGCACACTATTCATTCGATCAATCAGCAAAAAAACCTTTGAATTCGAACAATCAACCAATTCTTGCATCCAACCAATCTGCATCCAATCTCTCGCATTCTCTCTCTCTCTGGTACAAGTTTCTACTTCAGTCATCTTGCTGGAGGTCTGCTACATCGAACTTCTGCGACATAGCAACAACGTCAATCATGTCTCTGACTCTATTTTCAGCGTATAATAGGTAAGCTTTGTTCTGTGTTTTTGTTTTACTCTCTGGTTATTGTTTTTCATTTGATATCATTACCCAGATTTAGAGTTAGACCATAACCCCAACCTTATTTCCACCCGTATCACCTCTATCCACCCTATCTGGAAAATACTGTCTGTAACTCTGCCCAGATCCTTATACAAACCCTCAAACAAATCCCTCTGACTCCTAAACCGGCTTCCCGAATCCTCAGATAAAAACATCAGACCTTTCTAAAAATACAAAAACTCTGTCCAGACCCGACCAGACCCTATCCAAGACTGTTACCCCGACCGACGCCGGCACTTTAACCGACGTCGACACCCTTATTGACCGATGCCGGCACAGAAACCAACACCGGTGACTGTGTGGAGCAGTTTGCTGCATATCATGTACGCATTCTACTTTTTGTCTTTTATTTGCTTTTATTCCATCTTTCATTATTTCTACTTCAGTCAAATATTTTGTTTTTTACTAGTGGGTTGATATCCCTTAAGGAAGTCTTCGTACTTTAGGGATCAAGCGTTTGCTTAACAGCCCACCATCTCTTTGTCTAACATTTTTTCATGTTTAGTCTCTTTTTCTTCACAGGTGTCATTCCTCCACAGCCAAAGAGGAGTACCTTCCAACGTCTGATTTCGGTGTGCACAACTATATCCGGGTATCTTCTAACCCTAGACCATCTTTTAATTTCTCATTTCTATCTTTTGAATGTGAAATCAAAATTAGCGTAGAAACATTCTGGCATGCCCGGTGGGACACTAGGGCCTTCCTTGGGTTCTTTCTTTCTTTCGTTCATATAGGTGCATTAGGTTCCTTCCTTTTTGCCTCTTTCATCTCTTCTAAACGACATCATAAGCAGGAATAAAAAGAATTTTTCTTTTCTTTCTTGCACTTCTAGACTAGTCAAAAGCCATATTCTTCGACTCTTTCTCCATTCGTCTTCACATGAACAAACATTTTGACTTGGGCTTAAAACACGTTGCACTTTCATTTCTGTTTGCTTGCATTTCTTAAACCACACTTAGTAATTAATAAACGCATATTGAATTAATCTAGATCACTTGATGTTACACGACCAAACCACTTGCACAAAACAAACATCTTAACTTACCTGAGACAAGGCCCGACTGGGATTTCATCCCCCAGCGGATACCTTACCCATCCTGGCGATCCTACTTGGATTTCATCACCAAGGGGAAAGCCCACTCTGTTCTCTGGCAGAGTCTAATCTATAGGGGAAGTATATTTTGGCTAACCGGGCCCAGCTTATCACTGGACTCGTGAAGTGAGGGGAGCTTGCTCCTTAGCACCAAGCCTTGTACAAAACCTAACACAGACTTCTTGAGCACCATAACTAACCCGAAACCATCCATAGACTACTTCTTCTAGAACCCGACTCAAAAAGCCAATCTTCCTCTACACACATTCTAAGGCATAAGCCACTATAATCCTAATAATTTACTCCTAGGGTTTTAGGATCTGCTTGTGTTTTTCATATTTTCTGTTCTTATTTGCTTGTTTGAGCTTGTGAGGACATTCTTTCTTGCCTTGAATAGTTCTGACTCGTAGTCAAGCCAAGGCTCTAGTCGATCACGTGAGGCATCACCCGCTTCCATCTACCCCGTCCATAACCAGTCCTATAATGGAGTTCAACTCAGAGACTGAAAGAACTCCTACTAGACCATCCCCGACCCAAACACCTATTGTCCCAAAAGGAGACCAAGATTTTGCACGATTCTTGGACCTCAACGTCAAAGCCTTGCAGCACTATCTCGTGAATAGCCGAATGCGAGATTCCTTGGGCAATCCAATCTACGGAATGTCGACCTCTCTTCTCAAAACTGCGGCCGTATCAACAGCATCCATAGTTCAACCTTTTGACACCCAGGCTATGGCCTCGACCAATGACCAACCATCCAAGTGTAGCCTCTCCCTCCATCTTTGGGCCCACTTCCACCGGGGTTTCGGCCCCCTATCAACCTCAGCCCACTCAACCACTTTCTACCCCCTTTCAGAATCTGGTCGTCTCTATTCTGCCTACCCTGGCCCCTATCAACACCAAGGTGGCCACTTATCCATTGGCCCATGTTGCCACTAACCAACCCCCCGTGACAACATCAATCCTAGCCGTGCCTTCTACCCAGCCATCCTTAGTCTTCTCTTCTATCCCTACGACTAGTCATCCGTACGTTGTGCCCTTACTGGTACAACCAACTACGTTGTATGCCTCTTCTAACCTCTTCCAAGCGCCTTACAATCAAGGGGGTGCTCCACCCGCCAATCCGTCAGTAGATATCATCAAAATGCTGATGGACAAAATGTGCAGCCTAGAGACCTCCATGTCATGGGATCTAGCTCTACCAATTAGAGCACAATTGATTACTATCTTATATGTAATTAAACACGGAATTATACCAAAATGATAAAGTAGCTAGAAACTTGAGACAGCAAAGAATTTGAGAGACAATACACACTCTTGTATTAAATACTACTAGAAGAAAATACAATAAGGAAGATGCCACTTCTTCCTCCACCTCAAAGGCTTGCCACACCTCAAGACCTTCTTCCCTCTCTCTCTTGCTCAACACAACAACTCTAAAGCCTGAGTTGTTATCCCTCCTTGAATGCTTCAGTTGATCTCCTTGACCTTGCCAGCTTCAATGATATTACTTGCCTTCTTAGATACAATTACAATACATGCCTTATGGGTCTATAAATAAGATCCCATGCTTACAAAAATAGAACTCTAGTTACAATAATTAGACACGCAGCTAGTGACTATAATTAGTCGCTTGACATGCAAACACTCGCTTCACTTAACTGACTATTCGTCAATAGCAGTTCTGGAAATACACATGCAATCGACGCCGGTCCCTGCTGGTCTGGTGCTGTCGACATCGACCGACTCTCTGCCGTCTCCGATCTCCTTCTCCACTGCATCTGACCGACGTCGGTCATACTTCCGACGCCGGTGGCTCTAGTTCTTCAGCATCCTTCCTCTTGTGTCTGAAAATAGTTGAAGCTTTTAGCTCCACACCTTAACAATCTCCCACTTGGAGATAAATAGCTGCAACCTGTACCTGTACCTGTACACCATCTATTTTGTTCCTTAGGCTCTGTATCCCTCTTCAATGTCGCTCTTGAAGACCAACCACCATGCAAACCTGTGATGTAATACCTGTCTCTTATGCCACAAGAATTTTTCTGCTCCCAAATTCTCCATGACATACTTCTGAACCAACTCTACCCTTAGCTCAAAAAACTCCCTGTACATGAAACCCTGCAACAAGTAACATAATACAGTAACAGGATAATGTAGCTAATATTATCCAACCTGGTAAAGATAAATATACAATGGTCAAACCTCCATTGTTCTGCAGCATAATCAAGACCATATACCATAGCCTTCTGTCTCATGTGTCCATCCACTCTCTTGTCTAAAACAGGAATCCATCCCTCTATCCAATGCTTCCTTCCAGCTGACAACACTACCAACAAGTACATGTTTGGTTCTCTAAGGACTCACACTCCTCATCCATGCCAAGCTCCCACTATTTCTGGATTCTACCTGCATTGCTTCTTCCATCTTCCTAGTTCATGACTATCAGTAAGCAATATAAAGAAGGTGAACAACGAATATGAGGTTCACATACCTTTCTTGACCTCCACATGGGTGTTTGAGACTTATTGATCCACCCAACATCCGTTCCAGTGACCGATATCGGCCATCTCCCAGTCTGCTCCCTGCACTGACCCTGACTGCCGACGTCATTTCCCTGGCTGACGTTGGCATCCCTCCTGTCGACGTCGGTCCTTATGACCGACGTCGGACTTCTCCTGTCCGACCTACCGACCCTGCTGGTCTGCAAATGACCGATGTCGGTATCTGGATGACTGACGTCGATGCCAAGCGACTGACATCGGTGTCTGTGAGTTCCTGTAAGTGATGAAATTTTCATTTACGAGCTCTTCTTGGATCAAACCTCTGTCCATGCTGCCCTGCTCAGATTTATTCAGCCCCTGTGACTGATCTTTATCCTTCATCTCCTCCATAAACACCAAGGCTTCTTTGTTCCTGTCAAAAGCATCAAATTTCCTCTTTCTGCAATGAACTGTATCTGTGCTTTCCAAATTTGAACACATACCTTTTGAATCAAGAACTTCCATTCCCTTCCTGTTCTTGTGACCAAGCCTATTAGGCCACATCTTCGAATCTACACCAGAAGTAGAATCAGTAATACAAGTAGACAGATAAAGAGTATCTACTTTCTTACCTCTTGCTAGAACAAGTGCTCCCTTGGTAACCTTCCAAGAATCCATTGTGAAGGTTATTGTGCATCCCTCATCTCCCAACCTTCCTATAGAAATCAGACTCTGCATCAAAATTGGAACATGCATGACCTCTTTCAACACCCATGTGTTGTCAATCTGCAATCTCAGCTGCACTTTCCCTTTGCCAACTATCTGACAAGGCGTACCATCCCCTAAATAGATCACTCCAAAGTCTCCCTGTTCATACTCATAGAACAAGTCTCTGTTTGGGGATGCATGAAAAGATGAACCATAATCTAAAATCCATGATCCTACCTGACTATCCGAAGAAAGTATGAAAGCATCCTGCATCACAAAATTTGCATCCTTTGCTTCTTCAGTACCTGCATGTTGATTCTCTTTATCTCTCAACCAACACTCCTTCTTTGTATGTCCTTTCTTTCCACAAAACCAGCAAGTAATACCTTTGGACTCGAATCTCCTTCCCGACCTTGATTTCCCTTGCTCAACCTTCTCCCCTTGCCTTCCCCTGCTTTTTGCACTTAGAGCATTCCCTGATAATTCACCTGTGCTTCTCCTGTGTATTTCTTCATTTAAGATCACACTCACAACATCATCAACTTTTAAGATTTTAGAAGCAGATGCAGAATTACTTATTGCCATAACCAAACCGTCCCAACTTTCAGGCAAAGAACATAAAATCAAGAGAGCCTTTACCTCATCATCAAAAACAATATTGACTGAAGCTAATTGGTTTACCAAACCATGGAAATCACTGAGATGAGTATGTACCGATCCACTTTCCTGCATTTGCAAAGTAAATAGCTGCTTCATAAGATATACCTTATTAGAAGCCGAGGGCTTTTCGTATAAATTCGCCAAGGACTTTATCAACTCTTCCATTGTCTTGCACTGTGATAAGCTGGAAATCACAGATGATGCAAGGCTCAACCTTATGGAACCAAGAGCCTTCCGATCAAGAACGTTCCATTCTTCATCCTTCATATATGTGGGCTTGCATGCAACCCCACCCAACGGTAAGTACAAATACTTCTGATACAGATAGTCCTCAATCTGCATCCTCCAATGTTGATAATTCTTGCCGTTAAACTTCTCCATTCGTAGCCTACTTTCTTCTACCATTTCTGAACTCCCACTCAATCAGAAAACCCTGTGAATGACCTGTAATCAAAAAACAATACCCTGCTTCCTGCAAACCGTAGCTTTGATACCACTTGTCAGGGGATCTAGCTCTACCAATTAGAGCACAATTGATTACTATCTTATATGCAATTCAACACGGAATTATACCAGAATGATAAAGTAGCTAGAAACTTGAGACAGCAAAGAATTTGAGAGACAATACACACTCTTGTATTAAATACTACTAGAAGAAAATACAATAAGGAAGATGCCACTTCTTCCTCCACCTCAAAGGCTTACCACACCTCAAGACCTTCTTCCCTCTCTCTCTTGCTCAACACAACAACTCTAAAGCCTGAGTTGATATCCCTCCTTGAATGCTTCAGCTGATCTCCTTGACCTTGCTAGCTTCAATGCTATTACTTGCCTTCTTAGATACAATTACAATACATGCCTTATGGGTCTATAAATAAGATCCCATGCTTATAAAAATAGAACTCTAGTTACAATAATTAGACACGCAGCTAGTGACTATAATTAGTCGCTTGACATGCAAACACTCACTTCACTTAACTGACTGTTCGTCAACAGTAGTTCCAGAAATACACATGCGACCGACGTCGGTCCCTGCTGGTCTGGTGCTGCCGACGTCGGCCGACTCTCTGTCATCGCCGGTCTCCTTCTCCACTGCATCTAACCGACGTCGGTCATACTGCCAACACCAGTGGCTCTGGTTCTTCAGCATCCTTCCTCTTGTGTCTGCAAATAGTTAAAGCTTTTAGCTCCACACCTTAACACTCTGTTTTTGGCTCACGCAATACTCTCTCATACGAACAAATTTGCAACAAGCCCATCCACCCTTCTGTCTTGATTCGACCATATCCTAGCCAGTGGGAACTTCCTAAGTTTTCTCATTTTCAAAGCAAGGAAGACCCACAATAGCACTTACGAGCATTCAGACATGCCTGTTACCTTATCGCCCACGACGATGCGTTACTCTTACGCATGTTTCCTATATCTCTCTCAGGTGCTGCGCTTGATTGGTACAGCTCCCTTACCATCCATTCCCTCTTCACGTTCACTCAGTTGGCTCAGCTCTTCCTTGATCATTTCTCTATCAACATCACCAAGAAGGTCTCAATCACAGACCTCTATTCTATCTGCCAATTCGAGGACGAATCCATTGCTAATTTAGTTGCTTGATGGAGACGCCTCATCAATAAACTCTCCTTTTCTTTACCCCAACCTGAGCTTATTGAACTTTTCTACCAAGCCTGTGCCAGACATATTTCTTCCACCTTGAGGGTTCAGACCTTCCGCACTTTTGACGAAGCCTTCACGATGGCCCGTAAACTTGAGTTGCGTGCTGTCGAGGAGAATAAAGTCAAGTTGTAGAGCCAGAATCCCAACTCCAAGACCAGTGACCCCTCTTCTAAACCTTCCTCATCCAATCCTAAATCTAAAGCTTCAGCAAACACTGTGGTCGTTAGATCTTCCTCCTCTTCGCCTTCAACTAATCAGCCTGAGCCATCCACATCTCAGAGTGCCACCCGCCAATTTCAGCAGAGATACATATAGCAACAGTATACTCCACTCAGAGAATCATACGCGTTTGTGCTAGAAAAATTCATCAAATAAGGGGTCCTCAATCTCCCCCAGATCTGACCACCTCCACAATTTGATCCCTCACGCGCCATCCCTGCGTGGTATAGGGAAAACGACTTCTGTAACTACCACCGTGTTAAAGGACATGACACGGGCAACTGTAAAACCCTTAAAAACATCATCCAAGACATGCTGGAAAAGGGTGACCTCATCCTCGACAATCCCAATGCGCCACCTAATTAGGACATCAACATCTTCAAGCAACCATTCCCCAATCATCCACCAACTCAGAACAATATCCAGACCTTGACTGACAACATTCACGAACACAATATACAAACATTCAATACGGTCTCGCCCTTCATTTCCAACCAACCTCAAGAGGTGAGTCCATCTATCAGTCCATCACGTGAGGATGAACCTCTTTCCCTGGTTAGTTCTCCATCAATCTCTCTCATCTTGGAGGATGCCTCGACCTTACCAGCACCGCCAGTTTCACCATCCTCTTTCCTGCTGCCCATGGAGGACCTAACCCTTCCTACTCCTTGACCACAAGTGGAGGGCACAATCATCCCTACTCTTTACCCACTTGAGGAGTCTCATTCTCCAGTTTCTTCTCCACCCAGGGAAGAACCCACCTCTCCTTCGTCTCCAACCACAGACAAACTTGTCATGACTCCATCATGCCTTGGGTCTGAGACCGCTATACCAGTCTCATCTTCAACCCCACAACCATCCACATCTTCTCAAGAACCCAAACCTCATCCCACATCTTCTCAGCCATTTTCTCGACTAGTGGAAAAACTCGAACTTCTCCCTTCTAGGAAAGTGGAGCATCAGGGATTATGGGAGCGTCTCACAGCTCTTCAACATGCCCGTGCCCTCTCGTCTCATGCAGCTAATCCTCCCATGGCAAAATCTCCCAAGACCTTTAACAAAAACTAGACTCCCATTTCTAAGCCCCAACCGACCCCATCAAAACCAAAACCCACATCTACCCCATCTAAACCTATCAAGTCACTTGGCATTCGCCCTGTCTCCAACCTCACTCATCCGCAAGTGAAGGTGGACCTAGACCAAACCTTGACCAATAGTAGTCTTCAACCCGAGTCACAGAAGACTGCTAAACCACAGAGGTGAATGCCTCCTCCTCCATCATCATTGCCCTCCATTTTGGGCCCCCATCCTTCGACCCTGACCAGAGTCCTTCCCACTCCGACTTTTAATCAAAACCAGTTGCCTCATTTGCTTCCTTTGCCTACTGCTAGCCTACCCTCTCCCAAAAGGGCAGTACCTCTCACAAAGAAAGTACCATCTCCACCTGTCCCCGCACCGTCAATCCAAAAGGTGGTACGGAAGCCTCCTCCGACTCTGCCCAAGCAAAAGTCACCCGTATTGCACACATCGACGAGCACTGACCCTTTTGTGGGCTCATACTCTTTGATCTTGCATCGACTTTTGCAGACTTCTAGCATAACCCTTCCACCCATCAGGCCTTTCCAACCTCTCAGGTCTAAGCCCTCCTGGTTCGATGACATGAAGATTTATTTATATCATCATACGCCAGGACACGATACCGAGACTTGCTATGCCCTCAAGACCGTCATTCACCGCTATCTGGAGAAAGACACTCTTCTATTTGAGGACACTCTCGACCAACCCCTGACTCCTTCTCATAACCCTCTGACCTCTTTAGACCCATCAACATCTCATCAGCAGACCACGACCCCTTCATCTCCTTCACCCCCTATCTTCGAAATCAATGCCATTCACATAACCACCAGGTCACAAAAGGACAAGGCAAAGGAAAAAGCCAGCATTCCTTAGACCTACCCTTTCATCCAGCCACCTCAACCACCCAAGCCTAAGATTTCTATCCTTGGCGCGCCTCAACCCTCTTCTTCTTCTTCTTCAGGGGCAATTCATGACTCTATGTTAAAACAGCTTCACCAGATGCCTATGAAGATGTCCCTTTATGACATCCAAACCTCGCCCCAACATCGTCAAGCCCTCATCAGAGCCCTGTAGGCAACAGAGGTTCAACCCAAGGACCCCCAGCCACTTGCTACCCTTATCCACTCTTTAGCGCCTATTGCCTCCATCACATTTAGTGATTCTGAGATTCCCACATCCAACACGGAAGATCAGGACGCCGCCCTCTTCATCACTGCCTATGTTGATCAGACATGCATTAAATGCGTTATTATCGATGGAGGTGCCAGCATCAACATTATCTCCACCCATGCCTTTGAACAGTTGGCTCTTCCCAAGAATTGCATTTCCAAAACTGACGCAATCTTGCATTCCTTTAATGACACCACTGCTATGACCATTAGCACAGTCGTCCTTCACATCCACGTTGGTCCACGCACAGTCCTAGAGCTCTTCTATATCATCGAAGGAGATTTTTAATACAACATCTTGCTAGGCCGACCTTGGATCTGCGCCATGGCCTGTGTCCCCTCCACCCTGCACCGTTGTGTGAAATTTGAGCACGATGGGCAAGTCCATACCATTCCCGCTGACCCTTCACCCTTCAAAACTTGTAACACCACCTACCGTCTAAATGACGTTCTCATTCCTATCAATCCATCAACCCCGGCACCACCTCCATCCGCAGAAGCATCAACCAGTCCGCAACCGACGGTCACCCTCACACCTCCCCTTCAAGCGACGACCACAGATCCTATGGAAGACATCTTCCAAAGACTTTCATTGGGGGAATATCGCTTGCTAGCCTTAGACATGTTCCAAACTCCACAAGAGTATGGATGCCTTCATCACAGCCCTAGTTACGACCATCAGATCAGGATGATCGTGCCTTATGGTCCTCCTCACCTCCGAACCAACCTTGTCTATGGGGGCTCAATCAAGCTCCTGCTTATTGTAATCCTCTTTCTTCACCTCAACCTTTCACATCAGACTTCTCATTTCTTGGCAACCCCACCTTTACACACATTTACCTTTACAAGTGTGCATGGAAGGGTTTTGGCTTCAGACGCTATGAGCAGGGCTCCCATCAGCCCATCAAACCGCTCAACGATGATGATGCCAAGAAACGGTATGGCCTGGGATATCACGACCCCACTCAGACCCCTACAGACCTTTGTCCTGAACCAACCATTGATCGATTTCCTCCAGGCTCACCCATTCCTCCTCCTTCACCTACGGAGTCGGTGGTTTCCATCCCTCCTAGTTTTTTTTTCCATAAACACCATCCGCCTGGAACCCTTGACTTATCAGCTCAATGGGGTGTCCAAGTCTCTCCCTCTCATTTTTCCCAGCATGGTAGAAGATGAGTCGACAACCATTCACACTGTCCACTGCGTTGACGATGATGCCATTCTTTCTTACATGGGCACCGACGACTCTTTCATCCAGCACTCTCTCCCTTCTGAGACCCAGGTTATGTTAAATGAATCAACCATTGACATCAACCTCCCTTCTTCTGATGTTCCTCACGTCTTAAAGATTGGACAATCTTTAGACGTTTAGGAGCAGCTTGACTATACCCATTTCCTCTCAGACCATAGCAAGGCCTTTACCTGGACCTACCATGACATGCCTGGCATCGACCCCACCATCGCTACCCATAACATTATCACCAAACTAGAGGCTAAGCTTGTTAGGCAAAAGCTTCGAAAGATGCATCCTCACGTTGCCCTCCTTGTCAAAGAGGAGCTTCAGTGCCTCCTTTCTGTCTCCTTCATCCAGCCCATCAATTATCCGCAGTGGGTCTCTAACATCATCCCAGTCACCAAGGTGACTGGGGGGATCTAAATTTGCACAGACTATCGCGACCTTAACCTAGCCTGTCCCAAAGACGACTTTCCTCTTCCTAACATTGACCAACTTGTTGATCTCACGGCCGGCCATGAGATGTTATCTCTCATGGATGGGTTTTCAGGATACAATCAAATCTTGATTGCTCTGGAAGATCAGCACAAGACCACTTTCATTACCCCATGGGGGACTTTCTGCTATCGAGTCATGCCTTTTAGCTTGAAGAATGTAGGCGCCACATATCAGCGTGCCATGACCTACATTTTCCATGATCTCCTCCATAAAATCATGGAGGACTATGTGGACGACCTTCTCGGCAAGTCCAAGCTTCATCGTGACCATTTGACCATTCTCAAAATCATCTTCTCTCGCCTTCTTCAATACAATGTCTGCCTTAACCCCAAGAAATGTGTCTTTGGGGTCCTCTCCGGCAAGCTTCTCGGCTTTATCATTTCTTTCCATGGCATCGAGATAGATCCCGCCAAGATCCGTGCTATCCTCGAGATGCCACCCCTGACCAATCTCAAGCAGCTTTGCAGTCTACAAGGGAAGCTCCAGTCTATTCGTCGTTTCATCTCACAGCTTTCTGACTGCTGCCAACCTTTTCATCATCTCCTTAAGAAGGACGTCTCTTTTACATGGGATAAGGACTATCAAGAGGCTTTTGAAGCCCTTAAACGCTATCTAGTCTCTCCACCAGTCCTCATTCCACCTAAAGACGATTAACCCTTCTACCTTTATATCTCAGCAACCAACCATTTGTTAGGTGCCATGATCGTGCACCGAGACGAGCATCACCGTGAGCAAGCGGTCTACTATATCAGCCGAACACTGGTTGACTATGAAACTCGGTATACTCATACCGAGAAAATCTGTTTGGCATTAGTCTTTGCTGCTACCAAGCTTTGCCACTATCTTCTTAACCACAAAACCTTTGTCATCACTCACACTGACCCTCTTAAGTTTATGCACTCCAAGCCATATCAACATCAACGTATGGCTCGGTGGCTCATGCTGCTTGCTGAGTTCGATCTCGAATTCATCTAGCAGAAATATATCAAGGGGAAAACCACCACTGATCAACTGGCAGATGCCCCTCTTCCCAACAATCAACCTTTGCAGTGTGAGTTTCCTGACGAGTTTATCGCCGCGCTTTCCATCGATGACACTGTCTACCAAATGACCATGTTCTTCGATGGCTCCAAATGTCAACTTGGTGGGGGTGCGGGAGTCATTCTCATCCCACTCAATGGTGAGCCCATGCCTTTGTCTTTTAAGCTCGACTTTAATTATACCAATAATATGGCTGAATACGAGGCCTTAATTTTGGGACTTCAGACCACCCTCTCTCTCAGCATCAAGTCCATCAACATCTTCAGTGACTCGCAGCTTGTCGTCAATCAGGTCAACGGTTCATACCTCTGTAAAAATGAAATTTTGCAAAGGTACAAAAATCGTGCTGACATTCTCCTTGCATCTTTTGACCATTACCTCTTGCAGACTATTCCTCGATCCACAAATAAGTTTGTTAACACCATGGCTTCCCTCGCTTCCCATATCCCATCTTTCTCATCTGCATCCAGACTTTTTGTCACAGTGCATCATGTGCCATTGCCTTCTTATATCTCTCTTAACATTAATCATGTCAACACCATAGACTCTAGCCCACGAGATGTTTCGTATAAGCAACTTGTGGACTACTTATCTTTTTCTGTCATTCCTCCCAACCTCTCTAGCAATGCACGGTGAGCTTTTATCAAGCATACCTCTCGCTATACCATGCTAGGGGGTCTTCTCTATAAGCGAGGTTTCGACGGCCTCCTTCTTCACTGTCTCACCTCCACTGAAGCATCTCAGGCCATTAAGCAAGTCCACGACGAGATTTGTGGCAGTCATTTCAATGGGAATTTGGTTGCCAAGTGCATCCTTCATCTGGGCTATTATTGGTCCACCCTTCATCAAGACTGTAGCGACTATGTTCGGCATTACATCAAGTGTTAGCAGCACTCTAACTTGCTTCATCTTCCTAGTCATGCCTTACAAGTCGCTCAGGATTTCTGGCCTTTTTCTCAGTGGGGCATAGATCTCATCGGTGAGATTAACCCTCATTCGTCTCTTCGTCATTAATCCATCATCACTGCCACTGAGTATTTCACCAAGTGGGTGGAAGCCATTCCTCCCATCTCCACAAAAAGCCAACAAGATTGTCGACTTCATCAGCAGCCACATCATCTACCGCTTCGGTGTCCCTCATAAAATCATCACCGACAATGGCAAGTCCTTCAAAAACAAGACTGTCCAAAAACTCTACGACTCATTTGGCATCAAGCTCAGTTTCTCTTCGCCTTACTACCCACAAGCAAATGGGTAGGCTGAGGCTTCCAACAAAATTCTGACTAAAATTCTCATGAAGGTGGTCAGCGACACTGGAAGGGATTGGCATATTCACATTCCCTTCACTTTATGGGCCTAATGCACTAGCATTCGAACCTCCACGGGTGTTACCCCTTTCTCGTGTATGGAACAGAGGCTGTCCTACCTCTCAAAGTACAGATCCCATCTCTCCGCATCTCCTTGCATGAAATTCTCTCCAATGATGAATTTCGTCAAGATCGCTTAGCTCAACTTGAGTTACTTGACGAGTGCCGTCTTGCTACCCTCAACCATCTCCATGTCTATCAACATCGCATCAAGCGAGCCTATGACAAAAATATGCGAGAACGAGATTTCAATATTGGAGACCTCGTCCTCAAAGAGAATCAGCACGTGACCAATATGGAGCGAAGTAAACGAGGCAAGTTTGCCCCTAATTGGCTCGGACCTTTCATTATCACGCACAAGTATGGATCAGGGACGTATCGTTTGTCTTCTCTCGACGGATGACCAGAACCTGAGCCTCTTAATGCGTTGCATCTGTGACCATTCTACTGTTAGTCGAGTACTCGTCCACTTGACATTTATCTTGAGCTCATCCCTTAAGCAATCCCCGTCCTCTTAGTCCTCATTCCTTTCAAACCCTACTCCCCTTAACAAAATCCTATATACCCCTTTTATACAGTAGGGATACTTTGTCCTAATAAAAGGGAACCCTTGACCTTCTATAGTCTGGTCCATGACTCACATTTTTGTCAAAACAAATCAAGATGTCAAAAATATCCAAGGTCACAAAATCAAAAATCAAAAAGGCAGACTGCTCCCTCGAAGGACAGCTGTACTATCATTATTGTAGCTAATAGACTTCTCCCTCGAAGGACAGCTATTCAAAGCCCTTATATATAAAGAAAAATATAGACCACTCCCTCGAAGGATGGATATGACTAAATATTGCTATAAACAACACTTTTTTAGAAGCTTCCCGCATCGATCAGCTTCATAAATGACCACCAAGCAAATGACATCTCTATGTAGACTTCCCGCATTGATCAGTCTGCACCTTAAAAAAAAAAAAATGGGTCATGGACTTGGCTTATAGTTGTCTCAGGGTCTCCTATAAAAAGGGGTAAGGTTATCTCTGCTCTTAAAATGGGTTACCCTATATCCTCCTATCCTAACACCTGCTCAAGGGACTTCGAGCTCACTTTAGTGTCAAAGTGATTCGATTACCGCTCTAACACAACCTCTGGTCAACAACGTAATACATGAATGGGACTCTTAGTTCTAACAACCCCTATCTATGCTGTCATTTTGATCCTTGTCAATAAAAGGGCAATTATGCCTTTCACTTCTTTTACACTTTGGTCACATCCAATCATTTGTCATTTATTAAATCAGCTCAACCCCCTTTCCGACCAACCACCTAGCCTATTCACACTAATTTCTATGGATACCAATACACATGGAAACTGTAGACCACTCAATTTATGTCCAGCATAAACCATTACTTGCTGGTGCATAAATAGGCTCATTTCATTTTTGGCATATGTCCATCACCTAATATAGGCAATTGCTAGGGGTGAAAAAAACCTTGACTTTTTCTCATCATTTCAAGCATGTTCTCTCAGACATATGGACGTGCTAGACCATTCTCATGACTAGACCAACTCTCGACCGCTTTGTCTCCTAATCTAAACTACATTGGTCTGAGGCCCTTAAGACAAGGGCTATGTAGGCAGCACTCAGATGACATGACTGTCTTCTGGGGTTAGCTCGACCACCCTCATTTGTTCATCTATCTGATGGACAAACCCTATCTTCTTTGACCTCAACCACAAGCAATCAATCACTTCAACCCTTCTTTTTGGATCACCTTGCCCCACAATCATGCCCTCAATCAGTCAACCCTCCAGTACAAGTCATTTTGGCCCCCTGGGGCACACTTGAGATCACTTTTGCCTCCATCCATCGAACACCAGACCTTGGAGATCATGACCATCTCCTCTAACCACGACTACTTCTAAAGCGATTTTGCCTTGGTTGTTTTTGCATGTACGCTACCTCATGATTGGTTAGCAAAATTGTGTGCAGACCATTTTTGACCTTCACAAGTATAGGATCGCAAGCTGGTTGATCCACACTACTTGTGACTTTTTCATGTTTTTAGGATCACTTTCTGAGCCTGAGATACCTGGAACACGACAACCATTTGGAGCTTCAGCTTCGATTGAATAACCCAATCAGTAGATGACTAAATGATGGGGCCTGATTACTTCAATTTTGGCACTCCTCGACCCTCGACCTGTGACAATTTGACCTAACCATCCTCGTGAAGTGGTGTACGCGCAATCACGACTTTTGCAGCATTCACCCTCACCCCTTTTTTCATCCACTCTTTGTCAAATCAGCACCTGATTCCAGGTTCCCTTCTCTCGACTCCTGCTTTGAGGGGGGAATACCTCATCCATAATCGGGGCAACCAACTCCTGTTTTTGTCTTACAGTTCGTCCAAAACAACCAACAAGACAAAAAGGGACAAATGTAGACACCGTAATTGTGTCTAACCCTTGTCATCCTCCCCTTAACCCCCATTTTAGTTTTCCACGCCTATTTAACCCATGTCGACCATTTTCCCACAAGCCTTGACCCTGGCAGCATGTAAAAATGAGTAGAGAGCTAAAGTTAGCCTTTGTCCCCATTCTGCATCTACCGATGACGATCATAACCCGGCCAATGTCACCGACATCGGTCACTTATCGGCCGACGTCGGTTATCTTTAACACTGCGTTCTCGACCCAAATGCAAGGACTATTATCCGTTATCCGTTATCCGTTATTCATTCGGTTGCCAATCCGTTCCTTGATTGGTTATTGAACCGTCCTTCGTAACTATCAGCACACTATTCATTCGATCAATCAGCAAAAAAACCTCTGAATTTGAACAATCAACCAATTCTTGCATCCAACCAATTTGCATCCAATCTCTTGCATTCTCTCTCTCTCTGGTACAGGTTTCTACTTCAGTCATCTTGCTGGAGGTCTGCTACATCAAACTTTTGTGACATAGCAAAAACGTCAATCATGTCTCTGACTCTATTTTCAGCGTATAACAGGTAAGCTTTGCTCTATGTTTTTGTTTTACTCTCTGGTTATTGTTTTTCATTTGATATCATTACCCAGATTTAGAGTTAGACCATAACCCCGACCTTATTTCCACCCGTATCACCTCTATCCACCCTGTCTGGAAAATACAGTCTGTAACTCTGCCCATATCCCTGTACAAACCCTCAAACAAATCCCTCTGACTCCTAAATCGGCTTCCCAAATCCTCAGACAAAAACATCAGACCTTTCTAAAAATCCAAAAACTCTGTCCAGACCCGACCAGACCCTGTCCAAGACTATTACCCCGACCGACGCCGACACTTTAACCGACGTCGGCACCCTTATTGACCGATGCCGGCACAGAGACCGACACCGGCGATTGTGTGGAGCAGTTTGCTACATATCAGGTACGCATTATGCTTTTTGTCTTTTATTTGCTTTTATTCCATCTTTCATTATTTCTACTTCAGTCAAATATTCTATTTTTTACTAGTGGGTTGATATCCCTTAAGGAAGTCTTCGTACTTCAGGGATCAAGCATTTGCTTGAAAGCCCACCGTCTCTTTGTCTAACATTTTTTCGTGTTTAGTCTCTTTTTCTTCGCAGGTGTCATTCCTCCACAGCCAAAGAGGAGTACCTTCCAACGTCTGATTTCGGTGTGCATGACTATATCCGGGTATCTTCTAACCCTAGACCATCTTTTAATTTCTTATTTCTATCTTTTGAATGTGAAAGCGAAATTAGCATAGAAATAATAGGGTTACAAGGATTAAGCCTCCAAGAGAGAAAATATGAGAACCATGAATAAAATTATAGATTAGAGGTCGAGAGATGATGAAATTTGGATGTTAAATACTTGTCAAAGATAGTTAGACTCCAATAAGATGACCGGTCATCTCATAATCACTCCAAGGGGCAGTTTCAAGTGATCAAAGATGAGTCATCAATCCAAACATAACTCCTATGCCACCTTGAGAAGATAATCATCAAATGGAGTGTCCACATGTTGAAGAGGAACTTCATAATTATACTTTGTCAGGGCATATTACTTGTAACTTGTTCCATGAGTGCTTAGAAGCCATCATTATCTCTTGACACCTCTTTTCTCTCTCTCTTCTTCTTTTGCCTATATGTATGCCTGATATTGGCATTATAAGGAATCTTTTTGTTGGATATGGCATAGCCCTATCCAAATGAAAACTTATTCTTTGCCTTTGAGATGAATCAAATTGAGTTATATCCTTCTCTTATGCTTGTAATTAATATATTCTTTATGTTAGTTGATAGATGTTAGTGATGGTGTATATAACACCCTCTAATTTGTCTTATCTTCTTAAAGGTGTTAGCCATCTTTGTAGGTTACATAGAGTGATTTAAATGGCCTTGTATGGATCAAAATTGGAAGAATTAATTAGTATCTTTTATGACTCTTGATTATCCCCTTAGTCTATGCAACATTCTATAGCCTCTATGTGAAACAATCATGTTTGGAGACTCCATTTAAGTTGTGCAATTAGACTCAACCATAGTTCATGTTCTTAATGCATGATAGGTAGGTGGAGGAGATAAATTTAGTGCATCACCTCCCTCATTTAGTTTAATTTCAATTCTCTATCCCTTTTCCCAACCAAGTGATAAGTTTAATGATAATTATTAAGTGATTCATCAAGGAGCTAGCCCTATATAGAGGTTATTTTTAGCTATAAAGTGACCCACAACCTTTGAAAATTTCCCATGCTATCACTTAAGTGAGGAGGATTGAACAACCACCTGAAGGGTGAAAATTTTGTTGATAACAAAGGCATCAATTAATTTGAGGATTTAATATGTGATAATGATTAGGATAAGTTAGATTTGAATACCCCCTCAAGATTATATTGCACTTGTGAATCTTGGGCCAAAGAGTGTTTATGGTTAGCATTGGTCAATGCATGGGAAATGTCTTTCCTACATCACATGGTGACCTCCCACAATTCTTCAACAAAACAAACACAATATTTTATGGATTTATTACCAAGGGGAATAATTTGTAGCATTTATGTGTAGAGGTTGATGAAAGAGCTCGAAGGAATCCAAGAAACTCAATGGAACACATGTTATAGGTGGCCCTCAGTGAGCCCATCTTGTGTGTATTAGAAATAAAATGAAGATGGCCTTCAAGGGGTGAGTATTAGATTCTAGGTGGAAGCATGTCTTTATCATCCAAGCTAGGAAGTCTTGCATGCCATTAAAGAGGTTATTGGACTATTTTTTCTAGAAATGAATAGTAGGGTCAAGGTGAGCTCATTAGTGGCATCAACTTTCATGGGGAATATTCTTCAAGCATCCATGGATAAGGAACTAAAAGTGGCAATGGCTACTAGGTTTTTTTAGGAGTGGTTTTATGTGGGTTTAGAAGTAATTTTAGAGGATTCTATGTTAGAGGATAAAGTATTTTGGGTATTCTCTACGTAGATGGGCAATGGAGTGGTTCCCTTGAGGGCCTTTAGGTATTTGGAAGACAGATATGAAAACCTCCTCATCTGCTAGGAAGATTTGCAAAAGTGCCTTTAGAACCTTGGTCCCTTTAGTTGTTAGGTGTCATTGCTAGGTTTGGAGGGCCTAAGTAACCCACCATCTTGGTCGTGGTAGATATGTAAGGTATGAAGTCCCCTAGTTTATCTCTATAAATGAAGTTACTCATAAGACTCTTTAGAGTGCATTATCCACTTCCACAGTAGGCTCTAGTGATCATGAAGGAAGGGCCTCTTACCAAATGATGAGTGGCCTTGGTACCCATATAGACTTATTTGTCTTGTATGAGTGTTGCTCCTATTTTGGTGGGTCACTTTTGTATGAAATGTGTGGGTAAGGTAAGGAGAAGGTGGAAATCAATAGTACCATAAGGGACTGACATGGAAGCCTTGGTTGTCAATGAAGGACAAACAATTGTTTTTATAGATACTATAGTGACTAGGGGTCTTTTGTAATTATAGGTGAGGAACATGGAAATGGTGTGCTAGTGGTTAGGGGTTCATCGTAAGTTGGTCATGTTGAGTGGTTGTAGTTTTTGGTGTGTTTTGGGGTAGTGTTTATTTGTTCATTGGTTGGTGGTGGTGGATTCTTAGTTGTGTTTGTTTTGTCATTGTTTTTTCCCTCAAGGTGTCCTTTAGGCCTTCTTGGGCTTGTGTTTATTTCTTCATTGTGTTATAGAGTTATATTCTCATTTTATTATTAATAAAATGGGGGCGATGGACCCTTCAACCCTCTTTACCTAGCCAAAAATAATATATTATTGCATTATATTATATTAATCATATTTAATTATAATATTATATATATATATATGTTATAATATTATTATATATTTATATATTATTATATCTATAGATATTATATAAAATAGGTTTAAAATAATACTAACTAATATAATAATATATATTATATATTAAATATACAGTTAATATCTATTTATAATAATTAATTACATATAATATATTAATAAAATTTAATGATAATAATAATAATATTCTAATATATTAGATATTATTATATATTATATTTTTATTATAATATATTGCACCCCTATTAATGTGTCAATTATAACTAGAAATAGAAAAATAAATAAAAAGAATAGAGTTGGTATTGCTTGGCAAGCTCCACTGTTGGGATGGTTCAAACTCAATTTTGATGGAGCTTGTCAGAGAAATCCAAGTGCTTATAGGGTGATATGTGTAATTAAGGATTGTATTTAATCTCTCATTAGAGCATCATCTATCAAATTATTAGATGGGATAAATAATGAGGTTGAATCCCAAGTCTTGATGGTTGGTATTGATCTAGCGCTTGAGTATGGGTGTCTAATCTGGAAATTGAAGGTGATTCTCAAGTTGTTATTCAAGCACTGTCCAAATTGGGAGATAAATCTTAGAATCTAAATAATATCCTTGAGAAAGTGTGGGGTGATGTTTCTAAATTTCATAACTAGAAATGCTCACATTGCTATAAGGAGGCCAACCCAGTGTCCAATGTTTTGGCTAATGCTAGGATTAAGCACATCGAAGTCAAGCAGGAGGATAACATTAGGGAAGCATGGGAAGATTTCAATGAGGTAGTTAATTTTTATTTTTTAATGACATTACAATCTAAAAATATGTGTGGATATTAGTGGGGTGTCATGTTATGATGAGCGGCCCTTTATTATCATTCATTGGGTTCATACAAATTATCTAATTAATAATCATTCTAATTGGTGTTAATCAAGGACAATTATTTTCTTCATTTCTATGGATTTTTTGGATTTCTCTCATGCCTTGTCTATTTGAAATGAAGGGTTGGGGTATTGGTATCATGGATCAGAGTTGTGTTGAGTCTCTAACTTTGCTTTTAGTTTTTAGGCATGGGGCAAAGCGAGAAATGGGTTTTTGTGGGCCATGTTTTGATAGTGTGATTCAAAAATATTTTCTAGGCTCCCACCTTGGAAGTGGATTAAGTTATTGTTTTCACTTAAATTTGCATCCTTTGAGTAGGTATTTCAAGCCTCCTCACCCAATGAACTTGTAAAAACACTCCTAGATTGTGGTAGACCTAAAATTGGAGTGAATCTCTAGAGAGGGTTGGTTCCCCTAATGTATCACCTAAAACTAACTCTAATTCTATTGTTGCAAGAGGAAAATGGATAGGAAAATAACACAAAACATAAAAAAAAATATATGATGTACCATAATATCTCTACTTACCTGAACATACACAATGAAGCTAAATAAACTAATAACATACACAACTCACAAGTAAACAACTCTTTTACATAAGTATTTTATAATAAGGCATGGAGCTTGTGACAACACTTAGAAGGGATGACAAATGGCCTTATAGAAGCTTAAATGGTGAAAAATCCACAACTAAATATTACATAAACTAGTTTATGCACAACCTACAAACTACAAACGGGTAATTTTTTCCATAAAGGTGAGAGAAATGGAAAACAAATCAAGGGGAAAATACTTCACCACAATAAGAGCATCAACAAATCATATGAATTCACATAAGATAAAAATTTATGAAAAGGCACAAAAATTAGATTTTTATTGCTTCAAAGGCATTGAACAAGTATTCAATCTTAAAACTAAAGCTTGTCATTATTAATTTACAAGGAGAAAGCCATATATTTATGGAATTACAAAAAGGAGAGAGAAATGAGAGATAAACTTCAAGTGGAGGGAAAAATGTGCCACATTCATTCATGCATAGTGATCAATCAATGTGGTCTTTATCTCCATGTGAAAAAGGAGTCAAAAAGTGGATATTTAATTTGGACATGATCACCTCCCTCTTTTATCTTTGTCTCCCACCTTCCATGTGACACCAAAAATGGTGCCCCACTTTCACATGTGAGAAAAATCTAGAATAATGAAAATTTGTCCTCTTTCCACTTGTGCACATAAGATCCAAGAAAGGCATCAATCACCTTGTAACTATTTAAGAGACAAGAAAACCATGGATCCACCCCAAAAATGTACCCTACCTCACATATGTGAGATAATGCACATGTGAATCACTTAAGGATAAAATAACATGTCTTTTAGTGAATGTTACACCCCACCTTCACACATAAACTTTTCTTCATAAAATATTCTCTATGGGCCATGTCACATCACATAGAAGCCACCTCATCACTATGCCACATCACATGCCTAGTCACTGCCAACTCGCCATAATGAATAGTGATAGTGAATAGTGTCTACATGAATAGTACATGTGAATAGTGTTCTCACTCCCAATAGTAAGAAGTGTGTAATCTCATGATGATCTAAAAAATCTTGAAACCATGCTACAACAAAATGGTGACTGGAAATAGTTAACATTACTGGCAATCTTTGTAAAATTACTTGCCTATTAAGTAAAGACTAGTAGCCTTATGCAGTCTATTGGATATGGAGTCATTAAAATAATCACCAAATCTGATTTGAACATGATAAACATTGTTTTACCCTCCTTATGAAAAATTGAAATTGAACAATGTGTCCTTAAAGAACCAACAATACATGTGCAAGAGCACTTATGGAATTGAAAACTACTACAACCAAACATGTGAACGCAGGCACTTGGGGGAAATAAAAACTAATAATCCTACTATGTACAAGATGAAATTTCAAATAACTCATCCTAGATCAAAACAAAAAATCCTAGAATCCTCTTGACTCCATGTGAACATATCTCCATATGAATGACAAGAACCCATGAAATATTGTGCTTGGAGTGGAAACCATGACTTACCAAGCTTGATCGTGGTCCTTAGGTCCTTGATATTGAACTTATTATCAATGTGGATCAGACCTTATTCATGTTTATTAAACTTCTCATTCATTTTTTCAGCTACAACATCACATTCATTACATTTACCATGCTTAACAAGGTCTGGAACAATGCAATATTCATACAATAAATAGTTTCCTAAAACAACCTTTTCAAGAAACTTGTTAGAACCAACTTTTGGAAGTTCATCAACCTATTCATGAAGAATATAGGTGCCTAAATTTGTCTCCTCTATGATTTGATAAAGATCAACTTCATGGTGTTCAACTCCCTATTCATCAATAAAAAGATTAAGAATACCTTCAATAAGAGTGGTTGGGTCTCGATCACTTGCATACTCCTCATCATCAAGTATTGTAAAATTCACATTGCTTGACATGTAATGATCTATATGAAATTTTAAAAGAGGTTATAAATTTATACTAACCTTAGTACCATACCTTGTTTTAAAAATAAATATGACCAATCTGAAGAAAGGTACCCTCTAATATTTGATGTGAAATCTCTTGACAAACATAATGCAAAATAAGGTGGAAAATAAATTACCATAACATCTTTAAAAATATAAATATTTGGAAAAGAATGAAATGTCAACTACAAAACTTTGATCACTCTCACTATCTTGGTATTTATCCCATCTATTTTCAACACTCCTATTAGAGGTATAATCACAGCGAGGGGGGGGGGGGGGGGAGGGGGGAGAATCAGTGAGCCTAGAAAATACAACTTCAATTTCAATCCTTTCATGTTCTTAAATAATTACCATGAGCATTCATGAATCATACACATCATTCATAGTAATTAGCAAGAGATACAATGCAAGATCAATCACATAACACATTGTAGACACCTAAAAATGGCCACCAATGACCTCCAACCAGGCTTTTAACCAATTTCTATCACATGTGCACAATTTGGCCTAAAATACTAAAACACATTAAATGAATTTAAATTGTTATATACAAGTGCTGATTTTGGATATAATATCATTAAAAGAGGCAATTTAATTTATGGGATAACTAACTTTGATCAGATCATTTCAAGTCAAAATGACATTTTCGCACCTGGGTGCTCTAGATTGTTCTTTTCTACCAATTTTATTGCACAAGACACATGCCTTTGTTATTTTATGTTGGCAACATCTTAAATGGAATAAAAAATCCAACACATCTAACATTGCATCTTAATTCCAATTCAGTCAAATTTTAATCCAATAATATGACATTTTAACCAGTTTGATTAATTGGTACACTAATTGCCAAGATTTACACCAAAAATGGTAAATTATGTTTAAGACTAATTAATATGAATCAAGAGCCTAATTAAGAATTCCATGGAACTTGTTGAATATTGATTTTTGTAAATTGATATTGAATAATTGCATCATCAAATGACATCATTTCTTGGAAAGACATCCCTAGACCATAAATGCATAAAATATTAGGATTAAGCCCTCCCATGCCTCATTAAGACCTTCCATGCCTCTTTAATGCCCATCTATCCCAAATATTTATGAGGTAATTTTTTGAATTTGGCCTCCAAAATTAAATGGATTCTTAGCCACACATCTTCATCTTAAGATTGATGGTTTAGGTTCATTTTGATCAATTTGAAAAATTTATAAATAGAAGGCCTTGCTTATTGAATTTATAAGCTTGGATAGTGTAAAGTTATCATACATAAATAATTCTAAAACCTTATGCATATTGTGTCGTAAATCCCAAATGTTGATCCAAATCCATCACAATCTAAAGGTGCCAAGAGGATATGAAGGTAACCACACTCCATTAATGAAGATCTCTTGAAGCATAAGCAAAGCAAGCCAAAGAAGGAGCCTTTTAGAGCAATTAAGGATTTGATTAGTAATTGGTGTTTTGTGTTCATATTTCTCTTTTATTTCCATTTCTAGTTATATTTTCAAATGTTTTTTCCTCACTAATCTCCCCCTAGTGACTAGGCCTAGAGATGTTATGCTAGTTAGTGGGTTTCTTTCATTTTGTTTTCATTTTGGAACTAACACAATACTAACTATCCTCTCTTGAGTCAAATTCCTAGTCTACATAATGGCATGCCTGGTGGGACCATAACATCACAAATTGGGTCAAATTTCACCTAAAAATAAACTACTAACCACTTTAATATAGGATATCAGAGTGTGGGAGTAAAGAGAGTGAAAATTTGAGCAAAAGTATGTTTTTTTGAAAGTCACAATTTTGTCCTTGTGGAGTCATGGGTTTGTCCTTTAGACCACAATCCCACCATTGAGATAGTCATGGCTTTGTCATTCCTAGTTATGATATTGTATTTTAAATATTTTTAGCTTAACATTTGTTTATTTGTAGGTCTAGTAGCAATATTTCAATCCCGTTATTCACTAATAGTGATATTGTAATCCTGCTACTCAATAGTAGTGATATTAGAATCCCATGACTTCCAAGTTATGATATTACAATACCATTATTTGCTAATAGTGATATTGTTCATCCAAGTCATGGTATTGTATCTAAATCACTAGTAGTTAACCTAGATCATTAGGGTTAACTGACAATACTAAAACTTTCTCAATCACATGTTTGGCCTGTAAGTAGTGGTAGTATTAGCCCAACTCATGGGATTGTTGACCTAACTCATGGGATTATTGACCCAAATAGAGATATTATAAACCCAAATAGTGGGATTATCAATCAGAGTAAAGATATTGTGGATTTATACTAAACTAACCCAAATAGAAATATTGTATATCTGAGTCACAGTTTTTTAGAGTCACGAGATTGCACTATGGAGTAGTGGGATTGTATTGTGTGAAAAAAACTTGAGAACTCATTTTGCAAAGATTATTTGCTTAATTTCATAAGTGCTTCAAAGCAAGCGGTCCTAAACTTTTTTTTGTAGGTTGAAAGGTAGGTTTGGAAGTTAATTTGGATGTTTTTAACTAATCATACACTTAAATTTAGAGTTTTAAAAATAACTCAGTTAAAATCATTCACACTTTAAATTTGGTGCCTAAAACGAATCTTGAGCATGCTAAGTCTTGAACACTTAAAACTTTGGGCTTGAAACGAACTTAGGTACTTATTTCTTCATATATTCTTTTCGGTGTAATCTTTACAAGTTTTTACATATTAAAGCCAAGGGGCTAAAGAACATCACCATACATTTCATTTAGTGCTTTAAAATTGAATACACTTCAATTTTTTGTAAAGTTGTTATCATTATTTCCCTAGATTAGATTTGTTTGAGTAAATAAGGAGTTGTCCAAGTATGCTCTCCCATCCATCCCCTTTATGAAAATTTTAAGATCAAAAGTACCAAATTCATTACAAAGTGCCTTAGTCCAAAGGTGTAAAAGAGAAGTTTTCAAGGCTCTCCCCAAGACCTCCATGGCTTGGGTGACCTAGAAACAACCTTTAAATATCTTTTACTTGGTTTTTTACTTTCATACATTTTGGCTTGTGAGGGGGACTTCATTAACTCTCATGAGTTATTTAGGGAAGCCTTGACTCAAGAATTCATCTCTTAGAATTGTCTTCAAACCCTTTCTATGGGGTGGTATATAAATTGGGATCACCCCATTGGGATCAAAGGTTTGAGTGATTAAACCTTTTCCTAGCATTAGGGATAAGCTCAAGACGTATGATCACAATGGACATTATACTACATTAAGCAAGTGATGGATGTAGTGGTTGTAAACATAGATAGACCTTTTTATAACAAACCAAGTGTCACAAACCCAATTGACATGTTGATTCTCTTACATGTTGACGTGAAAGTCTTGTGCATTTGATCCATCTAGAAATGATTGAAAACCAATTAGTTTAGTTAACCCCACTTTACCATACTTGTCAATTTAGGATTTAAGATGATTAGTTATTTAATTAGTCTTGATCTTAGATTACTTAGGTTTTTATGTGGAGTCAAAACTTGGTGTTAATAAAAATGACATAACTAAACACATTGTCCCCAATTTTTTTGAACAAGGAGGCATTATGTTGCCCAAGTAAAAACATATTTTTCCTTGTTCACAAACTTCATCATACACTTTGTGTCATATCTTCTAATTTGGCATAGTTATGTTGCCCATTTGAGTCTAGACCTTTTTCCACATTTTTTTAAGTCCCTCATTGATAGTTTAAATTCAAAACTGGACTCCTCAATTTTTAAAGGTTGATGTGGTAAAATGGGTTCTCCACTTTGCACTTGACTTGTTTTTAACTTGAGTTTAATTCCCAATTTGAATTGAAGGCCATTTTTAGACTCAACATAATTATCATCATTTGGTAGAACTCAAGTCTTCTTATGTATCACTCATGATTTGAGTCCTAGGCTACGTTTTGTGCTACCCATTTTATTTTGCCATTTGTCTTGAGTTCATTTGATATCAAACTTTATCCTAAGGGATTTTGTCACAACTTTGTGTGTGTGTATCATTCGGGTTAAGGAGAGTAGTTTTACACTACCAAAATCATTTTGAAACCATGTTTGCCTTAGAATCTTGAAACAAGCATTTACCACACTTTTTGAGCATTTATGCATCGTTACGTTGCTTAATTTTTTTAAAAACTTATTTCATAGACATTTTCACATAGATTCCAAGTTGTTCCAAAGTTTTAATAATTTTAAGTTTTCTTTGAGAGCCTTTATTAAGCACGATTACACCATCCACCTTTGCCTAGCTTATTAGTCAAAAAAATCTAGTTTGAGCCATTATTTGGGAGAAAATAAGCTATCCCCAAGTGCCTTTTGTTTCATACCTCATACTTTTTTATCAAGTTTATGTCCAAGAGTTAAATGCCTCGTTTATGTTAGAAGTGTTTCAAATATGTTAGTTTAAATATCTCATCTTGTAAAGTCTAGTTTTTGACATTGTTTGGCCAAAAGGCCTAGCACATGCTTTGTTTGAGCCAAGCTTTTGATGTTGTGTTTGGCGAAAAGACCTAGAAAATTTTGTTTTTCTATATTAGACTGATTTTAAATACTTTGACCTAGAATTTGTCATTTTGATTTTTGATCCATCTGCTTAACCTTTTTATGTGAGATGGGTAACATTAGATACTTGATGTTATCTTTTTTATCATAAGTCATTGCATCAACCTTTTTGGATATACCTATCCATCCTTTTGACCAAGTTAGACCAAGTTTGAACCTCTTTTTAGAAATCTCATTTTTTTTTTATATAACTCTATTCCCTTTTGTCATGAAACATTTACGATGGATACCAGCATGCTTTCCTACACTCATAGTGGCCTCATGTACAATCTAGGAGTTAGTAATGTGGTCACACAAGAAGAAATGGTTCAAGACCCCTATGTCGATAATATTTCATATGATACAGATTCTTATCCATTTTATAACACTCAAATAAAGGAACAAAACCAAGACTTATTGGATCATTAGTTGGTAAACATGCCTCCTTACTTGGAGCAAGATCAAGAATAAATAGAGTAGTATCTAGCTTCAGTACCTATAGTTGAAGAACCATTTCCTCAACAATCTTACTATGTTATTGCACCACCCATGTATGATCCTTATATATTTGAGCATTGTTGGAAAACAAGGATGAAATTTTGGTTAGAGATATATAATTAGGGGCTAAGTTTCTAGCAAAATTCCCCTATGAGAATTTTTCAAGCCAAGTATGAATGCCTCATAACATAATTTATAATTAATAGGCTTATTCTAGAAATCATTAGTTTTAGTCCAAATGCCATATCAGGACCCTAGTATGCTTTCCAAAGGAAATGACCTCATGGAGGATCACTTTGTACAAATACAGATAGCATACCAAACATACTAGAACCTAGCGTGCAATTTTAACTAGATGACCATGTCCAATAAACCTCTCATAGATTCAGTTCCTTCAATAGGAGTGCTAATAGAATTGACTGGTCAAGACAATCAGGGTGTAGACACATTCATGAAAAAAAATTGGTTGATAACTTATTTCATATGCCAAGCATTGAAGAAGTGTCTTTTAATTCTACACATAACACTGATCAAAACATAGTGGATAATGCACAAGCAACATACAAACCAAACCAAAGTGGTGTAAGTACATAGACAACTAATACACAAACAAGTTTACCTTTAGTTAACACCATGAATGGTTCTTTAAATCAATGAGTGGGAGTTTATACATTCCAATCCAAACCAACTACTAGCACTAATCCTCAACCAACTACTTCTTCAATCACTCAACCAATAGGATTAGGTAATCAGCTAGCAACCAGTGCCATGCCTCCACAACAAAATATGATGAATATTACTAAATAGGTAATGAGTAATATTCCACAACAACAGACACAGTCTAACATACCAATGCAATAGAGATAGAATATATTACCTGATATGGAGGTCAATTTATAAAAGGTCCTAAATTAGACCAAAAATTTCACCATCGTGTAAGGCCCATTGAGACCTTTACAATGGTATGTAGAATGTAGAAAATGGAGCTTGTATGCTCCTTGTGTAGTTAGTCAAAGTTTTAATCAAGCTAGTCAAAATAGGTCAAAGTTGGTCAAACTACATAAAATGACCATTATGGAACAATTATAAAATATTTCCATTGCAAATATCTCATCATGAGCTTTCTATCACTATTTATGGTTCATGAAATGGAGTCTGTATGTGTAAGATATGGCCAGTTAAAGTTGTGGTCAAAGTTGGTCAACAAGATGATGTGGCAAAATATGTAGACCAATAAGAACATGACATGTGGTAGTAATTTCATATGATAAAATATTGGGTTTCAATAATTTGTCTTTGACAGGTGAATTTAGTCATCTTCAACAAGCATAATGTCACAAGGCAAAAAAAATTGGGGTTTAGACGGAACATCCAGTTGAACATTGACAAGTGGTGAGTGGTCGACAAGTGGTGCATAGACAAGTGGTGAAAGGAGATTGGACCATGTGGTGGGTCCTCAATCCACCACGTGTCTTGCCACAAATTAATTTATAGGGTCTAATTTTATAATATTATTTCCTGAATGTAACTTACCATTTCCACATGACTCATCTATGTCACCACGTTACATGCCCAAACATCTACGTGAAACCCACATTCCATGCCATCTATTCCATATTACTTGCCACATTATTCCTATATTCCCACACATACCACAAAACCCATGAAATTCATGCTTAATTCCAATTACTTGGCATGTTATACCATGAGTTTCATGGTATTTGAACCACTACGTGTTTCCCCCACTTTCCAATGTGGGATATATGGATAAATAATGCACACCAAAAAAATGAAGAGAGGATTAAAACCCTACCATATTTGATAAAAGGATAATTATTTGGTCATTACACCTAGGCATGTGAGCACTATATAAATTTCATGAAATTATATTTGTAGCATGTATTTTTATGTGAAGACAATGCAGGCTTAAGGACTAGTCTTCACTCTTCCTCAATTTTGAGGTATCGAGAGGCATTTCTAGACTTTAGAGTAAACTAGATATTTATTCTAGACTAAAACATGGTTCCAACCATAGATTTATTTTATAGATATGAGGACATTTTTTTAATTTTTAATGACTCAAAGTGAAGCCTTGGTAGACTATGTATCAGCTTTAACAGACCCATTTGAAAAGATCTCAAATTTTGAGAGACTTGGAGAGGGTTTCAAATCTCGATGTAAACTAAGGGTTTGTCCTAAAATATGATATTATTTCAATGGTGTGTTTAAATAATTATTATGATTTTTTTAAGACAATATTATAATTTTTTATTTGAGACTTTTGGCAGAAAATCCATAGGATTGTGAGATTGTATTGTCAGCAGAGGATTGGAAGATCTGTTCATGGTCCAGAGCTTTCAAGATTTCAGATCTATTGCCAAAATTAGAAGTAGTATTATAGTGTCTATTTGAAAATTTTTAGGGAATTCCATGTACTCACTTTTCATGTAAATGGATCGGTTTGTATTATAAGTGAACCCAAAGATGTAGGCATTTGCCGAACTCTGTAATCAACTCTTATGCAGTGTAGAGATGTGCTTGTCATGAGTTGGTTTTTGTTTGTGAGTTATTTTTTGCATTTTTATTAATAATTATTTAATTTATAAGTAAATTTAATAAGAAATTAAGATCCATTGTAAAACTTTTTGCATGGAAATAAGTACCAGTTTACCTATCAGATTTGGTATCAGAGCAGTTAGTATGTTGGTTTAGCTTTTTATTGTGTGGATTTGATATCAATTTGGTTTCAAGTATTATTTTAGACTATTTGGTCCTATTAATATTCCATTTTTAGTGTGTAGTTTTTGGAATTAGGTTGTTTTCAGGGAACAGGAAACCATGGGCAAAGCCTTGAAAATAGATAGGCTTAATGAGCTTAAAGCAATTAATCAGTAGATCTAGGAAGAGAATGCTTTCCTGAGAGATCATTTTTACTCTTTGAAAGAGGATATTTCCCACTTAAAATCTGATTTGTAAGCCAAGGATGATCTCTTGGTATAGATGTAGGATGAAGAGAAACATTGTCTTCATCAATTGCCTTTCACTGTAGATGCAGGCACTAAGATTGATGAGTGTATTGTAAGTTATTCATCTGGTAAATCCTTTCAATTAGTTTTATATGTTTTAGATAATGCTTTTTGTGGTTTTGAGAAACATACTAAGGGCATTGGATCTAAAAGTTTCTTTAAAATGGGATTTGATAGAAGGGGCCTTGGTAAGAATGGCTAAGGTATTGCTAACCCAATACAGGTAGAGCATAGATCTCACCATGAAGGATTGGGTTACGCTAGTGAGAAAGTGGATGTTGGAGAGAGTTCTTCCATTAATAAAAGATGACAAGCTTCTAAAAACCAAGATTCGAGGTCACTAGTAGAGCATAATTCCTCCTTGTGAAGGAATAATGAGTAGTATAAGAAATTAGGTAAAAGAGGTATTGAGATTCCACCTCCTCATTATTACACTAGAAAAAACACCAATAGAAATATGATTTATAAAAATTTTGATCCACTTCTTCCATATAATAAATTTGGTTTTGATATTTAGAATATGTTGCATTCTTTTCCTTGTATGTTTTGTAGATTGAATAACCATTATGCCACATATTGTTGGAAAAGATAAGATTTACTGAAGCACCTTGCAGGTGCTAAAGACCATTCTTATACTGGCAAAGCAAGAAATAGTAAACAAGTGACCTCACCTAAGAAGAGGGATGTCTACATGCATTTTCATGTGAGTGGACATAGGGTTGAGCCATGTTGGCAAATCCAACCATCCCACCATCCTGGTAATGGTAAGAAGAAGATGATCTATAAAACTGTTGATAAGGTAATAAATCGATTTTTTGTTTAATCAACCCATGTAGATGTTAGTAAATCCACTAAGGAAATTGAACACCCTAAATAGGAGAGTCTGATTAAGAGGGTTAGTAAATAGTTTCTAAATTTCATGATGTCATGATTAGGGGATTGATATATGCATTTTTAGAGTTACTATGGTGGGAACACTTTGAGACAGGTTTATCATGCAAAGTTTTTAATTCTCACACTTGTATTTGAAAATCTCTATTTTTGGAATCTCCAGTATTAGCTTTATGAGTTTCTTATTGAATTATCTAACTCATTGATTATCTTAGGGGATTGATAGCAGGTTATTAGAAATGATTTTTCCTACAGTAATTGTTTCAAAATAACTACTATTTGTAGAGAGGATTACAAATAAAGTCAAACATTAGTCCATAAATCATGAAAAATGCATAAATAACTAAATAACTAAGCCTATCTATTCCTTTGAGAATTACAAAGGATAGAAATAAATAAAATAAAGAAAACAACATCATATTACCTTCCCAAATGGGTTCACCATACCCATGTGGCTCAAAAACATGTTCTCCCTTGATCAATCATCCTTGTCTTTGTCAACAAAGGTGGTAAACTCCTCCAATGTCTCAAGAACACTCCATAAAACCTAGGCTCATAATTCCAAATCACTAAAATAGCCTATCAATGAACCTTGTAACTAATTTTAATGGTCTATTGCAAAGGATTGTGGAGACAATTCTGCATGATAACTTTGCATATATCAATCTTAAAATTCATGTCCATGGCCTCTCTATTTATAGATTTTTGAGATTGGTCAAGATCAACAATGACCATCCATCTCAAGATTGAGATGTGTGGCCATGGATAATCCTGACATTTAGAATTAAACTCATAAATATCCTCAAGATAAATAAACATTAAAGAGGCATGGGAGGCATTAACTAGGCATGGGTGACCCATAATCCTGATATTATATACACTTATGGCTTGATGGATGCCACCCCATAGATGATGTCACTAGGTGATGCATATATTCAAAATCAATTTCCAATAATGAGATATTAAAAAATATCTATGGAATCCTTACTTAAGATTTTAAATTGGATTAATTAGCTTAAGTAAGTTTAATCAAGTTTAGTGCAATTCTTTGGAAATTGGTGCACAATTAATCAAAATGGTCAAAAAGTCATATTACTAGATCATAATTTGATTGGAGAGGAACTGGAAGGCGATGCTAGATGTGTTGGAGCTATATTCCCATTTAGGATGTTATCAAAACCAAATAACAAAGGTACGTGATGTCTACCAATGAATTAGAAGAAAAGAGTGATCCAAAGCACTAAATGGAAAAATTGTCATTTTAACTCGAAATGATCTGATCAAAGTTAGTTGGCCCATAAAATGCATTTCCCTATTTAGGGATACTTTGACCTAAACTATAACTTTTAAGTGACAAGTTTGAACCATTTAGGGTGTTTTATGGATTTTGACCTAAAATGTTCATTTGAGTGGAATTTGAGTAAGATTGACAATTTCAACACAAATGGTGTTAGGAATTGGATGTCTACAATTTTTGCCCCTATTTGATAAGGCGTAGTGAGACATTTAGGTGAAGCAATTTCTTTTTAAATAAAATAGTTTTCAATAAGAAATTTGGAACAAACCCATGATGCCCCCTCGAGAGGACATACTAGGATGGAAGAAAAGGATGGACTCTCAAAAAGAGAGAGAAAGTGAGAGATTAACCCATGGAATAAATCACATCCAGATGAGCTAATGCTTGAATATGTGATTACCATCAATGATAAAAATATAATTGGAGGTATAATAGGCCCTAGAGATGGGGGGAATGGGAAATATACAATCCATAAATTTAAGGGACACACTTTAAATGTACCCAATTTAAGAGTACAAGCTACATGCTTACGACATTAATCAATCTTGAGACAACTTACACACTAAAATATTTCCATCATGGGCTTTAATGTGGAGAGCTTAGAATTAGAGGAAAAGAGAGAACATTATGCTTCAGGAAGGGAAGCACCATTAGAATGGGGTCTCCAAAAAGAATATAATAAGTACTCTTGTAGAGAAGATTTGATTGTGATAAGATAGGTTTGCCTTAGTAGCACGAATCTTGATCATTGATAAATAATAAATAATGATTTATCCTTGTAGATCTGATTTGATTTAGATGTTGTTTAGATGTTGTACCCCAGAATGGGCAATTAGCAAGCAAAATAGTTCAAGGATATAACCCAAAAGATAGGTTAAAGTGAGCGGGTGCAAATGGACATATAATGGTGCAATGGCTTAGGAATCCATATAAAACTAAGCATATGAGATTGCACAAAATGATGAGAGAGGAAAATAAGAATGGAGATAGCTGAGCTAACCTCAATATAAATTGAGTGTTACCTACATATTTCCATGGACTCATGTTCCAACATAAACTTCAGGCTAATGTAGTTTACCCATGTTTGGGAGAGAATAAAAAATGATGAAAATAGACCAAGTATTTGATTAGACTTATAATTTATGAAAAGAGATTTCTCACAAAATGGTATAATGAAATGACAAGGCTTGTTTTTAGTCATCCTATTTTGGTATAATAACAATGGTATAATGAAATGATCAGAATAAAATTAGATACAGTGGCAACAAAGTTGCCCCCAAACAATGACTGGATCATATTTCTCATAAAATGGTGAGAGCATTAGCTTAGGTTGCTCACAAAATGGTGAGAGTTTTCAAAATTAACAATTGTTCATAAAATGGTAAGAACTGGGAAAGGGGTGACCGAGCTAACCTCAATAAAAATTGAGCATTGCCTACATAGTCCTGAAGGACCTCAAGTCAATGTACTTCAAATGGCATGGTTCATGGATATCAATGGTATAATAATGCTTAAAAAAGGTATATAGGTTTATCCCCAAGAGACGAGGCATGGTAATGGCAAATGGGTGAATGGTAGATGAAAAATGGTTTTATTGCTCTTACTGGTAGGGATATGCACATCCTAGTCAATATGTGAGACAATCAAAATGATAAGTTATATAATGATCTGGGCACCAATTTAGGTGACAATTCGGGTGACAGTTCCACCCCAATTGATGATGGAACTTCCGAGAGCCATAACTTTTGCACCGTAGCTCCAATTGACTCACCGTTTGAACCTTTGGAAAGATAATAATGAGGAAAAAATCATGAAATGGCATTGAGATTTTCTCAATGAATTTTGAGCCTCGAAAACCCAACATAAGTGCCTCAAATTTTAATTTTAGTAGTGCAGTCTAAAAATAGTAAGTTTCTAAAAATAGTAATTCCTCAAATTCTGTATTGTTTTAAATCTTAGAAGTTGAACCACTTAATCTCCCTCAAGATTGGTGACCTTCCACATCCTCCCCATGCTTTTAAAATGTGTATAAATGATGAGGTAACCTAAAATGTGAAGAGATATTTGTATTGCGATCTTGAGTAATACTACATCTCTTCTCAGAGAATTCATTGTTATTGTGTTATTTCTATGCTATTGAGATATTTATCAACCAAAACTTCTGAGTTTTGTATTAGTGGTATCAGAGCGGTTTGTCTTGAGAGTGTATGATCCCAAGGATGAGGTCAGGCTACAAGAAGCTTGGGTGGGAAACAATAGAGCTTCCAAATTTTCCACCTGTTCGCTCCAAATGACTTCAAATGGAAGATGACATCGAGACATCTGATCCTTTCAAGGAAATGGTGAATGAATCCCTCCAATGGCAACAAGCGTAGATGCTTCAATAATTTTCCCAAATTCTTCAAACACTTTCGATGGGAAATCCTGGCTCTGTGGCTCCACTTCTTGGCTGCTCATCTAGGGAATGTCCTTTCAGTGCCCCAACACCCTTCAAGATTTAGGTAAATTTTGATAATCCTACATTTGAAGGCAAAATCAATGCTGATGTAGTAGAAAATTGGTTGGATCAACTGTCTTCCTAGTTCTCTATAAATAAGTTCACCGATGGAGAAAAGATTACTTTTGCTCTTTTGAAATCATCATTGCCTATGAAAAACTGGTGGGAAGTGTACAAAAAGAGGTTCAATATAGATGACATCAGCCTTGAAGTGGAACCTACTTGGGATGATTTTATGGAAGTGGTGAAAGAAGAATACTATCCCATCAGAGCATATGATGATTTGTACATACATTGGCAATAACTTTGCCAAGGTAAGGACCAATATGTTCAAGATTACATAGACACTTTTCATTCTTTGTCTGCAAGATTGGGCATTCAAGAAAGTGAGAAACATAAGACTCTCAAATATCTTGGTGGACTACAATGGTACATACAGGGGGAAATGGAACTCTTTAATTTGGAAACCCTCGGTGAGGCATACAAATTCATAGTGAAGATTGAACAGAAGCATGGTAGAAAGAATACAAAGACTCAACCCTCAAAATGGAAAAGTGACAAGGAAGGTCAAACATGAGGCCAAAATTGGAAGCAAAAGGAGTTTCAGGATAAGAAATCCCAGAAGGGGAAGGCTAGAAAATGGTGTGATTACTACAAAATTGGAACTCACTCCAAAGAAGAATGTCAAACCATCAAGTCACTGCTTTCTGAGTCACAATACTCGACATCTACTACTCTGCCTCATACACAACCCACAATCGAAGAGGATGAAGAAGAAATTGTAGATATTGAGCCTGACACCATTGTTGCTTCATCACAGACCCATGAGGAAAGACCAGATGACAAGGAAAGATTGTTTCACTCCAAATTATGGGTAAAAGGTAAGCCTTTGCATTTCATTCTTGATAGTGGGAGTCAAATGAATTTAATTTTTGCTAAAGTTATGAAAAGTCTAAATCTGTCCATGAAGCCTCATCCAAATCCCTATAGTATTGGATGGTTAAGCATAGGGAGAGACCTTTGTGTCACCCATCAGTGTCTTCTTTCATATGCTATAAAACCATTCCAAGATGAAGTCTTGTGTGATGTGGTCAATCTAGATGTTTGTGATGTACTCCTTGGTCAGTCCTTCATGTATGAGCGACATGGCATCTATGAATCACAAACCTAAAGGATCACCCTCACTCTTGGAACATAGTGCTATAGGGTACTAGAGGTACCACCTCTCACATCTGTCTCCCTGATTAGTGCTAAGTAATGCAAGAGATTGGTGGAGAAAACAAAGCAATTTGTTCTCATGGTGGTCAAACCACAAAAATCCAAGAAGGCTGATGTTGCAGTCTTGACTACACAATCAACACAATAATAGAAGCAGATAAGATGAATCACAAGAGAATATGATGACTTATTCAAGTCACCCATAGGAGTTCCACTACATTGCCAGGTAAAATATTCTATCTATTTGATCCCAGGATCACCTTTACCTAACAGTCTTGTGTATCACAAATCAATTTTGGAGAATGATGAGATAAAAAGATAGATTCAAGAATTGATCTAAAAGGGTCACATCAGGCCAAGATTTTCACCTTGTGGTAGCCCAATTGTCTTGGCATCGAAGAAAGATGGAACATGGAGGCTTTGCATTGACTACCGAGCCTTGAATAAAATATCTGTGAAGAATCGCTATCCTCTCCCTAGGATTGATGACCTGCTGGACCAGCTCCGTGGTGTGAAGTTCTTCACCAAAATTTATCTCAAATTTGGTTATCACCAAATTCCCATCGATCCCACTGATGTCTGGAAGACTGCATTCAAATCTAAGGAGGGGCTCTTTGAATGGTTGGTTATGCCTTTTGGCTTAACTAATGCACTTGAAACCTTCATGAGGATGATGGATGACATCCTATGACCCTTCACCAACTCATTTGTGTTTGTCTACTTAGATGACATACTCATCTATAGCAGAGTATGGGAAGAACATTTGCAACATGTTCGTAAGGTGCTTCAAACTCTTTAGGAGCACAAGTTGTATGCAAATCTTAACAAATGTACATTTGAGATGACAATAATTAAGTACCTTGGGTATGTTATGAATGAGAAAGGGGTCCATGTTGATCTAGAAAAGATTTAGGTTATTCGAGAATGGCCCACACCAAGTACCCTCACAGAGCTTCGTAGCTTTTTGGGTCTTGCAAATTTCTACTACAGATTTGTTCTTGGATTTTCACATGTTGCTTGGTCACTAACCCAAGTGACTAAAGGAGGAGCTAAAGCTACATTTTAGTGGGGTGAAATACAACAAAGGGCATTTGAGAATTTGAATAATAGATTTTGCTCAGCCCCTGTTCTTACCTTGCCAGATTTGCATCAACCTTTTGAGTTGATGACAGATGCATCTGAATATGCCATGGGAGCTATCATCATGCAACATGGCCATCTTGTTGCATATCACAGTGAAACTTTCACTAATATAGTCAAGAAATATCCAACATATGATAAGGAGCTTTATGCCATTTTGAAAGCCTACAAACAATGGAAACACTACATCTTAGGGAAAAAAATGGTCATCCACACTGACCACAGACCATTGGAATTCATCTAGATGCAAAGCAAACTACGAAATGAGAGGCACCAAAAGTGGGTCATATATCTTCAAAAATTACACCTAATAATCAAACACAAAAAGGGGAGCTCAAATAAAGCTGTAGATTGTCTGAGCTACCCACCCATTACTGCACTCACAATAGTTCTTGACCTGTGTGGACATGAGACTGCCACTTGGGGTGCTCTATATGAATTAGATCCTACCTTTGCTAATACATATCAAACACTTCAAAAAGGTAAACATGTTTTTGATTTCTATTTGTAAGATAATGTCCTCTATCATATGGGGCACATCTGTGTTCTGGTTGTAGAGCAATAAAAGATGATATGGGAAGCACACTTTAGTAGGACAGCTAGACACTTTGGTATTGAAAAGACATTGGCAGTTCTTCAAAAACACTTCTACTGGCCCCATATCTGAAAGGATGTGGAAATATATCTCAAATCTTGCACCCCATGTGAGATAGCCAAGCCAATAAATAAGAATCAAGGATTGTACACGCCATTGCCAGAACCAACCAGACCTTGGGAATCTGTCTCAATGGATTTTCTCTCAGGTTTGCCCACTTCAAAACATGGTAAGGACTGTATTTCTGTGGTAGTTGATCATTTTTCAAAAATGGCTATCATGATTGCTTGTAAGAAAAATATATCTACTGAAGAAACTACTCAACTATATTTTAGTCATGTATGGCTCCATTTTGGTCTCCCCAAGTCCATTGTCTCAAATCAAGATAGCAGGTTCCTGAGCATCTTCTGGTCCACTCTATGGAAGATGATGGATACTAAGCTGATGAAGTCCATAGCCTTCCATCCACAGACTGATGGTCAAACAAAGGTGGTAAACCACTTGATTGTTCACATGATTTGGATGTATCACTCCAAACATCCATGCATATGGGATGAGGGACTTCTTTTCATACAACATGGATATAATAGGGCACTACACAGCTCGACTAAGCACAATCCATTCCAGGTATGTTTTGGGTTCCAACCCATGGCACCAATTGTTATAGCTATTCCATTTTCCATCATGGAATACACACCTCATGGAAGATCTGAGGTAGCAAAAGCAACAACGTTTATTGAACAAATGCAACACATCCAGCAACAAGTTCATGACATCTTGGAGAAGATGAATCAAAAGTATAAGCAACGCCATGACAAATATAAGATTTCACACCATATTGTTGTGGGTGACAAGGTTTGGTTGCAGCTTCAGAAGGAATGACTTGCATGCCCACACAGAAATATTCAGCCTCTATGATATGGTCCTTACACCATCACCAAAAGAGATGGATAAAATGCTTTTTTGTTGAACCTACCAGCCTACCTTGGTCTGCATCCAATATTCAATGTGGAGCTCCTCAAACCATATCACCCACCTCTATTAGACACTTCAGTTGTAGCAAAATAATTAGAAATTGATGAGCTTGATCCACAGAGTTTTTCTCTAGTAGAAGAGAATCTGATTGTGGATACATAGATGAAGACAACAAGAGGATGCTCTATTCCACATTATCGAGTGGTCAAAAAGGGCCAGCTTAGCCATCAAGGTGAGTGACTCACAGAGAATCAAATCAAGAAACAACTACCACACCTAATGGGGAACATTGATGCAATGGGTACCATTGCTTTTCAAGGAGGGAGGAATGATCTGGGCACCAATTTAAGTGGAAATTTAGGTGATAGTTCCACCCCAATTGATGATGAAACTTTCAGGAGCCATAACTTTTACACCGTAGCTCCAATTGACTCACTATTTGAACCGTTGGAAAGATAAGAATGAGGAGAACATCGTGAAATGGAATTGAGATCTGCTCAATGAATTTTGACCTCATAAAACCCAATGGATGTGCCTTAAATTTCAATTTTAGTAGTGCAGTCTAAAAATAGTAAGTTTTTAAAAATATTAATCCCTCAAATTTTGTATTGTTTTAAATCTTGGAAGTCGAACCACTTAATCTCCCTCAAGATTGGTGACCTTCCAAATCCTCCCCATGCTTTCAAAATGTGTATAAATGAAGAGGTAACCTGAAATGTGAAGATAGACATCTCTTCCCAGAGATAAGCATATATTTGTATTGTGATCTTGAGTAATACTACATCTCTTCTCAGAGAATTCATTGTTACTATGTTATTTCTATGCTATTGAGATATTTATCAACTAGAACTTCTGAGTTTTGGATCATATAAGTTGCTATCCAACACCCTTTTGAAAAAATTGCTCTGTTAAGAACTTGTTACTGATCTGGATCTCAATAATATGTTTGTGATCTTCATAGATCATTCATCTACTTCCTTCAAACATCGAGACAAGATATCCTTATAAGCTCGATAAAGGAAAGTGCTGCCAGTGATGGTAAATAATGATAGGATGAATGAGATAAGTGGGTAATAAATAGGTGGGTGATAATGGAATGTATAATGAATGGGAAATAAATGAAGATCAAGACTTTTAGTCATATGTAATTTTTTTGATGCCAAATTCAACATAATTTTGGTTGTGGTGAGGCTGAAGACCTCTGAAGATGCTCTCGATAAGACCATCAGATTGTTCTATTGCTTGATCTTGAGAGTAGTTACCATCTGATTATATTGTAGATTGGAAGCTATTTTGATTTGATCTTTAATATTATCTTCAATAAGCAATGAAGAACTTTTGTGCTCAGCTATTGGTGCCTCGATGAGGTTTTCAGTAATGAATTTACTCTGATCATCCCATAGCACCTCTGAGAAGTTTTCAAAAAGAGATGTTAACATTTGACTTTGATTGTCTTCTAGCACCTTCAAAAAGGTGTCACTAAAAGATGTTGAGTTTGATCTTTGCTTATCCCTTAGCACCTTCGAAAAGGTTTCACTAGGAGATTTTTCTTCTTCTAAATGAATGTGGTCTTGGTCCCCTTGATATTCTACAAATGATATGTCGCCATAGATGCAGTTCAACAAAGTATGATTATGTCAGTCCTGATCAATACTTATGGGAGGTGAAATGTAAATATAATGGCTATGTTAGGTGGTAATAATGGGATGGTGAAAGGTAGAACAATCCTCATAGAATATACTAAGAGAACTTATGTCATTTCTAAAGTAATCATCCTCCAAAATTGTAAAAAGATCACAAATATATTCAAATTGATCTACAAGGCAATTGTAACCAATGTTGTAACAACTAATACTATAATCTATTTTTTACTCTGATTCCAAACCAAGGGACTCTAAATCTAATGTCACAATTGATGTTGATTCTATTTTTGATGCTAAATCCAATGTTGGTTCTAAAATGGAAGTTGACTCTAATATTGATTCTTCATTTGATATGGTTGTTTTGATAATGTTTTATTGAATGCTAAATTTTTGACAAGTAATGGCCTATGATGGCATAATGGGCTCAATAAAAATTGATTCATCTTGGAAGGGTTCAACATAGACTTACTCGTCTAAGTGAAGCCCCTCAAAAAGAGGGAACTGCTCAAGGGACATCTCGATAAAATCATATTTGTCAAAGTGAGACTCCTTAATGAGTGGGAAAAGATCAAGAAATAACTCTACTGAGATTGGCTTGTCAAGGAGATGAGGCTCTTTAAAAATAGGTAACATATGAATAGGTAACTTATCATAGTTTATCTTGTTATAAATGGGTGTTTCAATAATAACATGTTTTTGGTTGACCATTGGTTACAAAAGATCAATTTTAAACACATTTCGATCCTCATAAGATGGCTTTTGAAGAGGTAATGGTTCTTTTTTAGGATTGAAGATCGGCATAGAATTTATAAAGTGGGTAACATTTGGTTTAGTAAGAACAATGGTTTGTGGTTCAATAAAGGACTCTCCAAATATTAGATTATTGAAGAAGGGATTAAAAATAATTGGTTCATCAAATGGAGGTTCTTCAATAATAAGTTCATCAAAAATTGGTGATGGGCCAAGAATGGTAGCAACTAGATGCTTCTTAGTTTGGTTGCTTGTGCAAACCAAAGGAGGAGGTCCTAAAATGGTAATGACTGGACACTTCTTAGTTGGGTTGCTTGTGCAAACCAAAGGAGGAGATCCTAAAATGTTAATGACTAGATGCTTCTTAGTTTGGTTGCTCGTGTAAACTAAATGAAGTCCTAAAATGGTGATCTTGGTACGTTGTGGAGTTTGATTACTTACACAAGCCAAAGCATCCAAGTCTTCTTGATAAACCTAATCATTTCAATCATGAGTTTGATCATAAGTTAGATATTGACTATGTTCCCATGACTGATTTTTGTGAGGTGGATAGAAATCTATCTCACAAACCATATTGACACCATAGGGGTCTTGACTAAAATCATAAAAATCATTTTGTGCAGCCATTCTATCATAAGTTGGATTATCCATGACTACACCATAAGTGTAGCTAGACATATCTAAATTTAATGAAGAAAGCTCCAAAAATAGAAAGACTTAAAGTTTTGCAAACTCTAAAAAGTGATGCTTAAAAGATAAAAGGTTCAACCCTAGTTGAAAGGGTGAAGTTGTATCTCAAAAGTAGTTTGTGCTGAGATTTGGCATAAAACAACCTAACATCAAATGTCTAACATCAAATTTTTTTGAAGAAAGTTTGTGTTTTTCGAAACAAAGTCACAAAAAATGATGAGGATAGGCACTCAAACAAATAAACAATCAATAGTGTTGAAATTTGGGAAATCATTTAACTGAATCTATGTAACCCAAAAGAAAAAGATCTATGTACCAACCCCACTAATTGAGGCCTAAATAAAAATCAATCAATGTTTGGATCCAAACTTGACAAGGTTAATTGAAAATGTAATGTTGAAGACTAGGATTGGACCAAACAAGGTAGATAAGAGTAGACAGCATAACGATGAATAAACAAGGTCCAAATGGTATACATGACATGGTTTGAAATAAATGGTTTTTGATACAATGGTAAACAAGTTCTTAAAACAAATTGAGAAGCCTAACAATGTAATCACGCTCAAATGATGTGGTCAATTTGTTTATGTTTCAAAGACTCAAAGGCAAAAAATATTTGACCTGATTTGGGAAAAATAATGCTACCACTCTAAACTCAAATACATGATTTTATCATGGCTTATGAACAAACCAATAAGATTTAGCCTCAAAGCATACCAAGCAAATAATGACCAAAATACACTAAGTATAATCATCCAAATCCTAGCAAGGGTATGAAAAAATGGGGTTGACTAAAACTAATTGGTTTTTGATCATTCTAGGGGAATCAATTACACAATGACTTTCACATCAAATGATGCAAAATACAAGCATGGAAATTGGGTGCCCATGGCATTGGATAGTTTTAAAAAGGTCTAGTCCTTTTTAAAACCACTACATCCTACTTTTCACTCAATGTAGTGTGATGTCCAAATGTAGATACGTCCCATGTGTAACTTAGGAGGAGTAAGTGAAGTCAATGCCAAGAAATGAAACCCTAGGTTAAAGCTTCCCTAAAGAACTCATGGGAGGTAATGACGTCCACTTCACAAGCCAAGTTTGCATAAAAATAAATAAATTATAAAATAGAAATACTTTAGGGTCATTTTCAAAATCACCCAAACTTTAACGAGTTTTTGGAGAGCGCTTTAGATGACATTCTTTCTAAGCCTTAGACTAGGGTTTTTGCAATAGGAATGACACTTTTGATTCCAAGGGTTCCCTAAAGGTGACAAATGGAAGAGCATACATGTGGCATCCCTCTTTTTTCCAAACAAAATATAACTTAAACAACTAAGTAAATACAAAAAACTTGGAAAGGTGAGTTCATTTTTAAGCCCAAATAGAAAATGAGGTGATGTTCATTTGACCCCTTGGTCTTAATTGTAACTTTTAAAACTAATGATAAAAACATCTACTTAAGCATTTAAATGTTACTTTAAACACCAAAATAATGTTCCTAATCTATTTTAAAATCATGCCAAAGATGTATTAATAACATGTTTTAATAATTTCCAAGTCCGTTGGTCACCTATCTACCCTTAAGGCATCACCCCAAAAGTAAATATGTTAGATTAAAAACATTTTAAATATATTTTCAAAATTTTGTGAAAAATATATGAAACTTGAAACTAAACTAATGTCAAATTATGAAAATTTAGGAGAAAACATGTGGTTTTAAAAATAATCATCCAAAATATAGCCGTATGACCCCAAACCAAGCATTTTAAAATGGCCTATGGAGCTCTTGGGTTTGTGTTTTTAAGAAAAACATAGTGAATGACTTTGATTATATAATCAATGTCGATTATACTTAGTAACTGATGATGGTTATCTAACTGACATCATTTATACCAATAGTGACCGACGATGGCTATGCCAACCAATGCTAATTTTACTAACCGACGTCGATTACTGTGTAAACCCATGACAAAGAAAAATGGAAAAAAAAAGTTAGAAAATCAAATTGCAAGAGTTTTAGTGATCCAAATGAAGATTTTAAAGTTTAAAAAAGATATTCTTCATGTGTGGGATGTGTTTGGTCCCACCGAGCATACCAAGAATGTAGAGAGGATTATAAAGCAAGTTAGTCAAACATTACTCCATAAATCATGAAAAATGCATAAAGAACTAACTAACTAAGCCTATCTATTCCTATGGGAATTAAAAAGGATAGAAAGAAACAAATAAAAGAAATAAAACATCATATTACCTTCTTAAATGGATTCACCATACCCATGTGGCTCAAAATCATGTTCTCCCTTGATCAGTCATCCTTGTCTTTGTCAACAAAGGTGGAAAACTCCACCAATGTCTCAAGAACACTCCATAAAACCTAGGCTCATGATTAAAAATCACTAAACTAGCCTATCAATGAAGCTTGTAACTAATTTTAATGGTCTATTGTAAATTATTGTGGACACAATTCTGCATGATAACTTTGCAGAAATCAACCTTAAAATTCATGTCCATGGCCTCTCTATTTATAGATTTTTGAGATTGGTCAAGATCAACCATGACCGTCCATCTCAAGATTGAGATGTGTGGCCATGGATAATCCTAATATTTTGAATTAAACTCATAAATATCCTCAAGATAAATAAGCATTGAAGAGGCATGGTAGGCATTAACTAAGCATGGGTGACCCATAATCCTAATATTTTATGCACTTATGGCTTGATGGATGCCACCCCATAGATGATGTCACTAGGTGATGCAGATATTAAAAATCAATTTCCAATAATGATATATTCAAAAATATCTATGTAATTCTTACTTAATCTCTTAAATTGGATTAATTAGCTTAAGTAAGTTTAATCAAGTTTAGTGCAATTTTTTGGAAAGTGGTGCATAATTAATCAAAATGGTCAGAAAATCATAATTTGACTGGTGAGGAACTAGAAGGTGATGTTAGATGTTTTGGAGCTATATTCTCATTTAGGATGTTGCTAACACCAAATAACAAAGGTACGTGTTGTGTACCAATGAATTAGAAGAAAAGCATGATTGAAAGCACTAAATGGTGAAATTATTAATTTGACTTGAAATGATCTAATAAAAGTTAGCTTGCCCATAAAATGCATTGCCCTATTTAGGGATACTTTAACCTAAATTGGCACTTGTAAGTGACAATTTCAAACCATTTAGGATGTTTTATAGATTTTGACCTAAAATGTGTATTTGAGTGCAATTCGAGTGAGATTGACAATTTCAACACAAATAGTGTTAGGAATTGGATGTGTACACTATTTTGGGATGCATCTATTTGTGGCATGTATATAGTTAGATTCATTTATAGGAACCTATTGGGCATGTTTGAAATGCTAGACACTATATACTATTTTTTATTTTCATAGTGGTTTAGCATATTAAGACCCATGTTTGGGCAGTCTATTGTGACATGGTCACAACCAATATTGTATTTTGTTTACACTAAAAAGTTTGTATTTGCATTAGTGATTGTTGCAATTTTTATCAGTTCATCACTTATATGATGTGACAATGAGAACACAGTTTGATATATTGTGATTTTATTGGCAGTTACAGGATTCAGTATAACTCATGCCTTGTTTTTAGGCTTATTACATTTTTGAGTTATGAATCATATTTTTCCACTATTATCTCTATGCTATGATTTGGGTTTTATACTTGATATGTTGCAGAAGACCATTTAGTAGTAGCAGAAGAGATCACTAGGATTATCTGTCTAGAGGCTTTTGTGAATCTATGCAGTAGAGGAAGCCATCACATCCTAGTTCTGTGTAGAGGCTATTGATGGCCATGTAGCAATATTTAAATTATAGAAGATGTGATCAATCAGTTGTTCCAAGCATATGTAGTTGTAAAACCTGAGTAGACTGATAAAGACTCATTAAAATTCTTCAGAATTGATTGGCATTTTAGATGATCAATATAGCTTCCAATTATGAATTAGTAGTTTTGGACACCATAGAGTCCACTATATAGATGTTCATGAGACAATATGAAGTACCAAATCTAGTACCAACTTTCGGTGAACCAAAATCCTTCTCAATGGGGAGGATTGATATAGATTCAATTCAAAAAAGGTCCCATATCAGATCTAAACTTGCACCATCATGTAGGGCCCATTGAGACCTTTTTAATGGTATATAGAATGTAAAAAATAGAGCTCGTATGCTCCTTGTGTAGCTAGTCAAATTTTTAGCCAAGCTGGTCAAAATAGGTCTAAGTTGGTCAAAATAAATAAAATATGACCGGTCAAAATATCTCATCATGAGATTTCTAGCATAATTTAAATTTTGTGAAATGCAGTTTGTATGTGCAAGATATGACCGGTCAAAGTTATGGTCAAACTTGGTCAATAAGATGATGTGGCAAAAATGTGGACCAATAAGAACATGAAACATGGTAGTCAGTTCATATGAGAAAATATTGGGTTTCAATAATTTGTCTTTGATAGGTGAATTTAGTCATCTTCAATAGGCATAATGTCACAAGGCAAAAAAAATTGGGGTTTGGACGGAACATCCAATTAAACATTGATAAGTGGTGAGTGGTCGATAAGTGGTGTATGGACAAGTGGTGAAAGCAGATTGGACCATCTGGTGGGTCCCTAATCCACCATGTGGCTTGCCACCAATTAATTTCTATGGTCTAATTTTATAATATTATTTCCTGAATGTAACTTACCATTTCCACATGACCCATCCATGTCACCATGTTACATGCCCAAACATCTACGTGAAATCCACATTCCATGCCATCCATTCCATATTGCTTGCAACATTATTCCATCATTCCCACACATACCACAAAACCCATGAAATTAATTCTTAATTCCAATTACTTGGAATGTTATACCATGAGTTTCATGGTATTTGAACCACTACGTGTCTCCCCCACTTTCCAATGTAGGTTATGTGGATAAACAATGCCCACCAAAAACAATAAAAAGAGGATTCGAACCCTGCCATCTTTGGTAAAATTATAATGCTTTGATCATTGCACTCAGGCATGTGAACACTATATAAATTGCATAAAATTATATTTGAAGCATGTATTTTTTCGTGAAGACAATGTAGGCTTAAGGACTAGTCTTCATTCTTCCTCAGTTTTGAGGTATTGAGAGGCATTTTCAACTTCAAAGTAAATTAGAGATTTGTTCTAGACTCCAAGACAGTTCCAACCATTGGTTTAGTGTCTAGATATGAGGACATTTTTTTTACTTTTGAATGCCTCAAAGTGAAGCCTTGGTAGATTGTGTATCAGCCTTAACAAACCAGTTTGTAGAGATCTCAAGTTTTGAGAGACTTGGAGAAGGTTTCACATCTCAGTGTAAACTAGGGGTTTGTCCTAGACTCTAAGATGATTTAAATGATGTGTTGAAATCCCTATTATGATTTTTTAAGACTATATTATAAGTATATATTTGAGACTTTTGGCAAAAAATCCACAAGATTGTGAGATTGTATTGTCAGCAGAGGATTAGAAGATATGTTCGTCGTCTAGAACTTTCAATATTTCAGATCTATTCTAAAAATTATAATAAATCTTAGAGTCTACATTTAACAATCATGAGGGAAGGCCATGTACTCACTTTTCACAAAAATGGATCAGTTCGTACTATAAGCAAACCCAGAGACATAGGCATTTTCTGAACTCTATAATCAAATCTTGTGTAGTGTGGAGATATGCTTATTGTGAGTTGATTTTTGTTTGTGTATTATTTTTCACATTTTGATTAATTTTTTTTATTAATAATTATTGAATACATAAGTAAATTTAATAATAAATTAAGATCCATTGTAAAACTTTTTGCATGGAAATAAGTGCCAGTTTAGGGATCATTACCACCTCAATAGGGGGTACCCAATGTTCCACCTCACCAAGTAACAATGAACATACCTCATCCCTCATATACCAATATACCAATTCAAATCAAAAAAATGTCTAATCAATAACTTATGAATATTGGTCAGTGAAAACTGTTGAATCTTTCACAAGTGTCAACTTCCCAATAAGGATTCATGCAACCTAGAGGTTCCCGTGTTCCTCAAGTACCAATCAGGCAACCATTTCCATTTGTGCAGAATGTGCCACTAATTCAAAGATAGGGTATTGGTTCACAATTAAACCCTCAACAACAAGGTTTAATTAGTTGTTAGTAGGTCCTTGTGTAACCAAAATAGGCACAATATAGCCATATCCCTGCATCCCAACTTCAAAATCCCCAAACTCATACCTACTTACCTAACCCGAACCATAATATCACAATACAGTTCACGTAATTCTAAAAATCAAACCCTAATTTATGCATGATTATTCCTAGTCCATTCCCCAACAAAACTAACATAGCCTAGCCAATACCTCCATCATACCCCAATCAAAGTGCTCCACTTGTGATCGCTCAACCATCTACTCAGATCAATATTCCACCTCAAGCCAATATTCCCTCTAGTTTCTTAGCCCAATAACTATAACAGATGAAGGATTCAATTATTTCCATCTAATTTGGGAAATAGACTAAAATTTTCAATTTGGATGATGTGTGTTCTTATCAATTTAACATGGAGTACTTACAGATACCATTTCCTCCAAGATATGAACCACCAAAATTTCACAAATACAAGGGGAAAGGTGACCCCAAGGCTCATTTGACTGAGTTCTTTGTTGCATGCCAACCAGTGGCATAGAGCAACATATACCTCTTTCTATTGTTCCCAAGGAGTTTAGCAAGACAAGCCTTGGAGTGGTTCTTGAAGTTTCTCAACAAAATTTATCATATTTTGATGATCTTTCAGATAAGTTTGTTTAGCACTTTTCATACAATCTTGAACATGAGATTTCTTTAGTCAACTTGACACAAGCTAAGCAAAATGTTGATGAAAGATTTTCAAGTTGTCCATAGTGATGGAGAGCCCTTGCAAGATGATTCACCTATAGTTTACCACATAAATAATTAGGTGTTATGTTTACTAAAAAAATTCACAATGAGATATCCTATCATTTAGAACTATAGTGTGCACATACCTTTAAGGAAATCATTGATAATGGTTTATTGATCGAACAAGCCCTTATCAACAAAGGGATCATCAAGCTTACCTCATCAAATCAAAATCAAGGTACCAATCTAGGAAATGGACAAAACCAACATCAAGTCCAAGCACAAGCATCACAATCGACATAGGCTAATAACAATGATAGACCAAGGAAATTTAACCACAATAAAAATGTTATCAAAAATGGAGTAACATAGTCACATCATGTCTAAATGGTGCAAACACTATCTGTTTAGCCTATGCAGCATATCCAAATTACTCCTAATCCATAATATTTTTAGCTAATACAGCAAGCACAACAATCTAGGCCTGTGTAAGAAATACAACAACCTTTACCATTACAAACTCCTTCTCCAAGAAGAACAATGCCTACTCATCAATTTTTTAGTGACCTTGGAGAGCTTATTGAATCTGTGTTTTATAAGCTTTCCATCACTAATCTAATTATCTAGCTTATACCAAACATTATCCTCAAGGCATCCCTTATCCTGATTGGTATTACCAAAATGAATTATGTGAATATCATCAGGTTAATAGACATAATTTGCATCATTATGTGAAAATTAAATATTTAATTTAGAATAAGTTGGATAATGGGGAGATAACATTAGATGGTGATGTTTCCACTTCCAAACAGACCCTTGGAATCTATCAAAACCCCTTTCCCCAACATAACAACCAACCACAATAACAATAATAACAACAGCCAGTGTAACACCAATAATAAAAATTTCAATAACAAATGTTGAACCAATAGAATAAACATAATCAACAATAATGGATAGAACCAAGGTCAGAATGAAAATAACTAATAGACATACCATTTAGTTTCACATGACTACAATAGGGTTGTGGGTCATATTACAAGAGGTCACGTTAATACCATCTCCATCAATCTGAGAAAAAATACTAATTAATCAAGACCTTTGCTAAATAATGCCAATCCACCAACGCAATTTGATAATCATTCCTTGACCTGGGACCATATACAGGTGTACCAACAAGCAAGGATTACTAATTTTGGACCCTATATCGATAACTCATCATTGCCTTATGACCACGCACAAGTACACCATCAACCAAGATTTATCATATCTGGTCCCCCACCATCACTAACATTTATTAGCAAGCATGGTCTTGTATTTAATCTTGATTATGCAATCACAACTCGATGGTCAAAGATTACCATCCCATGCCCACAGTCATCTACCACTTTGCCCATCACCCAATCAGGCATTCAACCTTGGAATAAGCCATTTAACACTAACCAAGAGAAGAAATTTGACATTATGGAACAATTAAAAAATATGCCCACACAAATATCCATTTTGGATTTATTATGTATGTCAACAATCCACAAAGATATTTTGCATGAGTTCCTTAGCCAATCCACTATTTCAAGTGACATATCCCCTGACAAGTTCCAAGCTTTGGTTGGACACCTAGCTCCAACCCAACAAATCACTTTCAACCAAAGTGATATGTCATCCCTTAGCCCATGACATAATAACCCTTTGTACATTAAAGTTTACATAAAGTGGCACAAAGTGAAACGTGCCCTTATAAACAATGGATCAAGTTTAAACATAGTGTCTCTAAAGCTCTTCAAGCTTTTTGGGTACACAATGGTATATCTTTAAGTAGAGATAATAACAATCAAAGCCTACAATAATAAGTAATGAGAATCATAAGGCACCATTTATTTGCCAGTTATCCTTGGGCCCTTGACCCATGATACACTTTGCCATGTGCTAGATCTCAGTTTATCATATAATATGATTTTGGGTAGACTTTGGTTACATGAAATTCATGTTATCCCATCGATGTTGCACCAATGTATCAGTTTCTCCCATTTAGGGATGGAAGTTTGTATACCAAGAAATTTGCATCCATACGAGCACTGCAAACACCTAGAGGCAAAGTTCAAGAGTTATAACTATCATTTTAGCATGAATCTAGTGGCCAAGTAGGATAAGTGAAAGGCAATACTCCTTGATTCACTAGGATAACTACATTGATCCTAATACTCTTGATTCACTTTCCCATATGTCATCTCTTAAAATATCCAATCAAATTACCATCTTACCTAATGGCCCAAGAAAGTATTTGACCCATGATACCTTTCATATTGCAAATCTTCCATAGAATCCAAAGTCTTTTAGAAGACCTAAAGCCAAGCCACTTCATCCAGGTAAAAAAAGGGAAAAGCTAAAGAACCCATCATGTTTATAGCAGCATCTGGCCTAAAATAGGAACCTCTTGAGGGAGATGAATCATGGTTTTATAATAACAAGCAGGTTGATTATTACAAGAATTCCAAGTATCCTATTCCCAATAAGATCATGAAGAATCATGACTATGAAGGAAGAGGCCTCAAACCAAATCAACAAAGAACATTTGAGCCAATTTTCATGACTAGATATAAAGGGCCCTATGGACTTGGATTTAAACTGCCTGCGGGTGACCCCATATACCTTAATCGTGTTCCATCTAAATTGACTAGTGATGAAGATGCCACTAATAGAACAAATTCTGATCATATCCTTTTTGATGACCTAGCCAAGATTAACCTGTTTAATTCATAATATATTTGTACCCTTAGACCAATCATTCACCACAACCCACTACCATTGTATTATCACCAACTAATAGACTGGGACCAACAAGAGTCCAACGTACTGATTGATGAGTTCCAAAATGATGAGGCTTTTTATGATTTTCTCGGCCTTAGAGACAATGTTTCGTTGGGGTACCATAAATCAAAGTACTCAATCAAATTGGATCCTAAAGCTTGTTTTAGAGAGAGGGTGAACACCCTTAGCCAAAAGCAAATAATTAAAACATTGATGTCCCAAAGTGAAAACCTCTTTGAGGTGCTTTCTGACTAGGGAAAAAGAAAATAAAAAGGCTAGTCTAGTGGTGAAAACCTATTTCAGGTGCCATTAGACAAGGTTGTTCAACCTTATTCAAACATAGCTCAGGATACCACCAATGATGAACTTGTTTGTGAATCTGAGTTTAGTTTTAAAGAACAACAAGCTTTTGATTTAACCCTTCAATATTTTCCAACAATTTTTGTTACATGGTCAAATATCCCATGAGGAGACTCTGATTCATCATTCCTAGGGGAATTCAAAGAGTCAGTCCTAGTAGAGGACTCTAATGTTGCTAATCAATCCAAATCTTTGCCCACTATCCTTGAAGATAGTTTGACCCTTCTAGTGAAAGATATGATAGAGGTTAACATCAGGTCCCTAGATGACCTAAAGTGGATCAAGATAGGCATGTCCCTTATTTAGAAGGAACATGAAGTCTTTACAACCCTTTTGAGGGAATTTGTAGATATTTTTACATGTGCATATTCTGACATGCCAAGTTTAGACCCCGCCTTAGTTTTGCACCACCTTGTGGTCAATCTTGATTCCAAACCAGTCAAGAAAAAACTATGTAAGATGCATCTTTGCATTATTGTATCAGTAAACAAAGATTTGTAAAAAATATTAGAAGGATGTATTTGATTGATTGACTATTCAAAGTGAATCTCCAATGTTGTGCCAATTAGTATAAAGCTAGAAGGAATCAAAATCTATATTGATTTATATGATATAAAAAAAATTCCCTAAGGATGACTTTCCATTTCCAAACATTGGCATGATATTCAACATCACAATGGGTTATGAAATGCTTTCATTAATGGATGGCTTTTTAGGGTACAACCAGATCAAGATAACACTAGAAGACCAACATAAGATATCATTCACCACTCCATGGGGAACAGTTTTGTTATCAAGTTATGTTGTTTAGTCTTAAGAATTTAGGATCCACATACCAAATAGCCATGACCATCATATTTCATGATATGATGCATGACATTTTTGAAGACTATGTCGACAACATTCTTTGCAAATCAAAGACTAGGGCCGATCATCCAATAGTGCTATGCAAAATATTTAAAAGACTGCATGAGTATAAAGTCAGACTTAATCCTAAAAAGTGTGTCTTTAAAATCACTTCAATAAAATTGATTGGATTCATGGTGTCTTTTCAAGGCATTGAAGTCAATCCATCCAAAGTCCAAGCTATAATAGAGATACAATCACTGACTAATTTGAAGCAACTCTATAGTTTACAGGGTAAGATCCAGTCTATTCAATGCTTCATATCTTAATTAGCCAACAAATGTCATCCTTTTTTATATAATCTAAAGAAAGGAGTCACATTTCACTAAGATGGGCACTGCCAGACAACTTTTTAGTAGCTAAAATAGTATCTAGTAAATCCACCTATTTTGTTGCCTCTAACACCAAGAAAGCCATTCTTGTTGTATCTCTCTGCTACTAACAATGCCTTGGGGGCACTTTTAGCTTAACACAATGATAATGTAAAGGAGCATTCCATGTAATATTTAAACCACACATTGGTCACATATGAACATAATTATATGCCCATAGAAAAAACCTGTTTAGCCATAGTCTTTACAACTCAAAAACTATGCCATTACATGTTAAACAATAAGACCATGGTTATTTCAAAAGTAGATCCACTCAAGTATCTACTATATAAAATAGATTTAAAATGCCACATAACCAAATGGATCATGATTCTAAGTGATTTTGACATCAAGTATGTAAACTAAAAATCCATCAAGGGTCAAGTTCTTGAAGATCAACTTGCTGAAGCACCCCTTACTAATATAAAGCTGCTCGCATTATAATTTCCTAATGAATCCATAATGAACATCATTGACACACCTCTTGAGGAATAACACTAGAATATATATTTTGATAGATTATTTATAACACAAAGATCAGGGGCAGGCCTTTATTTATGACACCATAGGGGGATCTAATCCCTAAATCATTCAAGATCAGCTTCTTTGTACTAATAACATGGCCAAATGTGAAGCACTTGTTTAAGGGCTTCACCAAGTGGTAAAATGGAACATATATCATCTTAAGGTTTATGGTGATTCTTAGTTAATCATTAATCATGTTACAAACCACTTTTAAACCAAATATGACAAGCTAGTTCCATATAAATCCATGGTCGACACTCTCAAATGATAGATTATTGACATACAATTTGAACATATACCAAGGGAAAGTAACAGAACCATGGATGCTATGGCCACTATTGGATCTCTAATTTGACAAACAAACACAACCAAAGAATATTAGTTCCTTGTCGAGAACTTGTTAGCACCAACTCATGTACCTTTAACCATCGTAATGATTTATGATATTGTTGGTCCTAGCTCTATCTGGTATGCAGACCTTTACAACTACCTCCACAACCAAATTATACCACCTAACCTATCTCAAAATCAATCCAAATCCTTCATCCACCAAACCACTCATTATACCTTACTTAGCTCAACCCTTTATCACCATAGTTTTGATGTAACTCTACTTCATTATTTAACTTCGATAGAATCTACACTAGCATTATGAGAAGTTCATGAAGGAGTATGTAGATCCCATACTAGCAGGGTAGTCCTATCTAAAAATCTCTTGTGTACTAGTTATTGTTGGCCCATGGTGGATGCATATGTAGCTGCATATGTGAAGAAGTGTGACAAGTGTCAATAACATGCCAATTTGATTCATGTCTTAGCCAAGACTTTTAAACCAATGTTGACACCATGGCCATTTGCTACATGGGGCCTTGACCTCATTGAGAAGATCAATCCCATATCATCTAATGGCCATAAACATATCCTTACCACCACCAAATATTTCACTAAGTGAGTTGAAGCTATACCCCTCACTTACATGGTTGGAAATCAAATTTCTAAGTTCAACTTTAACCATCTCTTTGTCACTATGGTATCCCTTCTAACACTATATATGATAATGAAGGATCATTCAATAACAAGGATGTCAAAATTTTATGCTAAATATAACATCACACAACACTTTTCCATGACATATTACCCTCAAGGTAATGGCCAGGCTAAAGCATCAAATAAAATAATTGTTAACATTCTTGAAAATATTGTCAATGATGTCAGTCATGATTGGCACCTTCAGATATTCCATGCCCTTTGGGCATAACATACCAATAATCACACACCCATATGAGTTACTCTATACTCACTTATTTATGGCATTAAATCCATACTTCCCATTGAGGTCGAATTTTCATATCTACTGATCTCTTTCAAGCATGTCCTGAATGATAATGACTATCGAGTAGCTCTAATACAAGAACTAGAATTACTTGATGAGAAATGCATGGATATTGTGAATATTCTCCACTCCTATTAGAATCAACTTTGAGTCCACTATAATCAATACATGAAACATAGATAATTTTAACTTAGTGATCTTATCCTTAAATAAAATGAAAAGAATACCATGACTAAAAAGAAGCATAAAGGCAAGTTCAAACCCAACTGGGTTGGTCTTTTCATCATTACAGTAAATTATGGCATTGGAGCATACATGTTTGCCACACCAAAGAGACACAAACTTAATGAGCCAATGAAAATTATCCACCTCAAATGGTACTACACTTGAGTGACTTGGTATATTGTCTATAAGGACCATTTCAAGTTGTATCATTTTATCACTATTCTTTCATGTACTATACCATTTTTACCTTCCTATCATCCTGCTAACCTATCACTTTTTCCTATCACCTATCCATTTTACCATACCTTCCTCAGTAACTAAGCTCATTTCTCCCTCCCTACCTAGCCTTATAACCTTGGTTTTATTCCATTCTTTCTAGAACCACAGTCAGCAAAAGGATTCAGATTCAATTTCAGTTGTTCTTTCAAAAATTCTAGATAGAGGTAGTATTTTGGAGCAGTAAGATAATAGTTTGGTAGTTGCATCCTTAATTTCTTGTTCCATTCTCTATACCAAGTGTGCCTAATTATAACTACCTAGGGGCAAATCAATGTCTCACTAGTGTTGCTACTAATTATAACTGCCTATGGGAAAATTAGTATCACTAACTTATGCCATTGTTTCCTAAATTATAACTACATATGGCAAAATTAGGGGCAACATTTATTTATCATGATTTGATGTACCAACTATTTGTTGACCATTTTGGCCCTGTAGGCCAAAATCAGTCCCCTTATTCCATTATTATCCAGAGCCAGTCAATTTTAGGTCACATGAGTTCATCGAACTTCGATTTATTGCTTTAGTTCAATGGCGAGTTTCAACTGAGAAATAGTTCAATGGCAAGTTTAATGGCAAAGCTAAATAATGATAGGCATGCAAATGTCAAATTTTGCAGCAGAGGAATCATCAAAGGGAAGGAATAAGTGGAAGAGGCCATGTGTCAACTTCCGTGTGACTCTCAAAGGACCCTAAAAGTAAGTAGATGCTACCACGTGTCCTCACCTATCTCAGTGGAGTGTGACAAGTGTCTACATCTGAGGCTTTAGGTTTCTTTTAAGCTTCAACAGTAAGTTTCCCTCAAGAGTAAGCAAAAGCGGCCACATGTCAACTTCTACCTGACTCTCAAAGGACCTTAAAAGTAAGTAGATGTTGCCAAGTGTCCTCACCTATCTCAGTGGAGCATGACAAGTGTCTACATCTGAGGCTTCAGGTTTCTTTTAAGTTTTAAAGATAGCCTCTCTCAAAGTGTAGCAGAAGTTGCCAAGTATCAACATCCATGGGTTTCTCTTGTTGGCTTCAAAGAAGACTATGGTGGGCCCGAATGAGTTACTAAAGACTACGTGGAGCATGCCAAGTGTTGCCTTCCATAAAAATATCAAAATTATCTACATGACCCTCAAGGGACCCTCAAAGGTGAGCAGATGCCACCATGTGTCCTTGCCTACCTCAGCAGGGTGTGACAAGTGTCTCCATTTGAGGCCTCGAGTTTCTCTTAAGCTTCAATGTTAAGTTTCCCTTAAGAGTAAGTAAAAGTGGCCACATGTCAACTTCCACCTGACTCTCAAAGGACCCTCTAAGTTAAGCGGATGCTGCCACGTATCCCATCATCAGCTTGGTGGAAGCCACCATGTGTCAACATCTATGTTTCAAAGTGTCTTCTAAGTGTCCAAGTAGTGGACTGCGACATGTGTCAAAAGTAGATGCATTCTCAGCTAAGAGCCAAAAGAGTAGCAGAAGGAGCTAGAAGAGGAAAAGTAACCAAGCGTAGAAATAGACAAAGTGATCCAAGTGGTGCGAAAAAGTGTCAATTCAAGGAGTTATTTTAGTGGTTGACATAGTACCTACCATGCGATCATCAAGAGGTGTAAACAATGAATGGCGTGACCCATTTTTATTCATTTTGCATTGATGAGCAGACAAATGGTGCGGCCCATAATTTCAAAATCATGACAGGGGCTGACACAATATTATCTTCAAGTGGCTTCCTCTTCCCAATGCTCAGAAGGCACATGGGTCACTTATGAAAGGGCACCAAAATGGCCTCTTTCTTCCTCTATAAATTGTAAAATTCTCATTCTGAGAAAGGATCCATTCTCTTAGCCTTAAGGTAAAACTCTACCCAAAAATCTCTTGGGTCTTGTAAGGCAGAGCTCTGCCAGATTTTACCTTGAATCAGGACTAAGCATTTTTACCTCCATCTAGACTTGCACTCAAGCACATGTCTACATTTTCTTTTTGTGTTAAGTCATTTCCTTTTATGCTTCTCACAGATCAATTCTAGCATGTCTAGCGCATTGTAAGTTTCTCTTTTGTAGGTTTGCCAGAAGTGTCCCTAGAGGAGTGTAGGCACATGTGAATAGGCTATAAAAGTATGTCTCAGAACACCTTTGCTATTTCCTTACTCCCTGTATCTCTATGGACCCATGACTCACTGAAATAGAAGAGTTTCCCATGTCAGATGAAGTGTATGGGCATTTCTTCCCAGTGAAAAGTGTATGTTAGGGCTAGGTGGGTCAACTTTTCTAGTGTATCACCTTTTCATTTTTAGGTTTAGGTTCTATTTTCAGCATCTCTCTCTCCCTTTTCACCCCCACTTTTTTACATTTGTTTGTTAGCAGTAGGAGAAACTAGGGCCTAAAAGATACATCAGAGGGAGCTAGCCCTCATCTAGAGACTCTCCCCTCCAGCTTCGTTGGTCCCACAGGTGAGAGGGGAGTTTCCATTGTTGCGTGTGGAAGGGTGGGAGCTAAGCATCCTACCCTGGGTGCAATCCACTGTGTCAACACTATCCATTTCTTATATTTTACTATGCCTTAATACCAACAATGCCTTTTTTTTTTAAATTGGCTATTACACTAGTTAGATTCCTCCACTATAGGATAGAACTACAGTGACTTGAGGTTCAATCTTAGGACTATGTAGGCATCACTCAATACTTGTTGAGGTCATATTAGTCACCCTAAGCCACACTCTTGCCATTTTTTGAGTAACCTAATCCACACTCACCATTTTATGAGTAACCTAAGCCACACTCTCACTATTTTGTGAGCAACCTAAGCCATGCTCTCATCATTTTGTGAGTAACCTAAGCTATACTCTCACCATTTTACGGGAAACCTAAGCAATGCTCCAACCATTTTATGATCTTGGACCATTTAGTGTCTCGTTATTCTTGATTGAGTTGAGATATTCAAAAATTCCAAAAACATTTATAAAAATTGTTAGAAAAAACCAAAAACATTGACCACTTATTTACCTTAAGGATTCTGAGAACCCTTACTAAGTCACAAGCAAATCACTTGTCACTTAGTTTCCCCATCCTTTTTATCCCTTTCTCCCATGAACTTGTCATTTTTCAAGACCATTCATATTCTTATATCACATCCATTATGTTTATTTTTCATTAATTATTATTTTCTTCCCATTTCCTGGGAGAACTACATTTAGCCTAAAGTTTTTATTGGATATTACATCTATGGAACTATGTAGGCAATGTCCACTTGCCTAGCGCATATCAAGATAGCTCAGCCACCCCCTTCCTTTTCTTATATTCCCCCAGTCATGTTTGTTTGCTAAGTTATCTCCTATTTTCTAGGGGAAATGTTCATCACATAGGTTTAAGTTGTGTTTTTTTTACTAACATTAGGACTAACTGTTACTTATTTCATTGTTTATTTCATTGCTTATTTGTTTGTTCATTATTTCTGTGCCTATATGTTTGGTTTTAGTACTTTTACCTTGATTCATTCTATGCATGTGCATTAGGTGATTCCTTGCACATGTATACTTTAATCCATCCACATTTATCTATCTACATTTCCATCATGGTTCTTATCATTGGTGAATTATTTTCTTTGAATATATTGGATTATGAGAGTCAATTCTTATGCATATTTTGACTAAGTCTTCTTGGTATTATACCATGATTCCTATCATCAAATGTTACAACAAAAATCATCTTCAGGAGGTCTACTCAGTAGTGGTGGAATCAATATCTCCTTGACATTAGCATCTTAATCCAATCCCAATCATATCCCAAATAGAGTAATTAACAAATGAAAGAATTTCAGCCTTTGTTAGTTCAGATGAGCATCTCCCTACTAGCAGGTTGTTCCAATTCATCTTTATCCTCTGTATCAATTTATCATCATATTTTCCATGATCATCCAATCAATCATGTTTTCCATAATTGGGGTCCAATGATTATAACCGCCTATGGGCAAATCATTGTACATCATCCCACCTGCATTTCTCAATGATTATAACCACCTTTGGGAAAATCATTGTGTTGTCACCAATTTACTTTATTTTTACCCAAATAGAGGCATGTTTTTATCTTGTTTATCTATCTTAACTAGGGTAGCTAAATCTTCTCAATGTTTATAATTGCCTTTGGAAAAATCATTATGTTATCATACTACATTGCCACTATCGGGGTACAATGCTTATAACCACCTTTGGGAAAACCATTTTACATTGTCCCACTTGTATTATCAATGATTTTCACTACTTTTTCAAACTTATTGAGTTCTCACCCTATTGCCTTCATATATTTGGTCACCTCATTTCACTTTTTTTTTTGAGAGACCATTTGTTGACCTGATTATGCCAATCATTCCCTCGAGGGGGCATCATATAGTTCATCCATTGTCATTGAATTTATAGACATACAAGACATTTGTCATTCTTTGATAATATGTTACTGTGACTATAACTCTCAACACCTTTCCAAATAGTGGCAAACTGTAGACACCTAAAACTGGCCACCAATAACATCCACCTAGGCTTTTGACTAATTTCTATCAAAGCATCACAATTTGGCCTAAAACACTAGAATGCATTAAATGAGTTGAAATTATCATATTCAAGTGCCAATTTTGGCCAAAGTATCATTAAATGAGGTAATGTAATTTATGATACAACTAACTTTGATTAGATCATTCTGAGTCAAAATGACATTTTTGCACTTGGGTGCTTTGGATTATTCTTTTCTGCTAAATTTCTTGCATAAGACATGTACCTTTATTATTTTATGTTAGAAACATCCTAAATGGGATAATAAACCCAATGCATATAATATCACCTTCTAATTCTAATCTAGTCAAATTTTGAGCCAATAATATGACATTGTCACCAATTTGATTAATTTGTGCACTAATGGCCAAGATTTACACCAAAATTGATAAATCATGTTTAAGGCTAATTAATTTGAATCAAGAGCCTAATTAAGAATTCCATGTAACTTGTTGAATATTTCTTTGTAGAAATTGATATTGAATATATGCATCATCAAATGATATTATTTATTGGAAAGACATCCCTAGGCCATAAATACATAAAATATCACATCAAGCCCTCTTATGCCTCATTAATGCATATAGACACCTAAATCTAGCCACTGATAACTCCCAATCAGTGTTTTGACCAATTTCCACCCAAAATATAAAATTTGGCTTAAAAATACTAAAACATGCTAAATGATGTGAAACTAACATATTCAAGTGCCAATATTGGCCAGAGTATCCCTAAATGGTGCAATGCAATTTATGAACTAACTTTGATCAGATCATTTTGAGTCAAAATGCTAATTTTGCACCTAGGTGCATTGGATCGATCTTACCTATAAAATCTTTTGCATAAGGTACATGCCTTTGTTATTTTTTTATAACATCCTAAATGGGATAATGGTTCCAATGCATTTGACATGGATGTCCAATTCTAATCCAGTCAAATTTTGGACCAATATCAAGGCATTCTAATCAATTTGAGTAATTTGTGCACAAAGTGCTTAATCATGCTTAGGAGCTAATTAACCCAAATCAAGGCCTAATTAAGAATTTTATGAAAACTTATTGAATAAATTATTTTTAGAAATGAATATTGAATATATGCATCATTAGGTGACCTCATTTCTTGGGAAGACATCCCTAGGCCATGAATGCCATAAATATCAGGATTCATGCCTCCCATGCCTCATCAATGCCTTCCATGATGCCCTCTATGCCTCTTAATTTCCCCTTCTTCCAATGTCATGATGAGGATAATTACAAACTTAATTCCACAAATTGAATTAATCCATAACCACACATCTCAATCTCAAGATGGATGGTTCAGGTTGATTCTAGACATTCTCAAAAATCTATAAATAAAGAGGCCATGAACATCATTGCTAATCTATTTTGGTTCAAAGTTGTAATGCATAAATGATTCCAAAAGCCATTGCAACTAATGTTACCATGCCAAATTGATTCCAAGCCAAGCCAAGCCAAAAGTTAAAGGTGCCAAGGAGAGATGGAGGTAGCCAAGCTTCCATTGCCAAGGACTTCATGAGCACAGAACCGAGTAAGCCACTACTACAAAGGCATTTGGAGCATCCAAGGAAAGTGAAGGAATTATTGTGTTGTATTCCTTATTTTTTAGTTATGTTGGTCATTTATTTTTGTTAACTAAGCTCTCCCTAGTGTCTAGGCCTAGAGATGTTATGTTATTAGTGTGTTTCTTTCATTTTGTTTTCATTTTGGAGCTAACACCATACTAACCATCCTCTCTTGATTTAAATTCCTAGATCACATAATGGCACACCTGGTGGGACTAGACGCATCTCACACCTGAATAACATCATTTTACAACTTTAAAATATTCATTTGGACCTTTAAAAATCTTGTAAATTGATTGTTTAACTTTATTTTGCCATTTTTGTTTGCCACAGCTTTACACGGTAACTGACATTAACAGGTAAGATTGACATTGGTTACATATCTTAATCAATGTCAATTAGTAAAATTGACATCAATTGTATACCTGTCATCAGTAACATTGGTATAATCGATGTCGGTTAGATAACTAACATCGGTTATAAAATGTCATCATCATCAGTTATATAAACCAATGTCAGTCACTATGTTTTTCTTAAAACGCATACCTAAGAGCTATTTTTCTAAAGTTTATTATTTCAAACCAAAAAGACCTTCAAAGCTAAAGGACATGCTGACTTTTTTGTTGCAAGACCAAGCTTGACATTTTCCAAAAACATATTTTAAATCATATTTTTGCATGTTTAAAAATAAATTAGGAACTTTATTTTGGTGTTTAATGAAAAATTTAGATGCTTAGATGAATGTTTTCAAAGTTCACAATCTTAAGTCCAAGGGGTCAAATGAACACCACCATATCTTTCATTTGGGCTTAAAATTGAACACACTTGTCAATTTTTGTTTGTAATAGTTATTTAATTAGATTTTGTTTGGAAAAAAGAGGAAGATTACATGTATGTTCTTCTATTTATCCCCTTTAGGGAACCTTTATAATCAAAAGCGCCATTCCTACTGCAAAAATCCTAGTCCAAGGCTTAGAAAGAATGTCATCTAAAGCACTCCCTAAAAACTCGGTAAAGTTTGGGTGACCTTGAAAATGACCCTAAAGTCTTTCTCTTAGCATTTTATTGTCATGAAAACTTGGCTTGCGAGGGGGACTTCATCACCTCCCATGAGATCTTTAGGTAAGCTTTGACCCAGGGTTTCATCTCTTGGCATTAACTTCACTTACTCCTTTGGAGTTGCACATGAGATGTATTTGCATTTGGACATCGCACTACACTGAGTGAATAGCAATATGTAGTGGTTATAAAAAGGACTAGACCTTTTTACAACTAGCTAATGCCATGGTCACCCAATTTATGTGCTTTTCTTTTGCATTATTTGGCATAAAATTCATTTTACAATTGATTCCCCTAGAATGATCAAAACCATGTTAGTTTTATTAAACCCCATTTTGTCATAGCCTTATTAGGATTTATATGATTACACTTAGTGTATTTTAATCATTATCTTACTTAGTGTTTTTGAGACTAAAACTTGTTTGTTTGTTTATAAGCCATGTCAAAACCAATTTTTATATACATCACTCTTTTGTCTAAAGAGGTGTTATGCTAGCCATTTTACACCACTCTTGTGCCTTGAAATTTTTGCTAAACTTGTTTGTGTGTGTGTCATTTAAGTTACAAAGGGTAACGTTATGCTACCCAAATCATGTCAAACCATTTTGCCTTTGAGTCTTTGAAACAGAGTATTGACTACATCATTCAAGCATGCTTGCACCATTAGGCTAGTCAATTTATTTCAAGACTAGTTTACCTTGCACCAAAAACCATTGTTTCAAATGATATCATGCATACCAATTGGACCATTATCTTGTGCCTTCATGCTATCCAATCTTGTATAAATTGTTTGGTCAAATCCTAGTTTTCAATGTTAAGTTTTCAATTAGCCTTGCTAAGTTTGGATTCAAACATTGATTGATTTCTATTTAGGCCTTAATTCATGGGGTTGATACACATATATTTCTCTTTTGGGTTGTATAAATTTGGTTAATCGACTACCCAAATTTGAAAACTATTGATGGTTTGTTTATTTAAATCCTATCCTCATCATTGTTTGTGCCTTTATTTAGGAGAACACAGCCTTTCTCAAATAGCCTTTTATCTTAAGCCTTATACTAGCTGATCATGTTTATGTTTGATTCCATGTGTCGGGTCTGTTTTCCTCAAAAATAGCTTTCTCATTTTTGGGACAACATATGAACTATTTTGGTCTTACAAGACCAAAATTGTCTCTTCCCTTTTCAAAATTCATTCTGAGCATTCAATTTCCTTATTTTCCAAACTTTTTGGTAAACGGACTTCCAAGTTCAACAGCTTCAAAATTCTTATCAAAGAGAAGAAGGCTTGAACCATCAAATCGTTGAGCCTTGAACCATTTTGGTTCAACGAGTTCACAGGTTCAAAGGTTCAACCAGTGCGATGAAGATCAAAGAGCTTAGAAAGAACAAGGAGGTGATGGACAAAGGATGAACCAATGAACCGATTGAACCTTGAACCAAAAGAGTTAAAAGTTTAATGGTTCATAGGTTCAAAGGTTTAAAGGTGGCCTCAGTCAAGGGATGAAGCAGCAAATAAGTGGTTCAATAGATGGTTCAACCAAGGAATGCGTGAAAGAAAAAGACAAGTGGAACTTGCCACGTATCACCTGCAGAGATCAACAAAGGTTGCCAAGTGTCAATAGTCACTACATCTTCATTTGGTTTTATTATCAAGTAAAGACTATGGCAGGCCTCAGGCAAGTTGCTAAAAGAATAGGCAGAGCACTCCAAGTGTCACCCTCTGTGTGATTGCTAAAATTGAGCGGAAGTTGCCATGTATCCCTGGTAAGAATCGATGGAAACTACCATGTGTCATCTTCCACATGAATCTGAAATGAGTCCCAAATATTTATTAAAGGTTTCTAAAAAGTGGGGGATGTTGCCAAGTGTCCTCACCTATTCTGATAGAATATGACACGTGTCACTTGTTCGAAGTAGCAGAATGTGTCATGTGTCAAAGATGCAGAGCCAAGGAAAGATTTCCTTCAGACAAATTATCCAAAGGAATTCCTTTGGAATTTTTGTCTAAAATAAATAAAGGATCAAGCCTAACCAAAAAAATTAAAATCCTGAAGGCCACCTAGGAGATCCTAAATGGTAAGTACCCTCGCAAGGGGACAATCGACACTCAAAAAGTGAACTATCTTTCAAGACCCCAAAGGGCAAGTTCCCTCTAGAAAATATCAAGTCTCAGAGTGTAGCAAAAGATACCAAGTGTCACATGCTGAGACACAATCTCTAACAAGTTTCAAAGTAGTGGAACTTGCCACGTGTCCCATTACAACTCGGCAAAGTGCAACAAGTGTCTACATTCATGCTCCAATTTTCTAACAAGTTTCAAAGCTTATTCTTATAAGCTTATTTCGAAGTTGTAGATGCTACCACATGTCCTTGCCTATTTCACAGTGAAAAGAGGCCATAGCAAGTGAAAAAGACATAAAGGAGCTGCTAAGGAAAATGACAGGCCCGTAAATGTCAAATTTAGGATGACCGACTAGCTGTTAACCTTCAAAAGATGAAAGACCCATGGATGTCAAATTCATAGAAATAAAGTGTCTGCTTGATCTTTGTAAGCTTAGAAGGTAGACCCAAATGCATTCAAAGACCTTTAGGCTAGGTTCAAAAAGAAGAAGAGACAGAAAGGAAAACTCAGCAGGAGTTATTTCTAGTAGGTGGAATAGTCCACCAGGTAGGTATTTGGGGCCTACAAGCATTAAAAGCACAACCTGTTTATCCCCTTTGGCATAAAGGCAACATGGACAAATACACAGGTAGTAGATGATGGAATGAGTGATTTAGGCTTAGGAGAAGACACTGGATATGAATCAACATGCCACAGTTAAGGCAGTCACCCTGCTCCAGCATGGCCCTCCCTGACAGAACCAAAAATGCATCCAAGGCATTAATGCACAGCATGGGTCACTCCATGGGACAAAGTGCCAAGCCTCCCTTGGCCTCTATATAATGTAATCTCTTATATCATTTGAAGAGAGACCTATTTATTATTAGAAGTAAAACTCTGCCCAAATTGAAAGGCATTACTGAGACTTTGAGCTCAGATTGTTGTTCATCTTTCTTTGTTTGAATCAAAAAGCAAGTTACTTTTAGACTTTGTGCTGTTATAGCTTGTATCATTCTAAAAGATTTTTCTTATGTCTATTTCCTAAATGTATTCTTGTTTATGAAATTTAACACATAGAGCTAGTGAAAGTGATAAGGAAGGTGTCCTGAAGCCAGCTACTTTTAGACTTTGTGCTATCGTAGTTGTCTTCAGCGTGTGTTTATTTTTTGTTTTTGTGTAAAGGGCCTTGGGATGACTTTGTGCCCCCATCATTCTTCATATCTCACTCTTGGGTAGTCAAGGTGGAGACTTTGTGCTACATCTTAGATTGCTGGTGACTCTGTACTTTGTTACTAGTTACTTATCCTACCTGAAAGAACTCATGTTGTTTCCTGCAAGAACACTTCTGAAAGATGAGAAGTGCCTTCAGTGTTTTAACCAAGATTTTCTCCTTTATTTGTGAACATCATTATGAAATAAGAGAGATGGATGGTATATCCTACCCCTGAGTGTTATTTTTAGCTTATATATATATATATAGTGCCTTTATACCTATAGGGAACCTCCCCTTAATGAGAGGAGAGATTTGTCCCCTTTGGATGTGGTAAACCTGCAACTATGGATGACCAATCTCCCTATGCTACAGTTGAAGAGACCTATTTTTCTCACTAATTAACTAGTTGACAAAATATTCACCCAACAATTTTTGGTGACTTCGCTGGGGAAGAGCACGCAGTTTGAAGTCTCATGCTTCAAGCTGAAGCAGATCCTACTCTTTTCCATTTTTGTTCTACAATCTAAAAAATCCACGCTATACAAGAAGCTATAAATCTCAAGGTGTTGTTGACCCTACTTTTGAGTTGGTATAGTAGAGTAATTTTGAGTTGTTTCCTCCACAACCTCACCTTCAACGAACTAGGAGTCTTCCTCTTAGCCCTGCCAAGTCACCAACACAAGGCAGAGCTTCTTTTTTTACTACTATCAGAGTTTTGCCTATCCATAATCTACCTAGATTTGTGATCCCACTTTTACATAACCAAATCATGGCTTAAGGCCCTTCGGGTAACTCTTTTGGTCCACTAAATTTGACCCCACCTCTACATGAGCTTCCACGCAGTTCAAGGAAGAATTTCCCTAAATTTTTTAGTGATGGGAAAGTAGGTGTGGAGTATGAAGACATAGCAGTCAGGCTATTCATAGAGACACTACAAGGTGCTACTACAAACTGGTTCTACCATCTGTAAGCTCGATCAGTGACTAAGTGGGACACTCTTAAAGATAAATTTGAAGTCAAGTTCAAGCCTACAGAAGATGTGCATGCCTTGCTGGCCCAGCTCACATAGATGAAGAAGGAGCCCCATGAATCTATGAGGGACTTCATTGCTAGGTTTGACAAGTTGAGGCACAAGATTCCCATGATCGCCCAGCTGACACCTCAGAATCTCAAGTGTTTCTTCATCAACTCACAACTGCCTGAAGTGAGTTTCTTGCTGAGATGGGCTAGACACACAGACCTTGCTACTGCTCAGGACTTGGCTACTAAGGTAGAATATGACCTTATTTTGGTAGGAAAGATAAGGAGGGACCCTAATAAAGGTAAATCCTCTTTATCTTTTGAATACTCATCTACAGCCACCACTGACCCAATGATGCAAAAGCTAGCAAATGAAGTGCTAGCTCTCAGAAAGCAAATGACACAAGGGATGTCATCTGATCCTTCATATAGAGATGTACCAAGGAAGACATTCCCTAATCAGTCCTACCAAGGCCATGCTTCCAAGAATAAGGGATAGTTAAATAACCTTCCTCCTCCACAGAGGAACCTCACCCTTGAATCACCTCCAAATAACTCAGTAGTTGGATATCTTGAAGTTGAATCAGATTTCTCATTCTAGCCTGAGTTGAATATTGAAGATGATGCTAATCTCTTGACTGAGGAAGAATAAAATTAGCTAGTGACTCCCATATTAGTTTCCTGAACTATCAAGATGAACCCAGAAGTGAAGGCAATGTAGCTGAGGGGTCATATGTTGTATTCACCTGGTCCAAGAATCAATCATCTCAACAAGTTGATAAATAGAAGACAGAGGGGCAACCTCAACCAATAATTTCAATGGCTAAGTGTGGGACCACTCTACCCTTCCAACCAAAGGACCCGATGACTGCTAGAAAGGTAAGTACCCCAAATATTTTTACACCTTCAACTTCAAATTCACAGTCTAGTTCTCCCCCTCCCAAAACTCAAAAGGATGAACTCCCATACTCTGTACCTAGTTCATTTCCAACATTTGATATCATTGACCATATAAAGAAAACTAAAATTCAAATGCCTAAATTTGAATTTCTACAGTCCCATCTTGAGCAATTAGATAAATTGGTTCAATGTGTTAAAAACTAGAACCTCTCTATTGAATAAGAAATTCCCAAAGTGACACATGATCCCCCCAAGAATGCACCCACCAAGAACAATCTTGTCATTACCCCTCCTACTACTCCTAGTAGGACTGAACCTTTCTATGTCTCATTGCTAATAAATGGACGTCAGTTAGACAATTGCATCATTGATTCTAGAGCTTCAGACAATGTCATGCCTGCTAAAGTGGTTGAATCCCTTGACCTTACACTAACCAAGACTTTTGGTAGATGCTTCTCCATGGAGAACAAGCAAGTACCTCTACTGGGACAAATTAAAGATGCCCAATTTGCATTTGCAATGTTTGCAGATAAAAGAATCAAGATGACTGTCTTGGTAGCCAACGTCCCAACATCATATGGCATCCTTCTTGGGCAAAATTTTTGTAGGGATGTTGGTGGTGAATTGAGTATGGACTTATCTAAGGCAAGGATTCCAGTCAAAGGTGTTCTGAAGAGGCTACTCCCTGAGAAGGAAGCAAAATATGTGGTTACCTGGACCTTGGCACCTGAAGCTCAAATTTTGTTTGAGTCTTTAGGCATGGGTAAATACTTTTTGTCCATGGATGAAGTTCATGAGGCATCTGATGAAGCTCCTACAAGTGACAACCTAGAAATGTATTTAGCTAAAATAGCAGAAGAATTGGTAGATTGCAATGTAAATGTGGAGGGATCTCCTCCTCCAGATGAAGAAGAATCCAAAGGAAAATCAATATGGATTCTTGAAATTGATGACAGCTACTCCACTAGTTTAGGAGTTGGGGTTGTGTTGATATCTCCTCAAGGAGATATTTTTCCTTCATCCTACAAGTTATAGTTTAGCAGCACTAATAACATAGTTGAATAGGAGACTCTATTGATTGGATTGAGAGCTGCTCAAGACAAAGGCATCAAGCTCCTTCATGCCAAAGGAGATGCCAAACTAGTGGTTTGTCAAATGAGAAACTTGTATCAAACTAAGAATGAAAGATTGTGTCATTACTACAATCTATTCTGAGACCAAATTGAAAGCTTTGATGCTTTCAGCATCTCTGCCATTCCTAAGGAATTTAATGACTGGGCAGATGCACTGGCTATTTCAGCTACTCTCTTGGTCCCCCACCCATATTTCAAAGGAGATAAGAACACTATTGATCTAGTATTCAAACCAAGTGTACCTAATAATGCCAGTCATTATCAAGTGTCTAATAATGACAACCAAATCATTGCCTTCTTCGAGCAAAAAGATAGCTTTGAACGGCTGCATTTTGAAGGCAGTGAACCTCAAAAGTGTGAACCAGCCCATGAATAAAATACAAATGCAGGTGAGGAGTTCATAAAACTTAAAGGTAATAATATTCCCAAAGGTTTGGTTTCCCTTGAGAAGCTATTTGATAAGCATGATAGATTCATAAAATAGCAACAAATAGATTCAAGCTCCTCTCAGGAGTTTGATCAAGTAAATCTAGGAACCAAGGGAGATCCCAAGATGGTTAACATTGGTAAATGTTGTACTCCTGAGGAGAGGTTCAAGTTCACCACTTTGTTCAACCAGTACATGGACATCTTAGCATACTCTTATGATGGCCTAAAGTCACTCAGGCCTGATGAAATTTGACATGACATTCCTCTTAAGGCCGATTCGACACCTTACAAGCAAAAGTCTAGGTAGTATAATCTAAAAATATTAGGTACTATTATGTCTGAGATACAAAAAATGATAAATGTTAGGATCATTTTTCCAATCTATCATTCCACATGGATTACAAACATAGTGCCTGTAAGGAAGAAGAATGGTGAAATCTGCCTTTGTGTGGATTTTAGAAATTTAAATCAGGCATCCTTGAAGGATAATTATCCTTTGCCAATCACGGATCAAGTGCTTTAGATAGTGACGAGTTTAGAGATGTTATCAATGTTAGATGGCTTCTTAGGATATAATCAGGTTGAATTTGGTGAAGCAGACCAGCATAAGACTACTTTCACCACACCTTGGGGCATGTTTGTGTATAAAAGGATGCCTTTTGGCTTGATAAATGTTGGCGCCACCTTCCAAAGAGCAATGGACCTTGCCTTCAAGGATGAGATGGGTAAGTTCATTGTAGTTTATCTTGATGACTTGATAATCTTCTCTAAACATTTCCTAGATCATGTGCGCCATTTGTAATAAGTGCTAGAATGTTGCAGCCAGAATGGCATTTCCTTAAACCCCAAGAAGTCAATCTTTGGAGTAACAGAGGCAAAACTTCTTAGACACATTGTGTCAAAAGGGGACATAAAGATTGACTCAGATAGAGTCAAGTCTATCCAAGAACTTACCTTGCCCACATGTAAGACTATTGTTCACTCCTTCTTTAGAAAGGTGAATTTTTTATGGAGGTTCATCCCCGAGTTTGCTGAGAAGACTAGGCACATTGTGAACATGATGAAGGGAAAAGCCACCTTCAGCTAGACTGAAGAAGGTAAGTCAGTATTTGAGGATATCAAGACTGTCATTACCCATGCTCCAATTCTAGTTTGTCCATATTATAACAAAGATTTCACCATATACAGTTATGCTTCAGAACAATCACTTTCAGCCATTCTGGTTCAACAAAATAAATAAGGTATGGAATCTCCCATTTATTTCATGAGCTATCCTCTTAAAGCTCATAAGCTGAAGTACTCAAACATGGAGAAGCATGCTTATGTAGTGATGAAGGTAGTAAAGCATTTTTTCTTCTACATCTTGAATTCACACACTACTGCCTTGGTTCCTAACACCATGGTCAAATCCATACTAACTCAACAGGAGTTTGGGATGAAAAGAGGCAATTGGGTTGCAAAGATCCAAAATTTTGATCTGGTCATCAAGCTAACAAAGCTGGTGCATGGAAAGGGGCTATGCTAATTAATTATTGATAATAAGCTAGAAGGAACAGAGCATGAAGAATCAAAGGTGGAAGACACACCAACATTCCTCTTTGTCTCCACCATGAATGAGTGGTATTCAAGTATTGCTCATTTCCTTATTTATGGTGAGTCTCTCGTTCACCTATCTTATAAATAAAGGAGAACCTTCAAGCTGAAAGCTACAAATTTTGTCCTCTGGGACAATGGTCTATACAAGAAGAGCCTTGATGGAGTGTTCCTTCGATATGTGGACAAGGAGCAGCAAAGCCAACTTCTAAAGTCCTTCCATAATTCAGCCTATGGAGGACATTTTTCTACTCCTGTAACTGCCCATAAAATTTTGCAAGTTAGGTACTACTGGCCAACTCTCTTTCAAGATGCATACAAGTGGGTTAGGGAATGTGAACTATGCCAGCAGTTTGTAGGAAGACCCAAGTTAGTTGCCCTACCTCTCAAGCCAGTGGTCATAAAGGAGCCATTCTAGCAATGGGGAATTGATTTTATTGGAGCTGTAAACCCATCTTTAAGTGTTGGACATGATTATGTCCTCACAGTAATAGATTACTTCACCAAAAGGGTGGAAGTTGTTCCAACCAAACATGTTACTTCAAAAATAGTATGTAATTTCCTCAAAGAGAACATCATCTCTAGGTTTGGGGTCCCAACCAAGATTGTCATTGACAATGTAGCTTGTTTCACTTCCTAAGAGATTACTCAATTCTATTTCTACTATGGGATTACACTCTCCCACTCTTCTGATTACTTTCTACAAGGGAATGGATAGGCTGAATCAAGAAATAAGACCCGGGTGACTATCATCAAGAAGCTGGTGGATGAAAACCAAAGCTCTATGAGCAGACATAATTACACCAAAGAGAGCAATTGGTATGTCTCCTTTCCAACTTCTTTATGGTGTCAATGCTGAGATACTAATCACCTTGGAATTGCCAGCATTGAAATTAGCTAAGGCAATTGAAGACCAAACATATGAAGGCTCCCTTGATAAGAGGATCATGTGTCTTACTGAGCTAGATGAGTAGAGAACTGCAGTGGTGGACCGAATTGCTACCCATCAAGGTCTGGTGAAGAAGCTCTTTGACCAAAAATTAAAGAACCATGATTTCCATATTGGAGATCAAGTCTTGATGTGGGACAAGAGAAGAGAACCAAAGGGGATGCATGGAAAGTTTGATTCCCTATGGAGGGGCCCTTTTACTATTCATCATCTCAATAGTGAAAATAGTTTCTTGTTGAAGTATCAAGATGGCACTCTCTTTTCTCTACCTCATAATGGGCAGCCTCTGAAGCACTTCAACTTTTGAAGTATCAGATGAATTCCCCTATACATATGTATATTTATATAGTCTTTTGTTTCTATTTTGTGCTTTTCATTTTTGTTTTTTGGAACCTTTTTTTTTGGGTAGCACGACTCCATAGCCCAATGGCATACTTCAAGGCACTGGAGATTCTGGTTTCTACTCCCCTCAGCTATTTTAAGTTTTCATCTGACAGAAGTTCCCCAACTGGAGCCAGATGTTGTCCTCAAAAATAGCTTTCTCATTTTTGGGACAACATATGAACTATTTTGGTCTAGAGAAGAGACAATTTTGGTCTTGCAAGACCAAAATTGTCTCTTCTCTTTTAAAAATTTGTTTTGAGCATTCAATTTCCTCATTTTCCAAACTTTTTGGTAAAGGGACTTCCAAGTTCAATGGCTTCAAAATGCTTATCAAAGAGAAGAAGGCTTGAACCATCGTGATCCAAAACTCAAAAGTTTTGGTTGATAAATATCTCAATAACATAGAAATAACATAGTAACAATGAATTCTCTGAGAAGAGATGTAGTATTACTCAAGATCACAATACAAATATATGCTTATCTCTAGGAAGAGATGTCTGTCTTCACATTTCAGGTTACCTCTTCATTTATACAAATTTTGAAAGCATGGAGAGGATGTGGAAGGTCACCAATCTTGAGGGATATTAAGTTGTTTGACTTCCAAGATTTAAAATAATACAAAATTTGAGAAATTACTATTTTTAGAAACTTACTATTTTTAGACTGCACTACTAAAATTGAAATTTGGGGCACTTATGTTGGGTTTTTGGGGGTAAAACTTCATTGAGTAGAGATCCATGCCATTTCACTATGATCTCCTCATTCTTATCTTTCCAACGACTCAAACGGTGAGTCAATTGGAGCTATGGTGCAAAAGTTATGGATCCCAAATTGTTGCCTAAATTATTGCCTGAATCATTCCTCCCTCCTTGAAAAGCAATGGTCCCCATTGCGTCAATGTTCCCCATCAAGTGTGGTAGTTGTTTCTTGATTTTATTCTCTATGAGCCACTCACCTTGATGGCTAAGTTGGCCCCTTTTGACCACTCGATAAAGTGGAATAGAGCATCCTCTTGTTGTCTTCATCTAGGTATCCACAATCTGATCCTCTTCCACTGGAGCAAAACTTTGTGGATCAAGCTCATCAATGTCTAGTTGTTTTGCTACAACTGAAGTGTCTAATAGAGGTGGGTGATATGGTTTAAGGAGCTCCACATTGAATATTAGATGAAGACCAAGGTAGGTTGGTAGGTTCAACTCAAAAGCATTTTCTCCAACTCTTCTGGTGATGGTGTAGGGAGCATATTACAGAGGCTAAATCTTTCTATGTGGGCCTATAAGTCATTCCTTCTAAAGCTGAAACAGACCTTGTCACCCATAGAAAATTGGTTTGTAATCTTGTGTTTTTCATGGTGTTGCTTATACTTCTGATTCATCTTCTCCAGGATGTCATGAACTTGTTACTGGATGTGTTGCATTTTTTCAATAAACTTTGTTGCTTTTGTTGCCTTAGATCTTCCATGAGGTGTGTATTCCATGGTGGAAAATGGAATAGCTATATCAATTGGTGCCATGGGTTAGAACCCAAAACATACTTGGAATGGACTATGCTTGTTTGAGTTGTGCAGCGCCTGATTATATTCATGTTGTATGAAAATAAGTCCCTCATCCCATGTGCATGGATGTTTGGAATGATACATCTGAATCATGTGAACAATCAAGATGTTTACCACCTCTATTGACCACCAGTATGTGGATGGAAGGCTATGGACTTCATCAGTTTAGTATCCATCATCTTCCATAGAGTGGACTAGAAGATGCTCAGGAACCTGCTATCTCGATATGAGACAATGGACTTGGGGAGACCAAAATGGAGCCATATATGACTAAAATATAGTTGAGCAGTTCTCTCAGTAGATATATATATTTTTTACAAGTAATCATGATATCCATTTTTGAAAAATGATCAAGTACCATAAAAATTCAGTCCTTACCATGTTTTGAAGTGGGAAAACCTGAGAGAAAATCCATTGAGACGAATTCCCAAGGCCTGGTTGGTTCTGGCAATGACGTGTACAATCCTTGCTTCTTATTTTTTGGCTTGGCTATCACACATGGGGTGAAATATTTGAGATATATTTCCACATCCTTTCACATATGGGTCCAGTAGAAGTGTTTTTGAAGAACTACCAATGTCTTTTCAATACCAAAGTGTCCAGCTGTCCTACTGAAGTGTGCTTCCCATATCATCTTTTGTTGCTCTGCAATTGGAACACAGATGTGCCCCATATGATAGAAGACATTATCTTGCAAATATAAATCAAAAACATGTTTACCTTTTTGAAGTTCTTGATATGTATCAACAAAGGTAGGATCTACTTCATACAGAGCACCCCAAGTGGCAGTCTCATGTCCGCACAGGTCCAAAATTGTTGTGATTGTAATAATTGGTGGGTGGCTAAGACAATCTACAGTTGTATTTGAGCTCCCCTTTTTGTGTTTGATTATCAAGTGGAATTGTTGAAGATATGTGGCCCACTTTTGGTGCCTCTCATTTCATAGTTTACTTTGCATCTGGATCAATTCTAATGGTTTGTGGTCAGTGTGGATGACCATTTCTTTCCCCAAGATGTAGTGTTTTCATGGTTTACAAGCTTACACAATGGCATAGAGCTCCTTATCATATGTTGGATATTTCTTAACTGTATCAGTGAAAGTTTCACTGTGATATGCAATAGGATGGCCATGTTATATGATGACATCTCCCATGCCATATTCAGATGCATATGTCATCAACTCAAAAGGTTGATGCAAATCTGGCAAGGCAAGAATAGGGGCTGAGTAGAGTCTGTTCTTCAAATTCTCAAATGCCATTTGTTTTATTTCACCCCACTGAAATGTAGCTTTAGCTCCTCCTTTAGTCACTTGGGTTAGTGACCAAGCAACATGTGAAAATCCAAGAACAAACCTGCGGTAGAAATTTGCAAGACCCAAAAAGCTGTGAAGCTTTGTGAGGGTCCTTGGTGTGGGCCATTCTTGAATAACCTGAATATTTTCTGGATCAACATGGACCCCTTCTTTATTCACAACATACTCGAGGTACTAAATTGTTGTCATCCTGAATGTGCATTTGTCAAGATTTGCATACAATTTGTGCTCCCGAAGAGTTTGAATCACCTTAAGAACATGTTGCAAATGTTCTTCCCATGGTCTACTATAGATGAGTATGTCATCTAAGTAGATAACCACAAATGAGTTGGTGAAGGGTCATAGGATGTCATCCATCATCCTCAAGAAGGTTTTAGGTGTGTTAGTTAAGCCAAAAGGCATAACCAACCATTCAAAGAGCCCCTCAAATTTGAATGCAGTCTTCTAGACATCAGTGGGATTGATGGGAATTTGGTGATAACTAGATTTGAGATCAATTTTGGTGAAGAACTTTTCACCATGGAGCTGGTCTAGTAGGTCATCAAATCCTGGGGAGAGGATAGCGATTCTTCACAGAGATTTTATTCAGGGCTCGATAGTCAATGCAAAGCCTCCATGTTCCATCTTTCCTCAGTGCCAAGACAATTGGGCTACCACAAGGTGAATACATTGGCCTAATGTGACCCTTTTGGATCAATTCTTGAATCTATCTTTTTATCTCATCATTCTCCAAAACTGATCTGCAATACACAGGGCTGTTAGGCAAAGGTGATCCTGGGATCAAATCGATAGAATGTTTTACCTAGAAATGTAATGGAACTCCCATGGGTGACTTGAATAAGTCATCATATTCTCCTATGATTCATCATATTTGCTTATGTTGTTGTGTTGATTGTGTAGTCAGGATTGCAACATCAACCTTCTTGGATTTATGTGGCTTGACCACTATGAGAACAAATTGCTTTGTTTTCTCCACCAATCTTTTGCATTGCTTAGCACTGATTAGGGAGACAGTTGTGGGAGGTGGTACCTCTAGTACCCTATAGTGTTGTGTGCCAAGAGTGAGGGTGATCCTTCAAGTTTGTGATTCATAGATGCCATGTTGCTTATACATGAATGGCTAACCAAGGAGTACATCACAAACATCTAGATTGACCACATCACACAAGACTTCATCTTGGAATGGTTTTATAGCATATGAAAGAAGACACTAATGGGTGACACGGAGGTCTCTCCCTAGGCTCAACCATCCAATACTATAGGGCTTTGGATGAGGCTTCATGGATAGATTTAGACTTTTCACAACTTTAGCAGAGATTAAATTCTTTTGACTCCCACTATCAAGAATGAAATGCAGAGGCTTACCTTTTACCCATAATTTGGAGTGAAATAATCTTTCCTTATCATCTGGTCTTTCCTCATGGGTTTGTGATGAAGTGACAATGGTGTCAGGCTCAGCATCTATAATTTCTTCTTCATCCTCTTCGACTGTGGGTTGTGTATGAGGCAGAGTAGTAGATGTCGAGTATTGTGACTTAGAAATCAATGACTTGATGGCTCAACATTCTTCTTTGGAGTGAGTTCCAATTTTGTAGTAATCACACCATTTTCTAGCCTTCCCCTTCTAGTATTTCTTATCCTAAAACTCCTTTTGTTTCCAATTTTGGCCTTGTGTTTGACCTTCCTTGTCACTTTTTCATTTTGAGGGTTGACTCTTGGTATTCTTTTTGCCATGCTTTTATTCAATCTTCACTACAAATTTGTATGCCTCACTGAGGGTTTCCAAATTGAAGAGTTCCATTCCCCCTGTATGTACCATTGTAGTCCACCATGATATTTGAGATTCTTATGTTTCTCACTTTCTTGAATGCCTAATCTTGTAGACAAAGAATGAAAAGTGTCTATGTAATCTTAAACAGTTTGGTCCTTACCTTGGCGAAGTTGTTGCCACTGTATGTACAGATCATCATATGCTCCAAAGGGATAGTATTCTTCTTTCACCACTTCCATAAAATCATCCTAGGTAGGTTCCACCTCAAGGCCAATGTCATCAATACTAACCTCTTTTCGTACACTTCCCACCAATTTTTCACAGGCAATGTTGATTTCAAAAGAGCAAAAGTAATCTTTTCTCCATCAGTGAACTTATTTATAGAGAAGTAGGAAGACAGTTGATCCAACCAATTTTCTATTAGATCAGCATTGATTTTGCCTTCAAATGTAGGAATATTAAAATTTACCTGAACCTTGAAGGGTGTTGGGGCACTAAAAGGACGTTCCCTGGATGAGGAGCCAAGAAGTGGAGCTGCAGAGCCCAGATTCCCCATCAGAAGTGTTTGAAGAATTTGGGAAAATTGTTGTAGCATATGCACTTGTTGCCATTAGAGGGATTCATTTAGCATTTCCTTGAAAGGATCAGATGTCTTAGTGTCATCTTCCATTTGAAGTCATTTGGAGAGAACAGGTGGAAAATTTGGAAGCTCTATTGTTTCCCACCCAAGCTTCTTGTAGCCTGACCTTGTACTCGGGATCATACACTCTCAAGACATACTGCTCTGATACCACTAATCCAAAACTTATAATTTTTGGTTGATAAATATCTCAATAACATAGAAATAACACAGTAACAATGAATTATCTGAGAAGAGATGTAGTATTACTCAAGATTGCAATACAAATATATGCTTATCTCTGGGAAGAGATGTCTGTCTTCACATTTAAAGATACCTCTTCATTTATACACATTTTTAAATCATGGGGAGGATGTGGAAGGTCACCAATCTCAAGGGAGATCAAGTGGTTTGACTTCCAAGATTTAAAACAATACAGAATACAAGGAATTACTATTTTTAGAAACTTACTATTTTTAGACTACACTATTAAAATTAAAATTTGGGGCACTTACATTGGTTTTTTGGGGGTCAAAATTCATTAATCAAAGATCCATACCATTTCACGATGTTCTCCTCATTCTTAGCTTTCCAACAGTTCAAATGGTGAGTCAATTGGAGCTACGGTGCAAAAGTTATGGCTCCTGAAAGTTCCATCATCAATTGGGGTGGAACTATCACCTGAATTGTCACCAAAATTTTTGCCCGAATCACATTGAACCATTGAACCTTGAACCATTTTGGTTCAATGAGTTCACATGTTTAAAGGTTCAACCAATGCAATGAAGATCAAAGAGCTTAGAAAGAACAAGGAGGTGACGGACAAAGGATGAACTAATGAATCGATTGAACCTTAAACCAAAAGAGTTCAAAGTTCAATGGTTCATAGGTTCAAAGGATCAAAGGTTCAAAGGTGGCATCAGTCAAGGAAAGAAGTAGAAAACAAGTGGTTCAATGTATGGTTCAACCAAGGAATGCATGAAAGAAAAAGATGAGCGAAACCTGCCACGTATCACCTGCAGAGATCGGTGGAGGCTAGTGTCAACAGTCGTTGCATATTCCTTTGGTTTCATTATCAAATAAAGACTATGGCAGGACCCAGGTAAGTTGCTAAAAGAATAGGCAGAGCACTCCAAGTGTCACCCTCTGTGTGATTGCTAAAATTGAGTGAAAGTTACCATGTATCCCTGGTAAGAATTAGCAAAAACCGCCAGGTGTCATCTTCCACGTGAATCTAAAATGAGTCTTGAATGTTTCTCAAAGGTTTCTAAGAAGTGGCGGATGCTGCCAAGTGTCCTCACATGTTCCAATGGAAGATGACAAGTGTCACTTGTTTGAAGTAGATAAATGTGCCACGTGTCAAAGACACAAAGCCAAGGAAAGATTTCCTTCGAATAAATTGTCTAAAGGAATTCCTTCAAACTTTTTGTTTAAAGGAAATAAAGGGTCAAGCCTAACTAAAAAAATTAAAAGCCCAAAGGCCACTCAGGAGATCTTGAAGGGTAAGTGCCCTCGTAGGGGGATAATCGACACTCAAAAAGTGAACTATCTTTCAAGACCTCGAAGGGCAAGTTCCCTCCAGAAAAGATCAAGTCTCAGAGTGTAGCAGAAGCTGCCAAGTGTCGTATGCCGAGACACAGTCTCTAACAAGTTTCAAATCAGTGGAACTCACCACGTGTCCCATTCCAACTCAGTGGAGTGTAAGAAGTGTTTGCATTCGTGCTTCAATTTTCTAACAAGTTTCAAAGCTTATTCCTATAAGCTTATTTTGAAGCTACGGACGCTGCCATGCATCCTTACCTGTGTCATAGCAGAAAGAGGCCATAGCAAGTGAGAAAGACACAAAGGAGTTGTTAAGTAAAATGGCAGGCCTGCAAACATCAAATTTAGGATGACCGACTAGCCATTAACCTTCAAAAGATGAAATACCTGCATATGTAAAATTCACAACAATAAAGTGTCTAATTGATCTTTGCAGGCTTAGAAGGCAGACCCGAATGCATTCAAAGACCTTAAGGCCAGGGCCAAAAGGAAGATGAGACAAAGAGGGAAACTCAGTAGGAGTTATTTCCAGTAGGTGGAATAGTCCACTAGGTAGGTATTTGGGGCCTACAAGCATTGAAAGCGCAGCCTATTTGTCCCCTTTGGCATAAAGGCAACATGGATAGCTACACGGGTAGTAAATGATGGAATGAGTGATTCAGACTTGGGAGAAGACACTAGAGATGAATCAACACACCAAAGTTAAGGCAATCACCCTACTCTAGCATGGCCCTCCCTGACATAACCAAAAATGCATCCAAGGCATTAATGCACAGCATGGGTCACTCCATGGGACAAAGTGCCAAGCCTCCCTTGGCCTCTATATAATGTAATCTCTTGTATCATTTGAAGAGAGACCTCTTTATTATTCGAATCAAAACTCTGCCCAAATTGAAAGGCATTACTAAGACTTTGAGCTCAGATTGTCGTTCATATTTCTTTGTTTGAATTAGAAAGCAAGTTACTTTCAGCTTTGTGTTGTTATAGCTTGTATCATTCTACGAGATTGTTCTTATGTCTATTTCATAAATGTATTCTTGTTTATGCAATTTAACAAATAGAGCTAGCGAAAGTGATAAGGAAGGTGTCCTGAAGCCAACTACTTTCAGACTTTGTGTTGTCATAGTTGTCTTCAATGTGTGTTTATTTTTTGTTTCTGTGTAAAGGACCTTGGGACGACTTTGTGCCCCCATTGTTCTTCATATCTCACTCTTGGGCAGTCAAGGTGGAGACTTTGTGCTACATCTTAGATTGTTGGTGACTATGCACTCTATTACAAGTTACTTATCCTACCTGAAATAACTCCTGCTATTTCCTGCAAGAACACTTATGAAAGAAGAGAAGTGCCTTTAGTGTTTTCACTAAGATTTTCTCCTTTGTTTTTGAACATCATCTTTGAAAGAAGAGAGATGGATGGTATATTCTACCCTTGAGTGTTATTTTTAGCTTATATATATAGTATATAGCACCTTTATACCTATAGGGAACCTCCCCTTGATGAGAGGAGAGATTTGTCCCCTTTAGATGTGGTAAACCTGCAACTTTGGACAACCAACCTCCCTATGTTATGGTTGAAGAGACCTATTTTGCTCACCAGTTAGCTGGTTGACAAAATATTCACCCAACAGGGTTTATGTCAAATTTATTTCTAAACTTGTTAGATTAAATCAAATCACATCAAGCATGTTTGTTTGATCCTAGCTTTTAACTCCATGTTTGAACAAAAGACATAGCAACTCAACTTTTCCCTTTCCTAGTTTAGACCTTGTTTGGAACACTTTGACCTAGACCTTTGACATGCTAGTTTTTATTCAGACACTTGACCTTTTATGTGTATGACATTTGACATTAGACATTTTATATTAGACTATTTTATGCCAAGTCTTATCATAAACCAAGATACAACTCCACCCCTTCAACCAAGTTAGACTAAGCTTGAACCATTTATCCTTTGGACATAGTTTATCAGAGTTTGTAGAACTCTAAGCCTTTTTATTTTGGAGATTTCATCATTTACATAGATATGTCTCACTACACTTATGGTGTAGTCATATACAATCCAACTTATGATAGCATGGCCACATAAAATCCCAGTAAGAACCCCTCTAGAGAAATATTATCTAAGGAGTTTTATTATTCTCCCTACAATACTCCATATGGGAAATATATTCAAAATATAAATCAAGACTTGGATTGGTATGAAGAGGATTATGAGGAGGACTTTGAAGTTCCAACTATAGACAATGTTGTTTGGGATATAGATCCATACCCTCTTTACAATAATCAATACATAAAACATAGTCAAGAACCAACTTATGAGCTAACTCACAATTGGGATGATAAGTTTTATAAGAAATACTTAGATGCTTTAGCTTATGTGAGTAATCAGGCTCCACCACATTATACCATTTCTATTTTAAGACCATAATGTTACACCATTCCCATACCAAGACCTCATCCTTTGGTTTGTGTGAGCAACCAAACTCCACAATGCCCAACCATTTGTCTACTAGGACCTCATCCTTTGGTTTGTGCAAGAAACCAATCTCCACAATGCCCAACCATTTCTATATTAGGACCTCATCCTTTAGCTTGTGTGAGCAATCAAGCTCCACAATACCCCTTCATCATTCCAAGACCTAGTCCTTTGTCTTGTGCAGGCAATTAATCCCCATAATGCCCTATCATTACCATCTTAGGACTTTGTCCTTTGTCTTATACGAGTAATCATGCTCCCCAAGGCCCTACCTTTATCCAACCATAAGTCATTCCTCTTCCAATACCAATCCCATCCAAACCTCAATCGATCCAATCATTCAAAGACCAAACTATGTTCAAAAATAGTATCTTCTAAATCATTGAAAACCAAGGCCAAGAGAACCAACCAATTCAAGATGTTTTTGTTGAATCAACCATTTGTGATAAGTTAACCTGTGATAAATTGCCTATTCATCCTATACTAGTTATCAAGGAGTCTCACACTAATAAGTTAGTCTTTGTTGAGTCACTTCTTAATGATTATAACCACTTTTGGGCACATCATTACCTCGATCGTGTGCCTATTTTTTAAGAGCCTCCTATTGACAAACGAGTCTTTGTGGAGTTGTCTCTTGACCTTTTTTCCATCTTAGAGGAGTCCCATTTTTATAAACCAATTTTTTTGGAACCTATTATGCCATCACATGCCATCACTTGTCAAAAACTAAACATTCAACAAGACATTATTATAACAAAATACCCATAAAGAATCAGAGTTAGAGTCAGGTTTTATTATTGAACCAACATCAGATTTAACATCAAAATCAAAATTAAAATCAGTCTCAACATCAAATTCAGAGTCCTTTGAGTTATAATCAGATTTAAAAGAATAATATGTTTATGGTTTTTTTTCTTTTTTTTTAAAAAGGGGTAAAAACTTTATTAAACTTAAAACATCATATTACAAAAGCATCCAAACAGTCCACAAGACAAGCAAACCAAAAACAACAGCCTCAAACCTCAACTCCACCAATATCTCCAGCAAGAATGGGTTCTAGTTCCTGATGTAACTCGCCAGGCAGCTACTCCCATTCATCCACCTTGCAACCTTCTCCCTCTTCCAATGCCCATTTTGCCAAACAATCATCCGCCCTATTCCACTCTCGTGGAATGTGGGCATAGGATACCGACTCCATACAAGAACTCACCTATAAAATTTGCTACACTATCATGGCCAACTGCCAGCTCACATCAAAAAATTTCTTTTTTAGGATCAAGTTAATCAGGACTTGAGAATCAGCTTTGCAGATCACCCTCCTCCAACCCAAAGCATAAGCTCTCCTCAAAGTATATAGGATTGCCAAACCTTCCATCTTATTAACCGTTTGCACTCCTTGATATGCCAAGAAAATAAAAACCATAGATCCTAAAAAATTCCTAGCAATCCCACCAATCCCTGTCACCCCTAGGTTGCCCCTAGATGACCCATTTGTATTAATTTTCAAAAGCCCAGTAGGTGGAGGCATCCACTTCCCCAACTATTGAACTTTTCGCTGCCCCTGTGCACCACATCTGACACAAGCTAAGATCAGAGATAACTCTCTTATGCCAAATCATTCCAGCACCTTAGTGTCCCCTTTCTTCAATCCTAGCATAACCTCGCTCTTTACTTCAATAGATTCCTGGATCATTCCCTTAATTCTACTCCAAACCTGCTGAGTCACCAATTTTCCCCCCTTAAAAATCCTTTGATTTCTTTCTAGCTAGACTTGCCAGAGCAGGAAAATAGGGACAGTGTACCACGCATCCTGCAAGAAAGAAGTCAAAGAAGGGGGACAGCCCACTTTAGACCAAAAATTTGCCAAAGAGCTAGCGTGGATGCACTGGCACCACCACACGTCCCACTAGAAGTGCCACAATTGAAGAGTGAAGGGATAGCGAAAGAAAATGTGAGAGGAGTCTTCCTCCTCTCTATTTTAGAGCACACACCTTGAAGGACCAGCAAATCCCTGCTTCTAAATATTATCCCATGTCAAACATCTGTTCCACACTAAAGTCCATGTAAAATAGTTACACTTTAGCCATGAGAAACTATTCTAAACTTTTTTCCACCACTAAACTTCCCCTCTATCCTCATACTTTTGAGAAATCAACTCTTGATAGCCATAGGAGACCGTATACTTCCCCTTGGGGTTCAGGGACCAGGCTAACACATCATTGTCCATAAGTGCATTACAACTATGTTAGGAGAGAATATTTTGTAGGTCCGTACACTCTGCCTCCAAACCAAGAATCGGCCACTCTTCTGGGGACTTCCATCTGGAAACTGCCACCTGCCCCTGAAAGGAAAGGGATTTAAAGTCACACACCCTTTTCTAGCTAGCTTCACAAAACCTCTGGGCCAAAGTACTCAGCTGAGGATATTGGCTAATTATAAGAGGGAAATCATCCCACGAGTCATGCCAAAATTGGACCTCCACCCCACTCTTGCATATCCAAAAAAGACCCCTCTTAATCAGCGTGGCTCCTTTCTTGAGAGTCGCCCAAATCATCGAGCCTTTACCAACCAAATCATACTATGGAATATCCCTCCTAAGAATCCCAAAAAAATACTTGTGGGACAACACTCTAGCCCACAGCCGATCTTGCTCCACGCACCAATGCCAGTATAGTTTGGTAGCCAAAGTAGTACCATATAGCACAGACTACTGTAATCCTAACCCACCAAACCTCTTGGGGGTGTAAACCATCTCCCACTTAATTAGGCTCCACTTGGTCGAAGATAAATTCCTAGCCATAAAAATTGTCTTGTTAAGGAGTCCAAGTCCTTAACAAAGCTCATTAACACCACCTGGATCATACACCTGTAGATAAGAAGAGCCTGCACCACTGATTGAATCAGTTGAACCTGACCCACAAAGGATAACCAACAGTGGGTCCAATGATTCACTTTGTCACAAATTTGTCTAGGATCACCCGCCATGACTCCTTAGCCAGCCGGCCAGCAAAGATAGGAATACTGAGATAAAGCAGTGGGAGACTCCCAATTTGGAACCTGAGGATAAGAGCCACTCTTCATTGTATGGTCAGAGGAGTGTTAAAGAAAAAAATAGATGATTTGCCCTCATTAATAACCTATCCAGAGGCAACAAGGTAAACATCTAGGCTCTTGCGTATGTTAGATGCCTCCCTAATAGTAGCCCTGCCCATCAAAGCCACATCGTCCACAAATTAGAGATGGGATTGTACAGGGATTTCCTCTCCCCACTACCAACCCTGAATAGCACCATCACCCACATTTCTTTTGATCAATCGACCCAAGCCTTCTGCCAATAGAAGAAACAAGTAAGGAGAAAGAGGGTCACCTTGCCTCAATCCATGAGAAGCCCTAAAGAGATTAGAGTTCTCACCATTAATCAGAACTGAAAAGGAGGTTGAGTTCACACAACTCAAAACCCAATGAATCCAATCCTTTGCAAAACCAAAGGCACCCAAGACCTTCTAGAGGAAGGACCACCAAACTCTATCATAGGCCTTTGATATATCCAACTTGATAAACATCACCTTTTCATTGGACTGGGTCATGGAATGTATAGTCTCAGTAGCCATCACCACCCCATCCAAAATCTGTCGGCCCTCTACAAAGCCACTTTGCTCCTCTGAGATAAGTGCAAGCAGCCACCTTTTTAACCTCTCAGTGATCAGCTTAGAAATAATTTTATAAGTCACATTGCAGAGAGAAATGGGCCTAAAAAGACTCAGCCTATCGGCCCCTGCACCCTTAGGAATGAGAGCCAGGAAGGTGGAGTTTAAAGCCTGAAGCATTTGCTTGTTCCTCTAGGATTCTTGAACAACAGCCAAGAGGTCAAATTTAATAATTTCCCAAAATTCTTGGAAGAACTCAATCAGGAAGCCATCTAGACCAGGCGCCTTTCCTTTCTACATCATAAAGACTATCCTCCTTAACTCCTCCAAGGATATATCCCTCAACAAATGCTCATTCATATCCCTAGTCACGAAAGAGGGAATACAAGATAGGATCTGGACCTATTCAGTCGAGTCCCCCTGCACTTCCTCCTTGAATAACGAAGCAAAATATTGCACTACCTCATTAATGATACCCTGAGTAGAAGAAACAGTCTCCTCACTATCCAACACCAAAGAAGTAATCCCCATGCCATGCTGTCTAGCCCGAACTGAATTAAAGAAGGCTGTGTTCTTATCCCCTTCTCTAAGCCATTTGATTTGAGCCTTTTGTTTCCAAAATATTTCCTCCCTTAGTTCCCATTCCTCCAAATCTTTTAAGGCCTTGGCTTCCTCCCTCAGCAAAACCTAAGTCATTCCCTCATCCTGAATGGTTCTGGTAATGACATTCAGCTCCATCTGTGCCTCATTTTTCTTTTAGAAAATGTTCCCAAAACTTTGTCAATTTCACTTTTTGAGCTGGTACTTGACAAAATGGTGGAGCTTAACAAAAGCATACATTGTTGTTCCTACAGCAGGCCTGCCCCTCCTCCACCAATTTGCCACTCATCCAAATAGGTCTGAGTCCCTGAACCACATAAGCTAAAACTTGAAAGGCACCTTCAAAGGCTCATGGGTAGAAGAAATGACCAATTTTATTGGCCAGTGGTCTGAGCCCCTCCAATCAAGAATCTCAAGGTAGGAAGACCACAAACCCCCCACCCAATAACAGGAGGTCATGAATCTATCTATACACTCCGCAATGCACCTGTCCCCCACTCTTCGATTGTTCCAGGTAAAACATCCATTAACTGGCTTGATATCTACTAAATTGAGTGCCTCAATATTATCTTGGAGTAGGAGAGAAGAAGGCTCCAATTGTGCATTACCTCCTCTCTTCTCCGTTAAATCAAGAATAGCATTAAAGTCCCCCGCCACAATCCAAGGCAAATAGGGAAATAATTGACTAAAAAAGTGGATGTTTTTCCAAACAAGAAATTTACCTTGGAAATTTGTAGGAGCATAAACATTGGAAAAAAAGACTGATTCACCCAACTCAATACATGAAGCCACCATAGATAAAGAGGATTTAAAAGAAATTCAAGACACAAGTTGGATCTTGCACGGATTCTAGAAACAAGCCATGCCCCCTGAAGATCCATGAGTTCCAATGCACTGCCATGAACCATACCTCCATAACTTAGGTGTAATATTCCTCATATCATCCACAAAAACTTTCATTTCTTGAAGAAAGAGAATATCAGGTACTTGACATCTAACTAATTCCCTAACAGCCTTTTGTCTGGGACCGTTGTTCAGTCCCCTTACATTCCACAAGATAATGATCATTTCAGAGGAGTTAATAAGTGTGAGTCTAAGGTCTTAGCCACACCATACTCCACCAAGGTCTCCCCAATCATCTTGAGTCTATCTGTGTCCTTCTTGTACCCCACTTTAGCACTTTTTTTTGACGTCCCCTTCTTTGCCTCCCTCTGGAGAATACCCAAGTGAGGAGAAGATTTTCCTTTCTTATCTACTTCTATCCCCACAACCCTTACCAAAGGGTACAGGTCCTCTCCATTCTATTCCAGGTCCCTATCTGTCACCTCCCCCCAATTCCTCTGTCTACCCCTCAACAGTCATGGGTAAGGCTGACTCTTCCTGACGAACCATCAAAAGATTAGCTAAATTAATCTCTGGTACTAAACCTCCCACAAACTACTCCACACTCATTAATCCCAAAATTACTTCTTGCTAGCCCAATCCATCCAAGATTTCAAACCTGTTGAAAGAGTCATCATCCTTTCACTCCCTAAGGGTCCTCTTCTGGCACATGTTATGGCTTCGAGCTTTCACCTGTATAAAACCTTTAGCATCCCTACTCTCCCCAACCCCCAATTTCTTCCCTTTATTAGCACTGGGAATACTACTAGGTGGCAGTTGGGGATGTTGCTCCATTGGCTTAGCCTTTGAACATCTGTGCACTAGGTGTCCATACTCATGGCAAAGGCGACACCTAAAGGGAAGGGTCTCATAGTCCAATTGTTGCACTCAAGAGTATGAACCCACACTCATCTCTAGCGCATCAGTCAGTGGTTTGCTCAAATCAATTTCCACACAAATTTGGGGGAAAAGTCATGACTTTCTTACCTAAAGTCTGAGTTGAAGACCCCACTGGCCTTCTAAGTGTTAAAGCTAACATCAGGAAAATGTCCTCATGACAGCATTTAATAAGAAGTCTGGGGAGCCTAACCCATACCAGAACCCAAGTTGGTAATTCCTCAGAAGGTTTAAACCCAGCATGCCAAGGTTTAACAAAAAGTCTGACCTAATTGTAAAAGTATGGTCCTCCCTCAAAAACCCTATTGCGGTTAGCCAGTCATACAAACATGAACATGAAGTTGCTATTTGCCAATAATGTGACCTCCATTTCTCCCTCTGGCTCCCACACTCTCCTGGCCCAACCCTCCAGAAATTGAAGGGAAACTTTCAGACCCAATAACTTGCAATACAAAGAATGCTTGGAATAATATTCCACATCCTCCAAAACCATATCAAAAGGAATTACCAGTTTAGGTCATTCCTTACATTTCTTCAGGCAACCATTAATCTTCATAATCCTAGATCCCCTAGGCAAGCTCCATTCCATTGCTCCTAGATTTTGGGAAGAAAACTCCTGACCTACTATTTTACCTTGCTGCTCCTGCTTGTTCATGCCCACAACTGCACTAAAACTTTTACCAAGCACAGTTTTTAAAGGCTCCTATTGAGCCATGATCATGCCCTCCTTGGTCCAGCATGACCCTACAACGCCTCTATCTGAAGCCTCAGCCCTTTGCCACTCCCTCGCTCTCCCAATCTATACCTACGCACACCAACCCACCACTTTGAATAGGCTAGGGCATGGTTGCCCTAGCTCGATCATGACTTGCACACACTGTAGCCTGTCATTCTCCCCCACTTTACCCTAGAGTTTTATCCTCCTCTAGTTACAAGGTTTTCATTATGTTTGAGGTTATTACAACATTGGTTACGCATGTCTTTTAGATCAATTTAAATACATTTGTGATCCTTCTATAGTTTTTGAGGATGAATACTTCATCTTTGACACAAGTTATCTTAGTATCTTCTCAAGGATTGTGCAGCCTCTCCTCAATCCATTACCATTCCATATACCATTACCATCAACCAAAGTATCCATATCATTGACATTCCATCTCCCATAAGTCTCAATTAGGATAGATAGAATCACACTTTATCAAATTGCATCCATGGTGATATAGCAGTTTAAGAAGAGCAAGGAGGCAAAGACAACATTCATATAGCAAAAGAACCCTCTCTTAGTAAAACCTTTTTGGAGGCAAGAGGGGATACTCAAAGTCAAAACTTAGCATCTTCTAGTGAAACTTCTTTAGAAGTGCTAGAAGACAATCAAAGTCAAAAATTGACATTCCTTAGTGAAACCTTCTCAGAGGAGCTACGGGATAATCAAGATAACTTCATTGGTGAAAACCTCTTTGAGACACCAATAGCTGAGCACAAAAAAATTTCACGATTTTAATGAAGACAAAATCAAAGATCAAATCAAAATAGATTCTAATCTATAGCCTAATTAGATGGTAGCTACTATCAAGATCAAACAAAAAAAATATGGTGGTTCTATTGAGAGAAAAGTCTTCAGCCCCATCACAACCAAAGTTATGTTGAATCCAGCATCAACAACATTACGTGTGATTGAAAGTCCTGATCTTCATTTGTTTCCCCACCATTACCCTTTCCATTATCATTTTCCATACCATTTCACAATCAAACCTACCATCCATTATTTGTCCTTGTTTAACATCCATAGTTGCACTTTCCTTTGTAGAGGCTAAAAATATAACTTATCTCAATAGTTGAAGAAATTAAAATCAATGACCAATGAAGATTATAAAAGAATTCTTGACAACCAAATCTGTAGACCATTCTTGATAGAAAAATTATTTAGATGAGGTGTGGGGTAGTAAATTAACATGATTGATTATTCTATTTATATCATTTACTGATTAGGATGTGTATTTCCACCTCAGTAGGAATAATAGAATCATATTCCATTTTACCATACCTAGGCCAAACACATCAAAAACCAACAATCACCTAGGTTAAAAACATGCACCATACCATTTCATTGTCATGCCATTGTCGTTGTTACATATCCATTTGCCATTATTGTAGATGCCTACCATTCAATGCATCACTTGGGGGTAACTCTCTTACCATTTTATTCAATCTATCAAAAACCATATTTATCCTTAGCAAGACCATACCATCTTATCATTCTATTTCTATCTAGACCAAACCCTATTTTTAGTCATCCTACCCAATCCTATTTTGATCTTGGTTCATTTGGTTCTTCTCATACCTTTTTTGGGGGGATTCCAATCAAGTTTTAACAATCAATCCAATCTATGTTTATAATGATAGTTGATCTAGTAAGATATCTTTCATCCTATCAAGTTCATTTATGTGAGCCTAATTATAACCACCTATGGGCAAATCAATTTTTCACCAGTCTTGCTACTAATTATAACCACCTATGAGAAAATTAGTATCATTGATCTATGATTTAGTATCCTAGTTATAACTATCTATAGGCAAACTAGGGGCAACACGTGTTTATTATGCATTACCACATCACCTTTCCATTGTTGTTTTCATTTGACTGGACATTTTTCAGATTTGAGAACTTGTTGGGACCTAGTTGGTTTTTCACCACCTTTTGTGTGGATTGAATTACTATGACTTGAGGTCATTTCAAGATTATGTGGGTCATGCTCAATTCATGTTGAGGTCACCTCACTCCCCCTTTCCATACGCTCTCACTATTTTGTGAGCAACCTAAGCCAAACACTCACCATTTTGTGATTAGGTATCTTGTCATTATCTAACGAGTTAAGATACCTCAAAATGCCAAAAACATTTATCCTATCTAATCCTAGTTAGTTATCCCCAATCCACCTCATTGGGGCATTGTCATTGTTAGGATGCTTTCTTTTGATTTTGTTTTCAAGCTTTTTATTTGTTTGTTTATTTTAGGTTGTTTGTTTGTTTCTTTTTCTATTTATTTGTTTGTTTGTTCATTTGCCTATTTGTTTGCTTTCAGCACTATTGCCTTGACTGAATCTATATGTGTTCATTGGGTGATTCCTTGAAAACATTATTCTTGAGTCCATCCATATTCATATGTTAACATTTTCATCATGGTTTTTATCATTGGTGCATTATTTTTGAGTGTTTATTGGATATCGAGAGTCAGTCCTTATACATTTTTTTGGCCTAGTCTTTATGGTGTTCTATCATGAATCCTACCATCACATGCTACAATAAAAATTAGCTTCAAGAAAGTCTAAAATCAGTGGAGCCATAGAAGTTTATCCTTGGTACCTTGGTAAATCCTCCCACCCACCTTGATCAATGTAACTCATATGGTCATTCTATTTGTATCATTGCTAATTGTGATGAGCATCTCCTCATTAGCAGGTACAATTAAATTTTTTCTATTGATCAAACTTATTATTTTATTCATCTCATTCATCATTTTTTGTCCGCTCATCTTTAATATGTATTCCAAGTTATATCCTTGAGTAATGCTTGTTAATCAGCCCTAACTAGGGCACATCATCTTTAGCCAATCTAGGTCCTCTTAATGATTATAACTACCTATGGGCAAATTATTATTTTGACTTTTAACCCTAATTATAACTACCTTTAGGAAAATTAGTATCCTTTTTACATCAATGCATTCAAGAATTTTCTCATTTGGATTAATCTCAATTGCGGATTAATTCCACCTTTCTTCTTGTTTATTTTTTAGGGATCATCCATCAATAATTGTGATGGCCACTCCCTCGAGGTGGCATCATCATAGGCTTCTCAAACATCATTTAGAGCTTTGTTCTTCAACCATCATCTTCTTTTTGCAATACAAGCCATCTCTCATTATTTGAGAAGACATTGTTTTGCCTACGGTTTGAAACATCTTCCCAAATAGGGGCAAACTATAGACACCTAAATCTGGCCACCAATAACCCCCAATCAAGCTTTTGACCAATTTTCATCCAAAATGCACAATTTGGCCTAAAAACACTAAAACATGCTAAATGATGTGAAACTGACATATTCAAGTGCCAATTTTGGCTAAGGTATCTTTAAATGGGGCAATGCCATTTATGGACCAGCTAACTTTGATCAGATTATTTCAAGTCAAAATGCTAATTTTGCACCTGGGTGCTCTGGATTGATCTTTCCTATTAAATCTTCTACACAAGACATGTGCCTTTGTTATTTGTTGTTAGTAACATCCTAAATGGGATAACAGTTCCAATGCATCTGACATGGACTTCCAATTCTAATTCAGTCAAATTTTAGACTAATAACAAGGTATTCTGATCAATTTAAGTAATTTGTGCACAAAGTGCTTAATCATGCTTAGGAGATAATTAACCCAAATCAAGGCCTAATTAATAATTCCATGGAAACTTGTTGAATAACTTATTTTTGGAAATGAATATTAAATATTTGTATCATAAGGTGACCTCATTTCTTGGGAAGACATTCCTTGTCCATAAATGCCACAAATATCAGGGTTCATGCCTCACATGCCTCATTAATGCCTTTCATGATGCCTGTTGTTCCCAAAATGTGTCACTCTTTTTTGGGACAACACATGAACTATTTTTGGTCCTATAGGCCAAAAATTATCTCTTCCCTTCTCAAAAAAATTGTTTTGGGCATTCAAATTCTCCATTTTTCAAGCTTTTTCATTTCTATAGACTCTGCAAGCTGATTTCTACATACTTCACAGGCTCATTTCTATGGACTCCATAGGCTTATTTCTACAGACTCTACAGATATGTTTCTACGGAATCTATAGGCTAGATTCTATAGACTCTTTCAAGGCTTGAGAGACTTAGAGAGAACTACAGAATCTACAGGTTGGTTTCTTGGTTCTACAGATTCATTTCTACGAACTCTGCATGCTCATTTCTACGGACTCCACAAGTTCATTTCTACAGACTCTATAGGAAAGAAACAAGTTCCCAACACTTAGGCAATTTCAATCAGTTGGTTCAATCCAGAGAGCCTGAAGCACAAGTGCCCTTGCGGAGGGCACTTAGGTTCCAAAAGGACCTTTGTAACTTTTTTGAAAGGCAATTTTGGAGATTAAACATCCCTTGCGAAGGGCAGGTGATGAGCAAATAAACCATTGAAAAAGGCCAAAAGGGTAAGGTTTTCTTTAGAAAAGTGGACAAAGAGATACCCTTCGAAAAGATTTTTTGTGGCAAAATTTTAAGGCAATTCCTTTAGACAAAAATTTCAAAGGAATTCCTTCAGACTTTTATCCAAAGGAATTATCCCAACCAAAGGGAAAGCCAATGAAAAGTTGCTAAAGCAAGGGAAGATTTCCTTTAGACAAAATATTTGAAGGAATTCCTTCAAACATTTTGTTTGAAGGAATTGGGGGCCTGAAGACCGCCTAAAGAAGCCCAAAGGACCTCGAAGGGCAGGTACCCTTGTGGAGGACTCTCGGCTAAAGCTGAAGGGATTCCTCCCCTTCAGGAAGGATCAAACAAGAAATCCAAAGGAATTTCCAAGGAGGGTGATGGGCCCAAAGACGTCAAGATTAAGCATCGCAAACTAGTTGTTGGGATCCAGATGTCTAATGACGTTCCCATAAAAGTCAAATTTGGGGCAATAAACTAGCCATTGGCTTTCAAATGATGATGGGTGCACGAACATCAACTTTACGACAATGAAATAGCAGTTGATCTTTAAAGGCTTGAGCGTGAACCCGAATGCATTCAAAGGCCTTAAGGCCAAAAGGAAAAACCGCTGAGAGAAGAGTGCAAAGAGCCAGCAAAGCAAGTAATTCAGCCCTGAGAGCTCAAATTCTAAGAAAAGACAAAACTAAGAAGAGACAAAGCTAGAAAAAGACAAAAGTTAAAAACAAACTTAGTGACCAGCTGAAGAGGGAGTCAAAAGAGCCAGCTAGAAAGAGAAAAGATAGCCTAAGAGCTCAAATTATGACATGAAAGAGGGAAAGACCAGAAATATCTGCACAAGAGTTATTCTAGTAGGTGGAATAGTCCACCAAATAGATATTTGAGCTTGCAAACATTGAAGACGTAGTCTATTTTTCTCACTTGGAGTAAAGGTGAAGTGGATAGCTATGCAGACATCAAGAAAAGGACCAAATGACCCAGGCCCAGGAGAAGACATTTGAGATGAATTGACATGCCATAGTTAAAGCAGTCGCCCTATTCCAACATGGTCTCTTGACAAAATTGAAAATACATTCAAGGCATTAAATGCAGCATGGGCCATTCCATGGAATAAAGTGCCAAGCCTTTCTTGGCTACTATATTTTATAATCTCCTTTTTTATGCAAGGGAGACCTCTCTGTTATAGAAGTAAAACTCTGCCAAAATTGAAAGGCGATTACTGAGACTTTGAGCTCAGATTGTTGATCATATTTCTTTATATGAATGAGAAAGCAAGTTACTTTCAAACTTTGTGTTGTCATAGCTTGTGTCATTTTAGGAGATTGTTTTTATGTCTATTTCATGAATGCATTCTTGTTCATTTTATTCAAATAAGCAGAACTAGTGGAAGTAATCAGGAAGGTGTCTTGAAGCCAACTATGGGAAGACTTTGTGCTACCACAATTGCCTTTAGTGTGTTTGTCTATTTTCTATTTCTATGTAAAGGACCTCATTGTCCTTCGTATTTCACTCTTGGGCAGTTGAGGTGGAGACTTTGTGTTACATCTCAGTCTGCTGGTTATTACGCCCCTTTGTTACCAATTACTTATTACCTATCAGAAAGAACTCTTGTTGTTTGTTGCAAGACCACTTCTAAAAGAAGAGAAGTGCCTTTAGTGTTTTCCCTGGATTTCTCCTTTGTTTTTAAAAATCATCTCTAAAAAAAGAGAGATGGATGGTGTTATCCTACCCCTGAGAGTTATTTTCTATATATATATATATAGTATATAGCCCATTCATACTTATAGGGAACCTCCCCTTGATGAGAGGAGAGATTTGTCCCCTTTTGATGTGGTAAACCTACACACTTGGCTAACCAATCTCCCTTGTTGTAGTTGAAGAGAACTATTTTTCTCATCAGTTAGTTGGTGACAAAATATTCACCCAATAGTCTTTTGGTGACTCTGTTAAGGAAGAACAAGTAGTTTGAAGCCTCAAGCTTCAAGCTGAAGTAGGGTCAGTTCTTTTTCATTTTTGTTCTACTATCTATAAATTCCATGTTATACAAGAAGCCAGAGAGTTCAAGGTGTTGTTGACCCTGTCTTTGAGTTGGTGCAGTAGGGTAATTTCAATTTGTTTCTCTCACAACTTCAAGTTCAACGATCCAGGAGTGTTCTTCCTACCCATACTAGGTCAGCAATACAAGGTAGGGCTTCTTTTTTTGCTATCAGTAGAGCTTTGGCTATACATAGTCCACCCAAATTTGTTATTCCCCCTTTCCATAATCAAATCATGGTGGTTCAAGGCCCCTAGGGTAACTCTTTTGGCCCACTCAATTTAACTCCACCTCTACATGAGTTACCACATAGTTTAAAGAAGAATTTCTCCAAATTATTTGGTGATGGGAGAGTTCATCTTAATGAACACATCGCAACCTTTAGCATATCTTGTGGTGTGATAGGCATGGAGTATGAGGACATGGTAGTTAGACTGTTTGTGGAGACATTACAAGGCATTGCTATAGATTGGTTCTACCATCTGCAAGCCCAGACTGTGACTGACTAGAGCACTCTTAAAGCTAAATTTGAAGTCAAGTTCAAGCCTGTAGAAGATGTGCATGCCCTGCTGGCCTAGCTCACATAGATGAAGAAAGAACCCCATGAACCCATGAGAGATTTCATTGCCAAATTTGACAAGATGAGGAACAAGATTCCTACAATTGCTCAGCCAACACCTGAGAACCTTAAATGTTTCTTCATTAACTCACAGCTACCTAAAGTGAGTTTTTTACTGAGACGTGCTAGCCACATAGACCTTACTATTGCTCAATATTTTTCTACTGAGGTGTAAGATGACCTTATCTTGGTAGGAAAGATTAGGAGAGATCTTAACAGAGGTAAATCCTCTTTATCTTTGAAATACTCACCTACAGGCACCACTAATCCAATGGTGCAGAAGCTAGAAAATGAGCTATTTGCTTTTAGAAAGCAAATGGCACAAGAGATGTCATCTACCCCTTCATACAGAGATATGCCACAAAGGACATTTCTTTATCAGTCATACCAAGGCAATACTATCAAGAATCAAAGGCAACCAAACTGTCTTCCTCCCACTCAAGGAAAATTGGCCATTGAAGCACCTCCAACCAATTTAGTAATTGGATATCTTGAAGCAGAATCAGATTTCTCCTTCTAGCCAAAGTTAAACCTAGAAGATGACGCTAATCTCTTCATAGAAGGAGAAGAATAATTAGCTGGCGACTCCAACATTGATTTTCTAAATTACCAGGATGAACCCAAAAGTGAAGGTAAAGTAGTTGAGGGATCATACGCTGTTTTCACTTGGTCCAAGAATCAGTCAACCTAATAAGCTGATAAAGATAAAATAAGAGAAGGATCTTAGCCTGTAATTTCAATTGCCAAATAAAAAACTTCTCTACCTTTCTAGCCAAAGGACCCAGTGATTGCTCAAAAAGTAAGTACTTCAAGTATGCCTTCACCCTTAACTTTAATTTTGTAGATCAGTCCTTCCCCCTAAAAATTATAAGGATGAACTCCCTTCCCCTATTTATAGTTCATTTCAGACATTTGACATAGTTGACCATGTCAAAAAAACTAAGATTCAAATATCTAAATTTGAATTCATGTAATCCAACCCTGAGCAGTTGGATAAGTTAGTGGAATGTGTGAGGAATAAAGCTATCCCTATATGACCAACTATTCTAAAGGTGACTCCCACATCCACCCAAAATAATCTTGTCATTGCTCTTCCTACTGCTCCTAAAAGGACTGAACCATTTTACGTCTCCCTGCTGATAAATGGACACCAACTGAATAATTGCATCATAAACTCAAGTGCATCTGACAATGTCATGCCTGCCAAAGTAGTTGAATCCCTTGGTCTCACATTGACCAAGACATTTGGGAGATATTTCTCCATGGAGAACAAACAAGTGCCACTGCTAGGATAAATCAAGGATGTCCAATTTGCATTTGTAGCATTCTCAGACAAAAGGATCAAAATAATAGTCTTGGTGGCTAATGTCAGAGCATCATATGGCATTCTTCTTGGGTGAAATTTTTACAAGGATGTTGGTGGTGAGTTAAGCATGGACCTGTCTGAAGCAAGGATCCCAATCAAAGGTGTTATGTAGAGATTGCTCCTTGAGAAGGAAGCAAATATGTGGTCACTCAAACATCAGCACTTGAAGCTCAAATTTTATTTGAGTCTTTAGGCATGGGTAATTATTTCTTGACCATAGAGGATGTTCATGTTTTAGCAGATAAAAGTCTTGTAGATGACAGTCTGAAAGTTGGTTCAGATGGAATAACAGAAAAATTAATAAAGTGTAGCACAGGTGCAAAAGGACCCTCCCCTCCAAATGAAGGAAAATCTGAGAAAAGATCAATTTTCAATGGTGTATAGATTCTAGAATTTGATGGCAGCTACTCTTCTACCAGTTCTAAAACTGAGATTTTTCTAATATCTCCTCATGGAGATATTTTTTCTTCATACAAGTTGTAGTTCAGTAACACCAACAACACTACTGAGTATGAATCTCTATTACTCAGGTTGGAGGCAGCTCAAGATAGAAGTGTTAAACTCCTTCATGCTAAAAGAGATGCTGAGCTGGTGGTTTGTCAAGTGAAGAACCTATAACAAACCAAAAATGAGAGATTGCATCATTACCACAATCTAGTTTGAGATCAAATTAAAAGTTTTGATGTTTTCAGCATCTCTGTAGTTCCTAGGGAATTTAATGATAGAGCTGATGCTTTAGCTATTTCAGCAACTCTTTTGGTTTTTCACCCTAATTTTAAAAGAGACAAGTACATTATCAAACTAGTCTTTCAACCAAGTGTGTCTGACAATGCCAATCATTTGCAAGTATTTAATGGTGACAACTAAATCATTACCTTCCTAGAATAAAAAGGTAGCTTCGAATAGCTCCACTTTGAAGGCAGTGAACCAGCCCCTGAAACAAATTTAAGCGCAAGTAAAGAATTCCTGCAACTTAAAGGGAATAAAATTCCCTAAGGAATGGTTTCCCTTGAGAATTTATTTGACAAGCATGATAAGTTCATCAAATAGTAACAAATGGATTCAAGTTCCTCTCAGAGTTTGATCAGATAAATTTGGGTACCAAAGAAAATCTCAAGATAGTGAACATTGGGAAGTGTTGCACTCCAAAGGAGAAGTTCAAATTCACTGTTCTACTCCGCTAGTACATATATTCCTAGCATACTCCTATGATGATCTGAAGTCACTCAAGCCTGAAGAAATTTGCCATGAAATTCCTCTCAAGGATGATTTAATGCCTTACAAGCAAAAATCTAGGTAGCACAATCTAAAGATATCAGGTACTATTCTGTCTGAAATACAAAAAATGTTAAATGCTAGAATAATTTTCTCAATCCATCATTCTACATGGATTGCCAACATAGTACCTATGAGAAAGCAGAATGGCAAAATTCACCTCTGTATGGACTTTAAGAATTTAAATCAGTCATCCTTAAAAGATAACTATCATCTACCCATCATGGACCAAGTACTTTAGACAGTGATCAGTTCAAAGATGTTATCAATGCTAGACGACTTCTCAGGATACAATCAAGTTGAAGTTGGTGAAGTAGACCAGCATAAGACTACCTTCACCACACCTTGGGGCACCTTTGCATATCGAAGAATGCTTTTTAGCTTGATAAATGCTGGTGCCACTTTCTAGAGAGCAATACACTTTGCTTTCAAAGATGAAATAGGTAAGTTCATTATGGTATACCTTGATGACTTGACCGTCTTTTCCAAACATCACCTTGACCATGTGTGTCATTTGCAACAAGTGCTAGAATGTTACCACCATAATGTTAAGTTGTGGATCTAAAAGCTTCACTATTATGTAAATATGGAGGTTGTTGGGTTACACAGTAACTGACGTCAGTCAGACCCTACTGACATCGGTCAGGGGTAGACCCCAAGTAACTAACATCGGTTATGTATCGATCGACGTCGGTCATCTCCAAATAGACAGAGACTGACATCAGTCATCTGTGCATTTACAAAACTATTCTAATTTTAGACAAATAGTTAGTTTGCATGTAAAGACTAATTTTAGTCTTGAGTCTGTGTTTCTAATTATTGTTTGGTTTGGGATCTATTTAAGAGACCCATGGGGCTGTATTTTAATTAAGGGAATAACAACTCGATTATTGAGTTGATTGTAATTGATTGAGAGAGAGAGAGAGAACACTTGAGAGACAAATACTATACACCCAAGAGGTGTGGAAAGAGTGAGATTTCTTCATTGTATTCTAGAAGAGTTTAATATAAGATTGGTTGTTTCTCATATCTCCTATTATTTGTTATTTCTGAATTCTAGTTACTTATTACTTCTGGTTCAATTTCGTGTTTAGTTGCTTATAAAAAAGTAATCAATTGTACTCCAAGTTCTTAACAAGTGGTATCAGAGCTTGGTTCACTAACAAGTGGTATCAAAGCGGGTTAGTATTTGTTGATTATAGGTCACTCACAGGGGTTTCTGTTTGAGTGGGAGCAAAGCAATGGTAAAATAAAGTAAGCTAAGAATAGAGAAATTCAATGGCAAGAATTATCAATTATGGAAGATGCAGATAGAAGATTATATGTATCAGATTGATCTATATTTACCGTTAGGTGGGGTTTTAAGTAAGCCCATAGATATGCAAGATGAAGAATGGAATGTTCTTGATAGAAAGGCTCTTGGATATATAAGGTTGAGCCTAGCATCTTCTGTGATTTTTAACTTATCACAAGCAAAGACAATGGTAGAGTTAATGGATACTCTGGCAAATTTATATGAAAAACCCTCAGCTTTGAATAAGGTATATCTTATGAAGCAATTATTTAGTTTGAAAATACAGGAAGGTGGATCTGTATATAGTCATCTTAATGATTTCTATGAAATTGTAAATCAGTTAAATTCAGTCAAAATAGTTTTTTATGATGAAATTAAGGCTCTCTTAATCTTATGCTCTTTACTTGAAAGTTGGCATAGCTTGGTATTGGCAGTTAGCAATACTGCATCTATTTTAAATATCTTAAAAGTTGATGATGTTGTTAGTGTAATCTTGAATGAATAAATTCGCAGGAAAAGCATAGGGAAAACATCAGGTAATGCTTTAAGTATTGAAAGCAAGGAAAGGCAAAGAGAGAAGGGCAAGCAAGGGAAATCAAAGTCAAAGATGGGAAGGAGATCCAAATCTAGAAATGAAAAAATAATTTGCTGGAATTGTGGAAAGAAAGGGCATGCAAAGAAAGATTATTGGTTGAAAGATAACAAAGAAAATCAGCATAAAAGTAATAAAGAAGCAAATATTGCAGGTATTGTTGCACAGGATGCTCTTATATTTTCTTTGGATAGTCAAGTACAATCATGGGTTTTAGATTCTGGTGCTTCTTTTCATGCAACCCCAAATAGAGAATTTTTTAATGATTATGTCCATAGAGATTTTGGAAAATTTTATTTAGGGGATGGTGAGCCTTGTCAAATTGTTGGCAAAGGAAAAGTGTAGCTAAAATTGTAGAATGGCAACACATGGGTGTTGAAAGATGCCATGCATGTACCCATCTTGAAGAAGAATCTGATTTTTATAGAAAAGTTGGGTGATGAGGGTTGCACAGTAACTCTCACAGCTGAATCTTGAAAAGTTTCCAAGGGTGCACTTGTTTTAGCAAGAGGTAAAAGAGTAGGTACACTTTATCTATCTACTTGTATTATTGATTATTCTCCTATTTTATCTACTTCAGATGTAGATGCAAAGTTGTGGCACTGTAGGCTTGGTCACATGAGTGAGAAGGGAATGAATGTTCTTAAGTCAAAAGATAATCTTTCAAATTTGAAAAGCATAGATTTAGATTTATGTGAACATTATATTTTTAGGAAACAGAAGAAAGTGAGGTTTCTCAAAATTGGGTCAACAAAGGAGCACAAGTTAGAGCTTGTTCACATAGATGTGTGGGGACTAGCTCAGGTAGATTTTATTGAAGGATCATAGTATTATGTTTCTTTCATTGATGATGCTACAAGAAAGGTATGGGTTTATTGCATAAAGAGAAAATTTGATGTTTTTGACACATTTAAGAAATGAAAAGCTTTGGTTGAGAATGAAATAGGTTTGAAATTGAAGTGCCTTAGATCTGACAATGGTGGTGAGTATTGCAGCAATAAATTCAATAGTTATTATTCTATGAGTGGAATATGCAGGGAAAGGATGGTTCCAAAGACACTTCAGCAAAATGGAGTTGCTGAAAGGATGAATAGAACAATAATAGAGTGTGCGCAGAGTATGAGGTTGCATGTTGGTTTGCGCTTAAAGTTTTAGATAGAAACTGTAGATATTGCGGTTTACCTAATTAACAGAGGACCTTCTACTGCTCTGGATGGTGAAATTTCAAAAGAGGCTTAGACAGGTAAAAAGGTAGATCTTTCATTTTTCAGAGTTTTTGGTTCTGAAGCTTTTGTGCACATTGATAAAGAAAATAGAAAGAAGATGGATGCTAAATCTATGTGGTGCACTTTCATTGGTTATGGCTTTGGAGATTTTGGATTCCGGTTGTAGAATTTAGAAACTAATAAAATTATTAGAAGTTGTGATGTAGTTTTCAATGAGAAAGTGATGTACAGTGATCAGCTCAAGAGGCTGAATAATTCTGAGCAAGGCAATCTTGATTTGGATAAGGTTATGATCCAAAATGAGCTCATGGGTAAAAATCATCACTCACAAGAAAACATAGATATCAACATCGATCAGGCAGAAACTGACATCTATCAAGCAAGAACTGACATCGGTCAGACAGAAACTGACGTTGGTCAAGTAGAACTGACATCAGTCAAGTGCAGACTGAGAGATGACTGGGATCGATCACTGTCAGAATGAAATTTGGGTAGATAGCAAGCTATGAATGAGTCTCAAATGCCCATAAGGAGGACTGTAAGGGTAAATAAACCTCCAATTCGTTATTCCCCTTCTTTATACTATGTGTTGCTAACTGATGGTGGAGAACCAAAAAGTTTTGATGAGGCAATATAGGTAGAATCTAAGAAACAGTGGGAGCATGGCATGAATGAGGAAATTGATTCTTTGGAAGAGAACCAAATGTGGGATTTGGTTGAGTTGCCAGCCAGAAAGAAAGCACTGAAAAATAAATGGGTATACAGGTTAAAGAAAGGAGAGAATGGACAAATGAGACATAAATCCAGGTTGGTAGTAAAGGGATTTACACAGAAACCAGGTATTGATTTTGGTGAAATTTTTTATCTTGTAGTAAAGATGACTTCTATTCAGACTGTATTGTCTTTATTTGCTATTGAAGATTTGCATCTTGAGCAGCTTGATGTTAAGACAGCGTTTCTTCATGGAGATTTGGATGAAGAGATATATATGGATCAGTCAGAAAGTTTTGAGGTCAAAGGTAAGGAGAAACTTGTGTGCAAGTTGAAGAAAAGCTTATATCATCTTAATCAAGCTCCAAGACAATGGTATTTAAGGTTTGACAGGTTTATGATAGAGCATGGCTTTAGTAAATGTCAATCTGACCATTGTGTTTATTTTACCAGATTGGATAATGGTAGTTATATTATCTTGTTACTGTATGTAGATGATATGCTTGTTACAGGTTCACACATACAGGAAATTACTGAGTTAAAGGTAAAATTAGCTCACACATTTGCCATGAAGGATTTAAGAGCAGCAAAAAAAATCTTTGGCATGAGTATTAAGAGAGACAGAAAAAATCACTGGTTGATTTTGTCTCAAGAGGATTATGTGAATAAGGTGCTAGAGAGGTTCTATATGCAGGATGCAAAACTGGTAAGCACACCTATGGCTGGACACTTCAAGATGAGCAAAGAACAGTGTTATAAATCACATAATGAGGTTGAGTACATTAGTAGAGTTCCATATGCTTCAGCAGTTGGGAGCTTGATGTATGCAATGATATGTACTAGACCTAAAATTGCCCAAGCAGTGGGAGTTATCAGTAAGTTTATGGCTAATCCAGGAAAGGAGCACTGGAAAGTAGTTCAGTGGATTTTTAGATATCTGAGAGGGACTAGTAGTAGGCATTTATGCTATGGAGGGTCAAACACTTCCCTACATGGGTATGTAGATTCGGATATGGTAGGTGACTTGGATGGCAAGAGAAACACCACAGGATATGTGTTTACTATTGGTGGAATAGTGGTTAGCTAGATTTCAAAGTTGTAGAAGGTTGTTACCCTATCTACTACAGAGGCAAAATACATTGCAGTCACAGAGGCTAGCAAGAAAATGATATGGATGACTCAGTTCATGGAAGAGTGAGGAAAGGAGCAAGAGAGTTGCAGATTGTACCGTGATAGTCAAAGTGCAATTCATTTGGCAAAGAATTCAGTCTTTCATTCAAGAACCAAACATATACAGCTTAGGTACCACTTCATTAGACAAGTATTAGAGGATGGACAATTAAAGATGGAAAATATCCATACGGATAAGAACCCTGTAGATATGTTGACAAAGCCGGTAACAAAGGAGAAGTTGAATCTTCATTCAACTTTTGTTGGTCTTTAAAATTGAACTTGAAGATGGAGATACAAGCCAAAAACAAATTAGAGGATATTGTTGTACAAGTACAGGTACAAGTGCAATTGTTCATCTCTAAGTGGGAGATTGTTAAGTTGTGGAGCTAAAAGCTTCACTGTTATGCAAATATGGAGGTTACTGGGTTACACAGTAACCGACGTCAGTCAGACCCTGCCGACATCGATCAAGGGTAGACCCCAAGTAACTGACATCGGTTATGTATCGGCCGACGTCGGTCATCTCCAAACAAATAGAGATTGGCTTCAGTCGTCTGTGCATTTCCAGAACTGTTCTAATTTTAGACGAATAGTTAGTTTGCATGTAAAGACTAATTTTAGTCTTGAGTCTGTGTTTCTAATTATTGTTTGGTTTGGGATCTATTTAAGAGACTCATGGGGCTGTATTGTAATTAAGGGAATAACAATTTGGTTATTGAGTTGATTGTAATTGATTGAGAGAAAGAGAGAAATATTGATAGAGAAATACTGTACACCCAAGAGGTGTGGGAAGAGTGAGATTTCTTCATTGTATTCTAAAAGAGTTTAATATAAGATTGGTTGTTTCTCGTATCTCCTATTATTTGTTATTTTTGAATTCTAGTTACTTATTACTTCTAGTTCAATTCTGTGTTTAGTTGCTTATAGAAAAGTAATCAATTGTACTCCAAGTTCCTATTAAGTGGTATAAGAGCTTGGTTCACTAACACAATGGCATTTCTCTTAATCCCAAGAAGTTTGTCTCTGGAATGACAGAAGGGAAGCTTCTCAGACACATCATATCTCGAGAAGGCATAAATATTGACTCAGAGAGAGTCAAATCTATCCAAAAACTTACTCTACCTATAAGTAAGACTACAGTTCACTCTTTCTTTGGACAAGTAAATTTTTTACGAAGATTCATCCCTGAGTTCACTGAAAAGACTCGCCCTATTGTAAACATGATGAAGGGAAAGGCCACTTTCAGCTAGACTAAAGAAAGCAAAATGGCATTTTGGGACATCAAGATAGCTATTACCCACACCCCAATTCTATTTTGTCCAAATTATACCAAGGATTTCATGGTGTATAGTTATGCTTCTGAACACACACTTTCAGCAATTTTAGTTCAATAGAATGAAGAAGGTATGGAATCTCCCATATCTTTCATGAGTTATCCTCTCAAAGCTCATGAGTTGAAGTATTCAAACATGGAGAAGCATGCTTATGCAGTGGTCAAGGTAGTAAAGTATTTCTATTTTTACATCCTCAATTCACGCATTATTGCCCTAGTTCCTAATACCACAGTTAAATCCATACTAACTCAGCAAGAGTTTGGAACCAAAAGGGGCAATTGGATTGCTAAAATCTAGGCTGATGAATCTTGTATGAGGAAGGGGCCTCTATTAATTTATTGCTGACAACAGACCCAAAGAAGTAGGGCATGAAGAAATAGAAGTGGAAGACATGCTAACAGTCCTCTTTGTCTCCACCATGAATGAGTGGTATTCAAATATAGCTCATTTCCTTACTTGTGGTGAGTGTCCTACCCACCTATCTCGTAAAGAAAGGAGGATTGTTAAATTGAAAGCTATCAATTTTATCTTATGGGACAATGGCCTGTACAAGAAGATTCTTGGAGTGTTCCTTCGCTGCATAGATAAAGAGTAGCAGAACCAACTTTTGAGGTCTTTTCATAATCTGGCCTGTGGAGGACATTTTTCTTTACTTGTGACTGCCCATAAGATTCTATGAGATAGATATTACTGGCCTAATTTGTTTTAAGATGAATACAAATGGGTAATAAAGGTGTGAACTGTGCCAACAATTCATTGGAAGACCCAAATTAGCTGCTCTGTCTCTCAAGCCAGTGGTGATGGAAGAGCCATTTCATCAATGGAGAATCGATTTCATTAGTTCTGTAAACCCATCTTCAAGTGTTGGACATCATTATGTCCTCATAGCCATAGATTACTTCACCAAATAGGTGGAATAAATTACAACCAAGCATGTTACTTCAGAAGTGGTATGCAATTTCCTCAAAGAAAACATCATTTTTAGGTTTAGGGTCTCAACCAAGATTATGATAGACAATGCAACCTGTTTCTCTTCTCATGAGATCACTCATTTATATTTTTACTATGGGATTACCTTCTTCCACTCTTTTGATTATTTTCTACAAGAGAATGGCCAAGCTGAATCAAGCAACAAGAACCTGGTGACCATCATTAAGAAGCTGGTAGATGACAACCAACAAACCTAGCATAAAGCATTGGTTGATGCTTTATGGGCAGACAAAATTACACCCAAGAGGGTGATAGGTATGTCACCATTCCAAATTTTGTATGGTCTCAATGTAGAGATACCAATAACTTTGGAATTGCTAGCACTAAAATTGGCAAAGGCAGTTGAAGATCAGACATATGAAAGTTCCATCGATAAAAGAATCATGTGCTTAACTGAGCTGGATGAGTAGCAAACTATGGTGGTGGACTGAATTGCTGCACATCAAAGTCTGGTGAATAAGCTCTTCAACTAGAAAGCAAAAAACTATGATTTCCAGATTAGAGATCAAGTCCTGTTATGGGACAAGAGAAGAGAACCAAAGGGAATGCATGGGAAGTTTGATTCTCTATGGAGAGGCCCATTTACTATCCATAAGCTCAATGGTGAAAATAGTTTCATGTTGAAGTATCAAGATGGCACGCCCTTTTCTCTACCCTACAATGGGTAGCATCTGAAGCACTTCAATTCTTGAAGTATCATATAAGATCATTTGTACATATGTATATTTGTATAGTCTTTAGTTCTATTTTGTGCTTTTCATTTTTATTTTTGGCACCTTTTTTTTTGTTGGCATAACTCCACATCCCAATGGCATACTTAACGGCACTAGAGTTTCTAGTTTCTACTCCCCTTAGCTACTTCAAAATTTCAACTGAAGGAAGTTCCCCAACTAGAGCCAGCTGTTGTTCTCAAAATCTATCACTCTTTTTTGGGATAACACATGAACTATTTTTGGTCCTACAAACCAAAAATTATCTCTTCCCTTCTCAAAAAAAATGTTTTGGGTATTCAAATTCTCCATTTCTATAGACTCCATAGGCTTATTTTTATGGACTCTGTAGATATGTTTCTACGAACTCTGCAGGCTAGATTCTACAAACTCTTTCAAGGCTCGAGAGACTTAGAGAAAACTACAGACTATGTAGGTTGGTTTCTTGGTTGTATGAATTCATTTCTATGAACTCCACAGGATCATTTCTATGGACTCCACAGGTTAATTTCTATGGACTCTATAGGAAAGAAACAAGTTCCCAACACTTAAGCAATTTCAATCAGTCATTTCAATCTAGAGAGTCTGAAGGACAAGTGCCCTTGCAGAGGGCACTTAGGTTCCAAAAGGACCTTTGTAACTTTTCCAAACGGCAATTTTGGAGATCAAATAGCCCTTGTGGAGGGTAGGTGATGAGAAAAATGGATCATTGCAAAAGGCTAAAAGGGTAAGGTTTTCTTCAGAAAAGTGGACAAAGAGATACCCTTCAAAAATATTTTCCACAGCAAAATGTTAAGTTAATTCCTTTGGACAAAAAGTCTGAAGGAATTCCTTCAAACTTTTATCTGAAGGAATTAGCTTAATCAAAGGGAAAGTCGACTGAAAGCCCGATGAAAAGCTACTAAGGTAAGGGAAGATTTCCTTTAGACAAAATGTCCAAAGGAATTGGAGCCTAAAGACCGCTTGAAGAAGCTCGAAGACCGCCTGAGGGACCCTGACGGGCAGGTACCCTTGCGGGGGACTCTCGACCAAAGCTAAAGGGATTCCTCCCCTTCATGAAGGATCAAACAATAAAGCAGAAGGAATTGCCAAGGAGGGTGATGGGCCTGAAGATGTCAAGATTAAGCATTGTGAACTAGTCATTGGGATCCAGACGTCTGATGACATCCCTACAGACGTTAAATTTGGGGCAATAAACTACCTATTGGCTTTCAAATGATAATGGGTGCGTGAACGTCAACTTTATGATAATGAAATAGCCATTGATCTTTAAAGGCTTGAGCATGGACCTGAATGCATTCAAAGGCCTTAAGTCCAAAGGGAAGAACTATTGAGAGAAGAGTGTAAGGAGCCAGCAAAGCTAAGAATTCACCTCTGAGAGCTCAAATTCTAGGAAAAGATAAAAATAAGAAGAGACAAAGCTGGAAAAAGACAAAAGTTAAAAACAAACTCAGTAACCAGCTGAAGAGGGAGCTGAAAGACCCAGCCAAAAAGGGAAAAGATAGCTCGAGAGCTCAAATTATGACATGAAAGAGGGAAAGACTAGAAATATCTATGCAAGAGTTATTTTAGTAGGTGGAACAGTCCACCAAGTAGATATTTGAGCTTGCAAACATTGAAGACATGGCTTGTTTTTCTCCCTTGGAGTAAAGGTGAAGTGGATAGCTGTGTAAACATCAAGAAAAGGACCAGATGACCTAGGCCTAGGAGAAGACATTGAGATGAATTGACATGCCACAATTAAGGTAGTTGCCCTGTTCTAGCATGGTCCCTTGACAAAACTAAAAATACATTCAAAGCATTAAATGCATCATGGGCCATTCTATGGAACAAAGTGCCAAACCTTTCTTGGCTGCTATATATTTTAATCTCCTTTTTTATGCAAGGGAGACCTCTCTGTTATAAAATCAAAACTCTACCAAAATTGAAAGGCGATTACTGAGACTTTAAGCTTAGATTGTTGATCATATTTCTTTATATGAATGAGAAAGCAAGTTACTTTCAGACTTTGTGCTGTCATAGCTTGTGTCATTTTAAGAGATTATTTTTATGTCTATTTCTTGAATGCATTCTTGTTCATTTTATTGAAATAAGCAGAACCAGTGGAAGTAATCAGGAATGTGTCTTAAAGCCAACTGTGGGAAGACTTTGTACTACCACAATTGCCTTTAGTGTGTTTGTCTATTTTTTATTTCTATGTAAAGGACCTTGGGATGACTTTGTGCCCTCATTATCCTTCGTATTTCACTCTTAGGCAATTGAGGTGGAAATTTTATGATACATCTCGGTCTACTAGTTACTATGCCCCTTTGTTACTAGTTACTTGTTACCTATCAGAAATAACTCCTGATGTTTGCTTCAAGACCACTTCTGAAAGAAGAGAAGTGCCTTAAGTATTTTCACCTAGATTTCTCCTTTGTTTGTGAACATCATCTCTAAAAAAAGAGAGATGGATGGTGTTATCCTACCCCTGAGTGTTATTTTTTGCATATATATATATATATATATATATATAGTATGTATCCCCTTCATACTTATAGGGAACCTCCCTCTAATGAGAGAAGAAATTTATCCCCTTTTGATGTGGTAAACCTGCACACTTGGCTGACCAATCTCCCTTGCTATGGTTGAAGAGACCTATTTTGCTCATCAGTTAGCTGGTGAAAAAATATTCACCCAACAATGCCCTCCATGCCTCTTAATTTCCCCTTCTTATAATGTCATGATGAGGATAATTATAAAATTAATTCTAAAAATTTAATTAATCCTTAACCACACATCTCAATCTCAAGATGGATGGTTCAGGTTGATTCTAGATATTCTCAAAAATCTATAAATAGAGAGGCCATGAACATCATTTCTAATCTATTTTGGTGCAATATTATAATACATAAATGATTCCAAAATCCATTGAAACTAGTGTTACCATGCCAAATTGATTCCAATCCAAGCTAAACCACAAGCCAAAGGTGCCAAGGAGAGATGGAGGTAGCCAAGCTTCCATTGCCAAGGACTTCATGAGCACAAAACTGAGCAAGCCACTACTACAAAGGCATTTGGAGCATCCAAGGAAGGTAAAGGAATTATTGTGTTTTATTCCTTAATTTTTAGTTGTGTTAGTCCTTTTTTTTTTGTTAACTAAGCTCTCCCTAGTGTCTAGGCCTAGAGATGTTATGTTATTAGTGTGTTTCTTTCATTTTGTTTTCATTTTGGAACTAACACCATACTAACCATCCTCTCTTGAGTCAAATTCCTAGATCACAATGCCTTCAATGCTTAGCCACACATCTTTATCTTGAGATGGACAGTTCAGGTTCATTTTGGGCATTTTGCAAAATCTATAAATAAGAGGATTTGCCTATTGCTTTTTGAAGCTATTTTAACTAAAATTATCATGCACAAATAATTCTAAAACCTTATACATATAGTGTTTTAATGCCCAAATATTGATCCAAATCCATCAAAAGTCAAAGGTGCCAAAAGGAGATGAAGGTAGTCATACTCCATTGACAAAGATCTCTTGAAGCACAAGCAGAGCAAGCCAAAGAAGGAGCCTTTTGAAACAATCAAGGATTTGGTAAGAAATTGATGTTTTGTGTTCATATTTTTCATTTTTTTCCATTTCTAATTGTGTTTTTAAATGGTTTTTCCTCACTAAGCTCCCCTAATGACTAAGCCTAGAGATGTTATACTAATTAGTGTGCTTCTTTCATTTTGTTTTCATTTTGTAACTAATATAATACTAACCATCCTCTTTTGAGTCAAATTCCTAGTCTATATTCCATTATCATCTACCATTTTATCTCCAAAAGCAAGCCTATCATCCAACATTTATCCTTATTTACTATCCACGACTGCACTTTCCTTTACAAAATCTACAGAGATACCTTGTCTTGATGCTTGAAGGAATCAAAATTAATGACCAACAAAGATCATAACAACATTCTTTATGTCTAAATCTGTAGCTAATTCTTGACAGATCAATTGTTCAGATGAGGTATCGGCTAAAAACTAACATGATTGATTATTCTTTTTGTATCATTTTCTAATTACGATATACATCTCCACTTTAACAAGAACAATAGAATCATATTCCATTTACCATACCTAGGCTAAACATATCAAAAACTAACAACCATCATTAACCAAAAACATGTACCATGCCATTTTCATTTACCATATGCTTTTTTCATTATTTCATATCCTAGCCCATTACCTTATCACTTAGGGAAAACCCTCTTACAATTTTATACAATCTATCAAAAAATCATTATCCTAAAGCAAGACCATTCCATTTCTATCTAGACCAAACCTTGTTTGTTAGTCATCCTATCTAATCCCATTTTGATCTTGGTTCTTTGATTCTTCCTACACTTTTTTGTAGCATATTCTGATCAAGTTTTACCAATCTATCAAATCCATGTTTTTAATGATAGTCTATGAAAGTAGTGTGACAGTTGATCTGGAAAGATATCTTTCATTTTACATCCTATATCAAGTTTGTTTATACGAGCCTAATTATAACCATCTATGGGCAAATCAATGTGTCTCTAGTTTTGCTAATAATTATAACCTTCTATGGGAGAATTAGTATCATTGATCTGATTCATTGTATCCTAGTTATAACTGCCTAAGGGAAAACTAGAGGCAACATTTGTTTATCATGCATTACCACATCACCTTGCCATTGTTATTTTCATTTGACTGGCCATTTGTTAGATTTGAGAAGTTGTTGGGACCTACTTCATTTTTCCTCAACTTTGTGTGGATAGAATTACTATAACTTGAGGCCATTTTGGGACTATGTAGGTCATGCTCAAATCATGTTGTGATCACCTTAGTCCCCCTTTCCATGCACTCTCACCATTTTGTGAGCAACCTAAGCCAACACTCTCGCCATTTTATGAGTAGGTACCTAATCATTCTCTAACAGATTAAGTTACCTCAAAATTCAAAAAACATTCATAACATTTCAAATCTAAAAAACATTTGTCCTATCTAAGCCTAGTTAGTTATCCTCAATCTGACCTACTGGGGTATGGTCATTATTAGGATGATTTATTTTGCTTTTATTTTCAAGATTTCTATTTGTTTATTTATCTCAAGTTGTTTTTTTGTTGTGTGATTTTTGTTTATTTGTTTATTTATTTGCATGTCTATTTGTTTGTTTTTAGTATTGTTACCTCAACTCAATCTATATGTATGCATTGGGTGATTCCTTGTGCACATTATTCTTGAGTCCATCCATATTCATATGTCAACATTATCATCATGGTTTTTATCATTGGTACATTGTTTTCAATTGTTTATTAGATCAAGAGTTAGTCCTTATGCATATTTTGGCCAATTTCTCATGGTGTTATATCATGATGTCTATTGTTACATGCTACATCAAAAACTAGCTTCAAGAAAGTCTACAATCAATGGAGCTACAGAAGTTTCTCCTTGGCATCTTAGCACATCATCTCATCTCATCTTGATCAAATCAGCCCATTGACCATTCTAGTTATATTATTGCTAATAAGGATGATCATCTCCTTTTTGGTAAGTATAAGTGAATATTTTCCAATGATCAAATCTTATTATTCTATACATCCCTTTCATCACTTTGTACATCCTTATATGCCTAGTTTTTTGTGGATTCTTTAGTCATTAGACCATCACATCTAAGTTTGTACCCACTCATCTTTAATCTGTATTATAGATTATATCCTTTAGTTATGCTTGTTAATCCACCCTACTAGGGCACAAACATATCAAACATCTTTTTTTTCCAATCTATGTCCTCTTAAGGATTATAACTACCTATGGGAAAATCATTATTTTGACTCTTATTCTTGATTATAACCACCTTTGGGTAAATCAGTAATTTTTAAATCAATACGTGCAATCATTTTATCATTTGAATTAATCTCACCCATGTTTTAATTCTACCTTTATTCTTGCTTCTTTTTGAGGGAACATCCATCTATATATGTGATGGCCACTCCCTCAAGGGGGCATCATCCTAGGCTGCCACAACACCATTTGGATCTTTTTATTCAATCATCATCTTCCTTTTGGCATACAAGCCATTTCTCATTATTTGAGAAGAAATTTTTATGCCTATGGTTTGCAACATCTTCCCAAACATAGGCAAATTGTAGACACCTAAAATTGGCCACTAATGACCTCCAACCAAGCTTTTGACCAATTTCTATCAAATGTGCAAAATTTGGCCTAAAACACTAAAACACATTAAATGAGTTTGTTATATAAAAGTGATGATTTTATCTAGAATATCATTAAATGAGGTAATATAATTTATGGGATAGCTAACTTTGATCAGATAATTTTGAGTCAAAATGACATTTTCATACCTGAGCGCTCCAGATTACTCTTTTCTACCAATTTTCTTACACAAGACATGTGCCTTTATTATTTTGTGTTGAAAAAATCCTAAATGGGATAATGAATCAAACATATCTAAAATCACATCCTGATTCCAATCCAATCAAATTTTGATCCAATAATATGACATTTTGACCAATTTGATAAATTGGTGCACCAATTGCCAAGATTTACACCAAAAGTGGTAAATCATGTTGAAGACTAATTAATATGAATCAAGAGCCTAATTAAAATTCTATGAAACTTGTTGAATAATTCCTTTTATAAATTGAAATTGAATAACTGCATCATCAAATGACATCATTTCTTGGAAAGACATCCCTAAGCCATAAATGCATAAAATATTAGGATTAAGGCCTCCCATGCCTCATTAAGACCTTCCATACCTCTTTAATGGACCTTTATACCAATTATTAATGAGGGAATTTATTTAATTTGGTCTCCAAAATTGAATGGATTCTTAGCCACACATCTTCATCTTAAGATGGATGGTTCAAGTTCATTTCAATCAATTTCCAAAATCTATAAATAGAAGGCCTTGCCTATTAAATTCAGAAGCTTGGATAGTTTAAAATTATCATGCATAAATCATTCCAAAGATTCATGAAATTAGTGTTATAATGCCAAATTATTTAGTATATATAAATCAATCACAAATCCATTGGTGCCAAGGAGAAGAGGAGATATCCAAGCCTCCCCTGATGAAGACTCATTAGGCACAAACTAAGCAAGCCACTTCAACAAGCTATTTGGAGCATTCAAGGAAGGTGAATGATTTCTTTGTATTTTTAACTCTAGTTATGTTTCTCATTTGGTTTTTTTATTATTCTCCCCCTTCAGATAGGCTTAAGGTGTTAGTATTAGTGTGTTTTTTTAAGATTTTTATTTCATTCACTAATACCATACTAATCTCGCCTTATTACAATCCTATGTTCACACACATGACATATGTGGGAAACCCTCTTGGGGGAAAAAACCCATTGAAACCTACAATTGGAATACTCTCTTATAAAAACAAGAACCAATTTAGACTAGTTTATACTAATCAAGGAACTATCATCCCTATTTAGTGAGGCTATAATCCCACAAGGTGCTACCACACATGTCTAGCTGAGCTTCAACAACAAATAGAATTTTATCAAGTTTCACCTTGCAAAGAGGCTGTAACCCCCTTATATTTTGAGATTCCACAACAAAAACTATGAACACATCCACCTTTGAACTAATGTCTTCAACACATGATGATGGACCTTTGATTATCACTCTTCAACTTCACTCATACTTAAACAACAAGAACACTATCATACCAATAGAATTATGACCTATAGGTCATAGAAATAGTCCTCAATATATTATTATTTTTAACTCATCCATAGGGAACCCACCCTTTCCTTCGATTCACAACACTCTACTCTATAATTCAAAACACACACACAAGTCACTCTCATAAGTCTAGAAATTAACACATTTGGTTTCACTATATATAGAGCACTCATGATTATAAACATCTTGGTTGGCCATTAGGCATGCCTTAACCCTTAATACATCTATAATATTAAAACACAACTCAAAATAATCTTCATAGGTCGGTCATAGAATTTATGGGACACCTTTAAGTAGCTACCCCATTCAATTAGGCCCTTATAGCCTTTATAGGTCTCATGAAGACCCATTCACTCCTTTAGCACTTCATCAGGATAAATAAGAACATAGGACCACTTATAAAATCATGGAATCTTTACATATGATCTATAGGTCCCCTTTAAGTGTCAACCACCAACATATTACCCTTCTTCTTAAGTATAATTTTCTCAAACAACATTTTGTGCACACAGTCACCATGAATGAATACATAGTTGACTTCTAAACCTTTTTTCATATTATATATGATTGTTCAACCCTTCATAATGCACATATATCATCCTCATAGAGTCAAAAACACACTCCAATATCCAATTCATCAATATATATCAAAAAAACATTAGAATAAGCTTAATTACCCTTCTTAGGTTACTTTTAGAACACAGTCAAACACATAGTCTACTTTGGATCTCAATAACTTTGTCTATTCATGCATTCAGACATTCAAATCTATATTTCTAGATGCACCTTGGATTCCTCTACCACTTTTATTTTTAATTCATGAGAAAATTCATCATGAATCAAAATATATGGCTCAAAAACCAAACATCGGTCTTTCCTTTGTAAAAGTCAAATATTCAAATGCCAATGGTCATAGTTAAACTTTGAACACTATGCTCATAACCTGTGTCCTCACTTCTCATATTAAATATGAACCATCGATCTTCTTTGGACTTTAATACATAGTGCACCAATGCCCAAACATTAAACCTTGAACACATTAACCTCATCTTATGCAATCTTAAAATATTGACTCATCACACACCATTGATTTATGTGGATTAGTCAGGTCTCTACCTTATAGCGCTCATCATTTTATCTTGCTCAAAACCTCCATGATCATAACACTTGGCACCTATGCATGCCTTCTGATTACTTATACCATTAAACATTGATCACTTATCCTCATTCAAATTAATAAGCATGATTGATCTTGATCTGTATGAATGCTTTCAAACCATTAGATCTTTATTCGGTCATGATCATTATTTTCATGTAAAATAGACTAAGTATGGGAACTTTTGCAATCTATGAGAGAATCCAACTTTGAACCTCAATAAATTTAACCTTGCTCACTCACATGTTCTCAAATTTTTACCATATGATCTCTTCACATAGGATAATCCAACCATGTGTCAAACTTCTCCTGAATCTTTTGCATGTGTAAGATATAATACCATAAAAATGATCACTCGTATTTTTATACCATAGAGCCAACTATGTCAAAAACTTATCTAGAAGGATAACTTTAAACATGCATATCTTTTGACGTGCTTTGGCTCATGATCTAAAATTTAGTTAAAAATAACTAGGCTCAAAATTTAATAAATCCATATGGCCATATTTTCTTAAAATCTCCACATGTGTGAGATATGCCATCACCAAACTACTTACTCGACTCTTTCTTGCTTCATGCAAATTTGTCTATGGGAAAACACTATTAAAATGCCTGAGATCCCAAATTTACACTTGCATATATTTGACTGAACTTAGGTTAAAAACATAAGATTTAGAACTTAGAAACTAAGGACTAATGTGATCAAATCCATATGACCAACTCCCCCTGACTCATTCACATGTGGTAATGGTGATGTCAACAAACTGCCTACTTAGATATTCTACCACTAGACCAAAAATGTTTAGATGAAAAAAATGGACAACTACTCAAAGCATAGAAAACATATTTGGGACCTCTTTCACATGCTTAAATTACCATAATCAACCTTGATTATTTATAACTAATCCAAAATTGAAGATCAACCAAGCCAATCTTTAAGCATACTTTGACAAGCACATTGCACACTTTTTCATGGTTACTTAGGCTTTCAAAGCACTTAATCCACTCACCAAGACACATTTATGACATCATTGAAAACTCTCCAATAATATCCCCCTTTGTCATTGATGTCAACACACATCATATATCAATATACAATTCACCTTCCTTCTCTCTCTTCAAGCACTCCAAAAATAGAAACTTTCTCCCCCTTTGACACAATGACAAAGTGGGAACCAATTGATCTTTAGGAAATAAAAATACTACCAATAGGAGAAGACCATCTTAGAAAGATAGTACAAACTTTCCCTTAACTTGAGCCTACCTCTTCTTTCCTTGACAACTTCCTCTTGCTCCATGACAACACTCTCTTCAACCAAGCACTGCAATTAATGAAGAAAGAATACACAAAAGTACTAAAATATAATGGAACTCACCAAGAAACATCTGATATGGAATCCCCTTAAGATTTATGATCCATTTCACATATTGATCAACTTTAGATCTCCATTCACCATGAAAAATCAACACAAAGGCTTACTAGCCTCTTCTATCTCAAATTTCAAAATGATCACCAATAGAACTTCATTCCACTCAGAAAATAGGAAATATTCTCTCAACCAAATTTATAAATCTCCTTGCAACATACATACCTTGATATTTTGGAGAAACTGAATAAAAATCACTCTTCTTCAAACTAGGCCTGTTTAGTCTCCTTATAACCCTACCTAGAACTTACAAATCCAAAAAAAATTATTAAACACACATTCAAGACCTAAGACTTCATGTCTAAATTACTCTCATATACCCCCTTAATAGCAAACAATTTCACCATATATATCAACATCTATAACATACTTCTTTCACATACCAATTTGCCAATTAGGCCTCCATCTTGACAAAAACATGAATAACTTGAAATCAACAAACCTTAAGATCTTTGTAGAGATTTATTTGACAAACCATTTTTCCCATTCAACCTATTAATAAGCCTCATACCTCAACTCATAATGCAAACCACTTTTCTATCATAGCTCAAAACCCTAGAAACTCAAAATAAACAAGGTCAACAAACCTCCTTCTAGTCAATGCACAACTTTAAAATTTATTGCACACTTGGAGACACCCATCACACACTTATGGACCAATATTTTTTCATTCACACCTTTAGGATCCTTGACTTCTTATAACCCATTTTAGGCCTGCTTACCCTTAAACCCAAAAGTTGAGAAAACTGAGAGCACTCAAAAATCTTCAATTTACCTTCAACATACATTTAAACCAAAAAAACACTTAGATAACATCACAAAGAAGTGCACAAACTTATATGAGCACCAAAATCTAATTTAAATTGCATCAAACTCATTATTCCATCTAGATACATCCATTCTGACCTTGCATAATAATTATTTCATAAACCTCTAGAATAAGCTTATGAACTTGTTACTCCCCCTTAACCAAAGACCTTCTCAAATCAAAACCAATCTCTATTTAGATTGGTATTATGGTCTTGATCACACAAACTTTCTTCTTCACAAGAAATATGTCTCTTAATAATCATAGATAGAGACACCCTACTTCACAATGTCCTAAAACAATGTGAAACTAGAACTTGCCCACAACTCCTCATATTCCTTCTCATCCTTAGTCATCTGATACTTGTAGTTATTTTTCTTCTTCTTAGGCTTAATATAAGAAACATACTCAACCAATACAACATTCTCATTTTATTCTATGATTGGATTGACAATACATGGAGACAACATAGATTCATGACATACCTTTTCATCCATATAAACTTCCTTACAACTTGGAACCTCATCACTAAGTACTGACAATTGATGTTCTTTGAATGATACTTGTTCAACAATAATAGGATGTTCACTTAGATCCATACACACCTTAGAACTAGCCTCAAATAGTACATTGGTCTTTTCCTTGAGCTTGGTTTCTTCATTCTTAGCATGAGCAGATAATAAGACTTATTGGCACTTTTCAACTTTTGTAGCTTTCTCCACCATAACAAACAGATTAGATGGAACTATAGATTCATCATGACTCATACTTATCACTTTTGGCTTCCATGTGTTAACTTTCCTTCTTCCTTGCACTCAAAGACCCTGATTGAACCTATTCTGACTTGTAGACCTTTGCTTGCAAAACTAAGTAATGTGACCTCTATATTCATAATTATATCACACCATACCTTTTTCAAGAAACGTATCTTTCCATACCTTATTTGGAAAAAATATTACAATGTGTCCCATGTAAGGACAAATTAAAAAACATCCTCTTTTATAAGAGGACTCACCTTATCTAACCTTATGTGGATAATGCTTTACAAAGTATCCCACATCAATATAGTTAAAGCACTTAATTTTGTTCACACCTTTTGATTAATAACCCCCATCATATTTCCATTCAAACCCATTTATAATAGGTCTCTTTCATTCTTTAGCCCTATGACCAAATTTATTACATGTCTAATAGTAACTATTGAATCTTGTATACCTCATGGGATTTGGTTATCTAATCTAATTTGTCTTTATTGTGTTAGCACCTTCATTCCTTCTTTTATGATTTATCTTCAAAGTATGATTTTCCTGGTTCACATTAGTCTTCATCTTATCTTGAGTTACATTATTTTGTTCTTCTTCATATCCAAGACCAATTCTATCACTAAAATGATTTTGAATACTCAAAATATTATCTAGATCACATGAGCTCTTTTCAAATTTCATAAATGTCTTGACCTTACTAGATGTCTTCTCTAACTCATCTTTCAAAGACTCATTTTTATAAACATACCTTCAACATTCATCTTCTTTAGCTTTCAGGCTTGTAGACAGAATTTCCAATTGACAACTGAGATGTTTGACAATATCTTCAATCTCCTTGGTATATTCATTTAATCATTCTTCATACACACTAAATTGCTCCTCATAGTCTTTAAGTTGATACTTCATCTTCTTATTTATCTTCTTCTCAATCTTTAGTTCTTCAAGAGCATTTATCAATGCAGTCTCATAGTCCATATCATTTTCATCATCATCTGAATCACTCTAGGTAGACTCCTTTTGATGTGAGTAAGGTATTTCCTTATCCATGAATAGGTATTCATCTTCACTAGGACCATCATCTTTATGATAATATTTTAAATCACTATCTTCACTCTCATTTGATGAGCTACAATCTTCTTTGGTGTAGAGACTCTTCTTATTCTTGAAGGACTTCTTGTTGCTATACTTTTTGAATCCTTTTTTCCTATAAGTCTTCTTGTCTTCATCTTGGCCTTTACCATGTTCTTCATCAACATTATTATCATACTTATGAGGGCACTTGTGATTAAAATGTCCTATCTATCCACAGTTGAAACATTTAAAGGGTAGTTTACCCTTATACTTCCCTGAGCCTGTGTTTAATTTCCTAGTAATTAAAGTAATTAGTTCATCCTCATCAATGTTAAATATGTTATCCTCTTTGGTTTTCTTACATTGGAACATATTCTTATGCTTCATCTCTATCTTGAATGCTACTTCCCTTTTTGGTGGTATATCATCATTTACTCTCATCTCATAGGTAGTAAGGGTGTCATGCAATTGATCCATCTTTAATTAAGAAAGATCATGACTTTCTTCTATAGAAGATATTTTTGGATAAAGATTGAGGGATAAAGACCTCAATACATTTTGAACTATAGTAGCCTCTTTAAGGTTCTCTATAAGACCTCTAATGATGTTCACAATCTCATCAACTCTCTGCAAAAAGGGTGCCACAAAATCTTCTTCCTTCATCTTGAGACTTTCAAGTTGCCTTCTATGAGTCTATAACTTATCAAGCTTGACCTTTGAATATCCTTCATAAATGATATGCATTTTGTCTCATATCTCTTTAGCATATTTATAATGGATTACCTTGGTGTATTTAGTCTCTAAAAGACCACAAGTGATAGCATTCATTACCTTGGAATTATTCTCAAATAACTTCTTGTTTGTAGCACTCGATGGAGGAGTAGTAGGAGAAACATAACCATCCACAATAGATTATCATACATCAAACACTAGGGACATAATGTATGTCCTCATCCTAACACTCTAAAATGCATAATTAGATCCATTGAACATCAGTGCTTGCTTAGTAGAGAAACCTCTTTTATGACTACCCATATAGTACCTTGGATCACCTTCAAGCTGTCAAGCCTTTACCAAAGGACCTGATCTAATACCAATTGTTAGAGGTACAATCACTAATAGGGGTCAATCAGTGAACCTAGAAAATCTAACTTAAATTTCAATCCTCTAAATTTCTTAAATAATTATCATAAGTATTCATGAAGCACACACATCATTCATAGCAATGAGTAAGAGAGACAATGCAAGATCAATCACATAACACAATACATATGTGGAAAACCCTCTTGGGAGAGAAAACCCACTAAAACCTACAATTAAAATACTATCCTATAAAAATAAGAACCAATTTATACTATCTACTACTGATCAAGGAACTACCATCCCTATTTAGTGAGACTAAAATCCCACAAGGTACTACTACACCTATCTAGCTGAGCTATAACAACAACTAGACTCTTAGCAAGTTTCACCTTGTAAAGAGGTTATAACCCCCTTATATGTTGAGCTACCACAACAACACATATGAACACATCCACCTTTGAATTTATGTCTTCAACACCTAATGATGGACCTCTAATTATCACTCTTCACCTTCGCTTATACTTAAATAACAAGATCACTATTCTACCAAAAAAATTATGACCTATAGGTCATACAAATATTCCTCAATTTTTTCTACTTTTCAACTCATTCATAAGGCACCCCCACTTTCCTTCACTTCACAACACTCTACTCTATAATGAAAAACACACACACAACTTACTCTCACAAGTTTAGAAACCAACACATTTAATTTCACTATGTATAGATCATTCATGATTATCAACATCTTGGTTGGCCATTAGGCATGCCTTAACCCTTAATACATCTATCTTATGAAAACATATCTCAAAATAATCTTCATAGGTCATCCATAGCATCTATGGGTTACCTTTAGGTAGTTGCCCCTTTCAATTAGGCCCTTGTAGCCTTTATAGGTTTCATGAAGACCCATTCACTCCTATAGCACTTCTTCATGAAATATAAGAACACATGCCCACTTGAAAAAGCATGGACTCATTCCATATGATCTATATGTCCCTTTTAAGTTCCAACCACCAACATAGTACCCTTCTGCTTAAGCACAATTTTCTCAAACAACATTTTGTACACATAGTCACCATGAATGAAGACGTAGTAAACTTCTAAACCTATGTTCATATTTCATATGATTGGTCAACCCTTCATAATTCACATAGATCATCCTCATGGATTCTAAAACATAATCAAATATCCACTTCATCAAGAGATATCGAAACAACATTAGAACAAGCTTAATTACCCTTCTCAGGTTACTTGTAGAACATAACCGAACACATAGTCTACTTTGGAGATCATAAACTTTGTCAATTCATACATTAAGACCTTTAAAGATATATTTTTAGATGTACCTTAGAGTCTTCTACCACTTTGATTTTTACTTCATGAGAAAATTCATCCTGGATCGAAATATATGGCTCAAAAACTAAACACTAGTCTTTACTTTGAAATTTTCAAATATTCAAATGCCAACGGTCACAATTAAACTTTGAACACTATGCTCGTATCTTGTGTCTTCACTACTCATATTAAGCATTCACCGTCAATCTTATTCAAACTTTAATGCATAGTACACCAGAGCCCAAACATTAAACCTTGAACACATTGACCTCATCTTATGCAATTTTGAAATATTGATTCATTTCACACCTTTGATCTTTGTGGATTAGTTAGGTCTACCTTATAGTGCTCATCGTTTTATCTTGATTAGAACCCCTATGATTACGACACTTGGTACCTATGTGTACCTTTTGATTACTTATACCATTAAACATCTTGCACTTATCCTCAGTAAAATTAATACACACCATTGATCTTGATTTTTATGAATGCCTACAAGCCATTAGATCTTCATTTGGTCATGATCTTTATCTTCATGTATAATAGACTAAGTATGGGAACTTTTACAATCTGTGAGAGAAGCCAACTTTGAACCTCAATAAATTTAACCTTGCTCACTCACATGTTCTCAAATTTGGACCATATGATCTCTTCACATATGAGAATCCAACCATGTTTCAAACTTCTCCTAAATCCTTTTCATGTGCAAGATATAATTCCATAAAAATTCTCACTCAAATTTTTCTACCACAAAGCCAACTATGTCAAAAACTTATCTAGAAGGCCAACTTTAAACATGCATATCTTTTGATATAATTTGGTGCATGATCTAAAATTTAGTTAAAAATAACTAGGCTCAAAATTGAATAAACCCATATGGCCATCTTCTCTATAAATGTCAACACGTGTGAGATATTCCATTACCAAACTACTTACTCAGCTCTTTCTTGCTTCATGAATTTGGCTATGGGAAAACACTATTAAAATGCATGAGAGCCCAACTTTTTACTTGCATATATTTGACTGCACTTAGGCACATAACATAATATTTAGCACATATCAACTAGGGACTAATGTGATCAAAACCATATGACCAACTCCCCCTGACTCATTCACAAGTGGTAATTGTGATGTCAGCAAATTGCCTACTTAGATTTTCTACCACTAGACCTAAAATGTCTAGATGAAAACAATGGAACACTAGATTAAATCCACTCATGAACACAAGAAATCAAAGCATAAGAAACATCTTATGGATCTATTTCACATGCTTAAATTACCATAATCAACCCTGATCATCTATAACCAAGCCAAAATAGAAGATCAACCAAGCCAATCTTCAAGATACTTTGACAAGCACATTGCACACTTTGTCATTATTACTTAGGCTATAAAATCACTTAATACACTCACCAAGACACATCCATGACATCATTGAAAACTCTCCAATAATCTCCCCCTTTGTTATTCATGCTAACACACGTCATAAATCAATATACAGCTCACCTTCCTTCTCTCTCTTCAAGTACTCCAAAAATAAAAACTGTCTCCCCCTATGACACAATGATAAAGTGGGAACCAACTAATCCTAAGGACCTAAAAATAATACCAATAGGATAATACCATCTTATAAAGATAATACAAACTCTTCCTTACCTTGAGCCTACCTCTTCTTGCCTTGACAACTTCATCTTGCTCCATGCCAACACTCTCTTCAACCAAGCACTCTAATTAATGAAGAAAGAATACACAAAAGTACTAAAATCTGATAGAACTCACCAATAAACATTTGAGATGGATTCCCCCTAATATCTATGATCCATTTCACATATTAATCAACTTCAGATCTCCATACACCATGAAAAATCAACATGCAAGCTTACTAGCCTCTTTTATCTCAAGATATCACAAGGACCACTAATAGGACTTCATGCCACTCACAAAATATAAAACATGATCTCAAAAAACTTTATAACTCTCCTTGAAACATTCATACATTGCTCTTTTCGATAAACTAAAAAAAAATCACTCTTCTTCAAACTAGGCCGTCTAGTCTCCTTATAGCCCTACCTAAAAATTGAAAAGACAATGACTTTCATTATACACACATTCAAGACATAAAAACTCATATATGAAGCACTCTCATAGTCCCCCTTAAACACACCAATTTTCACCATCTAGATCAACTTCTATAACATACTTCCTACAGAAACTAATTTGCCAATTAGGCCTCCATCTTGACAAAAACATGAATAAATTGAAATCCAAAAACATTAAGATCTATGTGAAGATTTATTTAATAACCCATTTGGCTCATTAAACCTATTAATAATCCTTAGATCTTAACTCATAAGGTAGACCACTTTTATATCATAGCTCAAAACCCTAGAAACTCAAAATAAACAAGGTCAACAAACCTCCTTTTGGTCAACACACAAATTTAAAATTTCTTTAAAAAATTTCTTTCAAACTTTGAGACACCCATAACACACTTACGTAATAATATTTGATCCTTCACACCTTTGGGAGCCTTAACTTCTTATAACCCATTTTAGGCCTACTTGCCCTTAAACCCAAAACCTGAGAAAATTGAGAGCACTCAAAAATCTTCAATTTGTCTTCAACATACCTTTAGACCACAAAAACACCTAGAGCACATCAAAAAAAAGTGCACAAAATTTTTTAAGCACCAAACTGTACTTGACATTACATCAAACTCATTATGCCATCTTGAAACACCCATTTTGACCTTGCATAATAGTTATTTCACAAACCTCTAGAACAAGCTCATGAACTTGTTGTTCCCCCTTAACCAAAGACCTTCTTAGATCAACACCAATCTATATTCAAATTGGTATTATGGTCTTAAGAACAAAAAATTTCTTCTTCACAAGAAAGATGTATCTTAAGAAGTATAGGCAGAGATACCCTACTTCACAATATCCTAAAACAATGTGAAACCAGGAGTTTCCCACAACTCCTCATATTCATTCTCATCATTGGTCATCTGATACTTGTATTTATTCTTCTTATTCTTAGGCTTAAGAGAAGAAACATGCTTAACCAATACAACATTCTCATTTTCTTCTATGATTGGATTGACAATACATGGAGACAACATAGATTCATGACATACCTTTTCATCTGTATAAACTTCCTTGTAGCTTGGAACCTCATCACTAGGTACTAAAAATTGATGTTATTTAAATGATACTTGCTCAACAACAACAAGATGTTCACTTGGATCCATTCACACCTCAAAACTAGCCTCAAACAGTACCTTGGTCTTCTCCTTGAGATTGGTCTCTTCATTCTCAACATGAGCAGACAATGAGACCTCTTAGCACTTTTCAACTTTTGTAGCTTTCTCCACCATAGCAAATAGATTACTTGAACCTTTAGATTCATAATGACTCATACTTCTCACTTTTGGCATCCATGTGTTAACATGTATTATTCCTTGCACTTTAATAGCATGATTAAACCTATTCTGACTTGTAGAACTTTTCGTATAGAACCTAGCAATGTGACCTCTCTATTCATAATTGTATCACACCATACCTTTTACAAGAAAAGTATCTTTCCATACCTTATTTGGACAAAATATTACAATGTGTCCCATCTCATGACAAACAAAACAACCTCCTCTTTTTGAAGAGGACTCACCTTGTCTAACCTTATGTGAACAATGGTTTTCAAAGTATCCCACATCAAGATAATTAGATCAATTAATTATATTCACACCTTTTGACTGATGACCCCCATCATAGTTCCATACAAACACATTTCTAACAGGTCTCTTGCATTCTCTAGCCCTATGACCAAATTGTTTACATGTGTAATAGTAACCATTGAATCTTGTATACCTTATGGCATTTGGTTATCTGATTTTATTTGTCTTTATTATTTCATCACCTTCATTCCTTATTTGATGATTTGTCTTCAAAGTATGATTGTCCTAATTCACATTAGTCTTCATGTTTTCTTGAGTTACATTATTTTGTTCTTCTTCATATTCAGGATTAGTTTTATCACTAACATGATTTTGATCACTCAAAATATTGTCTAGATCACATGAGCTCTTTTAAAATTTCACAAATGTCTTGACCTTGCTAGATGTCTTCTCTAAATCATCTTTCAAAGACTCATTTTTAGAAACATACTGTGAACATTCATCTTCTTTAGCTTTTAGGCTTGTAGATAGAATTTTCAATTGACAACTGAGATGCTTGACCATATATTCATTCTCCTTGATATTTTTATTTAATATTTCTACATACACACTAAATTGATCCTCATCGTCTTTGAGTTGAGACTTCATCTTCTTATTGATCTTCTTCTCAATCTTCAATTCTTCAAAAGTATTTGTCAATGTAGTCTCATAGTCCATATCATTTTCATCATCATCTGAATCACTCCAGGTAGGATCCTTTTGATATGAGTAAGTTCTTTTCTCAGCCATGAATAGGGATTCATATGTATTAGGACCATCATCTTTATGATCATATTTTTAATCATTATCTTCACTCTCATCTGATGAGCTATAATGTTCTTTGGTGTAGAGACTCTTCTTGTTCTTGAAGAACTTCTTGTTGCTATACTTTTTGAATCATTTTTTCCTATAAGTCTTCTTGTCTTCATCTTGGCCTTTACCATGTTCTTCATCAACATTATTCTCATGCTTATGAGGGCACTTATGAGTAAAATGTCCTATCTCTCCATATTTGAAACATTTTAAGGGTAGTTTACCCTTATACTTCCCTGAGCCTGTGTTTAATTTCCTAGTAATCAAAATAATTAGTCCATCCTCATCCATGTTAAATATGTCATCTTATTTGGTTTTCTTACCTTGGTACATCTTCTTAGTCTTCATCTCTATCCTAAATTTTACTTCCTTCTTTGGTGGTTTATCATCATTCAAGCTCATCTCATAGGCAATAAGGGTGTCATGCAATTGATCCATATTTAATTGAGTAAGATCATGACTTTTTCCTATAGCAAATACTTTTAGATAAAACTTGAGGGATAGAGACCTCAATACCTTTTGAACTATATTAGCCTATTCAAGGTTCTCTTCAAGACCTCTAATGATGTTCACAATCTCATCAACTCTCTATAGAAAGGATGCCACAAAATCTTCTTCCTTCATCTTGAGACTTTCAAATTACCTTCTGTGAGTTTGTAACTTAGCAAGCTTGACCTTGGATTCTCCTTCATAAGTTATATATATTTTATCTCATATCTCTTTAGCATATTTACAATGTATTACCTTGGTGTATTCAATCTCTAAAATACCACAAGTGATAACATTCATTGCCTTGGAATTGTTCTCAAATAACATCTTGTTTCCATCATTCGATAGAGGAGTAGTAGGAGCAACATAACCATCCATAATATATTATCATACATCAAACCCTAGGGACATAATGTATGTCCTCATCCTAACACTCCAAAATGCATAATTGGATCAATTGATCATCGATGTTTGCTTAGTAGAGAAACCTCCTTGATGACTACCCATATTATACCTTAGATTACCTTCAAGATGTCAAACCTTTACCAAAGGACTTGCTTTAATACCAATTGTTATAAGAACAATCACTGAGGGGGAGTGAATTAGTGAGCCTATAAAATCTAACTTAATTTTCAGTCCTTTCAATTTCTTAAACAATTACCATAATAATTCATGAAACATACACATCATTCATAGCAATGAGCAAGAGAGACAATACAAGATTAATCACATAACACATGACATATGTGGGAAACCCTATTTGGAGAGAAAACCCACTAAAACCTACAATTAGACTACTATCCTATAAAAACAATAATCAATTTAGACCATCTACTACTGATCAAGGAACTACCATCCCTATTTAGTGAGACTACAATCCTACAAGGTGCTACCACACCTATCTAGTTGAGCTACAACAACAACTAGACTTTGAGCAAGTTTCATCTTGCAAGGAGGTTTTAATCCCCTTAGATGTTAAGCTGTCACAAAAACACCTATGAACACATCCACCTTTGAATTGATGTCTTCAACACCTGATGATGGACCTCTGATTATCACTCTTCACCTTCATTCATACTCAAATAATAAGATCACTATTCTACAAACAAAATTTTTACCTATAGGTCATAAAAATAGCTCTCAATCTATTCTAATGTTCAACTCATCCATAGGGTACCCACCGTTTCTTTCGCTTCACAACACTCTACTCTCTAATTCAAAACACACACATAAGTAACTCTTACAAGTCTAGAAACTAACACATTTTGTTTCACTATATATAGATCTTTCATGATTATAAATATCTTGGTCATCCATTAGGTATGACTTAACCCTTAATACATCTATCATATGAAGATAGAGCTCAAAACAATCTTCATAGGTCAGCCATAGCATTTATGGTTCACCTTTAAGTAGTGACCCTTTTCAATTAGGCCCTTGTAGCCTTTATAGGTCTCATGAAGACCCATTAACTCCTTTAACACTTCATCAAGAAAAACAAGAAATTAGGACCACTTGAAAAATCATGGACTCATTCCATATAATCTATAGGTCCCCTTTAAGTACCAACCACCAACATAGTACCCTTCTACTTAAGCATAATTTGCTCAAACAACATTCTATACACACAGTCACCATGAACAAATACATAGTTGAATTCTAAACCTTTGTTAATATTGCATATGATTGGTCAACCAAGTTGACCTAGTTGATAGAAAGTTATGAAAGAACACAGAACTAGATCGACTAGGTTGACCTAGTTGACTATGTTAGAGTAAATTTAAAGACTGCAAACTATGAAAGGAAAGTATTAAAACATAAATATACATAGAAGTAGAAACCCTAAGTGGTTAAAATATGTAAATGAATAAGATTATTGATCAAGAACCTTATAAAATTTTGGCAAAACCTACAAACTAGGTCGAGCTAGTCGATCAAGCTATACAGAAACCTACTAAAAAAGTGTTGAAAATGCACTAGGTCAACCTGGTTGACCTAGTAGGTTGAATTGTAAATATAAAAATATAATCAGTCAACCTAGTTGACTAGTAGTTTGGAAACCTAAAAACCTATGCATAGATATAAATAGCTAGGTCAATAGAATTGATCTAGTAGGTCAAAATATATGATAAAAATGATGATAAAAAGAATGAGATAAGTGAAATAAATCTTGCAAGGGTTTCACATTGGGTTCACTAGAATGTATGAAATCAAAATTGTATGATTTACATGAATTAATCTTAGATCAAATAAGATAGAGCACACCTACACTTATGGTTGGGGATACACTTGTAAAGCGAGAACATAACTAATATGAGGATCCACTAGACCCGATTAGGGGATCACTTGTATCACTTATCATAACACATCATGCTAAGAAGGGTTCTAAAACCTATAGTATATCACAATCATATAAAAACCCTAAAAGAGTCCTATGATTTAATTTTTACTTATGTAATAAATAAGAAAGTAAACTATTTTAATAACAAGAAAAGTAAACTAATCTAGTATGCACCAAAGTTTGTGGCACAAAGTGGGGGTTAGAATAAAATAAATAAATAATAACTAAAATAAGCATACATAAGATACATATACTCACGTCATTGTCTATGGAATCCTAATATATGGAATAGAAGAATACATATTGCATTATCTATCTATTTTTACAAAGGAGAAATAAATTTAGAAATACTTACCTTTGAAGATGAACTTGTTAAGCCTCAATCTCTCCCTTGGCCAAGGTGATTCACAAGAGATTATTGTGGTTGTAAGGATAACCAAGATAAATCATCTCTAGGCTACATGACCTATCTAAGCATCCAAAATACTTCTCCACAAGACAAGATTGGAGCTCCAAAGAAAGTATTGAAGCCTAAAGCTTTATTATTCAAGTAGAATGGTCAATAAGTAGATGTTCATTCACACTTCTTTGCTTAATTATTCTAATCTTTTAAATGGTGGGAAATGACCTTATATATATAGTAGTATCTTGCCTAAAAACCATTCAAACATGTCAACTATACTAGGTCGATCGGGTCTACCTAGTACATTCTTCAGCTAATGCCTAAAGTCTATGCTAGGTCATTTGGGATGATAATAAGTCAAAATAGCTCAAATGTCCCTAGAATACACTAGGTCAACTAGGTTTCCCTAGTGTATTGAACAAGTCAAAAGAGTAACAAGGCAAGAAATGAATGAATAAAGCATGATAATGACTGGATTGGATAGGAAATAGAAGAATAAGCCTAGGGTTCATGGTTTTAGGGAGCTAGTATATAGATATCAAGTGGAAAAAGGAACAACAATCTTATGAAGAACTGATGATATGCCCACCCTTTTCTCAATACACTCCTTAAAGCATGCACTCAGAGATATTGAGACTCGATAGGTTCCTACAAGATATGAAGTGTCAGTAATCAATAAAATTTTGAAAATATTACGTGTATACATATGCCCCAGTTAAAGCTCATCATGTGTCATGTAAGTGCAACACGGGATGGTGTTTCAAAGATAGAACATGATAACACATAATGTTGGAGCTAAGTATGGTGTAGTAAGTAGAAAATAAGATAAATAAAATGATAGAATTAAAAAACATGTACCTTTAACTTACCTTAGTGTCGTAGATAAAGAAGCAGACTAGAAGAGATGTGAAGGTGTCCAATGTGAAGAACATTAAGTGAACCAGTAGAATTTAGTGAAAAAAATAGACAAAAATAGAAAAAAATTAGAAGATAGACATATAGTATTTAGATTGAGATTTTAGGAAAATTTGGCAAATTAGGATTGTTAAGGCAAGATTTAGAATATCAAAGGTACATAAATGACAAAAGGAATGGCAAATAAATGACAAATGATGGAAAATGAATGACAAATAAATGACAAAAAGGATGGCAAATGAATGACAATGATACAAAAAAAATGGCAAATGAATGATAAATAAATGACAAAAAGGATGGCAAATGAATGACAAATGATTGGCAAATAAATGATGAATGATTGGCAAATGAATGATAAATAATATGAAATAAATGACAAATGATGGTAAATGAATGACAAAAGGATGGAAAATAAATGAAAAATGAGTGAAAATAAATGACAAATAATAAATAAAACATAAATGGCAAAAAGGAAATGTAGAACATACTAAATCACATTGGGAAGCATGTAAAATATGAATGACAAATGAAATATCAATGCAAGAAAACTTGAGCAAAGATATGTAAGAAATTAAAAACTAAGCTCATGTAAAATAGGCATGAAATAATCAAACATAAAGAAAAATATGAAATAATGTTGAATGAAATGTAAGTCAAGATGTAATACAAACATGAAGAAGGCATACATAAAGATAAGCATGTAATAATGGCAAAAGGAGCAGACTCAGTTGTCTGCAATAGAAGGGTGGTATAATAATGACAAATGAAAGAAAAGAGTGATCCATAGTTATTATAACATGTTTTGATCTAAGGATAGATAAAACTGAAATAAAGTAATGCTAGCATGTCTTTAAGAGGTGAATAAGAAAGAAGTATAGAAGATGGAAAATAGATTTGAAATCACAATTTGCATGTCAAGGAGGGAAATGAAATGGGTGGAGGGGAGGATGAAGGAAAAACCAAGGTAGAGGAACTCTTTATTGAAGTCAAGACACTCAAATTAATTTTGTCAAAACAAGAGGACTGTCGACCTTAGGGACTATGAAGAACTTCTCGTAGCTACACAAGTCTTGGGTTAACAAATGAAGTATATAGATCATCCCATGAAGGCTATATGCATGAAAATTAAAATGGACCTACCTCCCTACGACATGTTCCTCTCTCTTTAGGACCCCTTATAGAGCCATCAATCTACCGTGAATATTAGGTACTTGTATGAGAAAGAAGGTAGCACCATAGATTTTTTTGAATTCCCCTATTCCAATCTACTGGCCTACCATACCCCAAAGGACCTCAGCTCTATGTGAAGTCAACTGTGAAGTTTGAGATTTGATTGGATATAGTATATATACTTGTAATCACATATTTTATTGTGATTTTGACTTTTAATATTTGTATGTTGCCTTTTAGATATCATTGCCTTTTATTTCAAATGATTTGGATTTTAAACCATACAGATTTGGAAGACCAAACATGGGTGATAAAGATGATTTTCATTTGAAAACTTTGGACAAGGTTTCTAAGAGAGAGGAGATCAAAGAACATGGGGTCTAGGAATCTCATAAATCCAGGTGAAATAAAAGTGCTATCTTGACTTTGACCTTGTTTTATCCAATGAGGAGATGAAAGAGAAATGGAAATCAAGAGGAATGACACATGGAACAATTTAATTACTTCAAATTGTAAAAAAAATTGACAAAGGGCAAAAAAGAGGGATACAATGACAACAAAGGTGTGAGTCCTTATCATAAGAATGAGGGAAATTGAGGAAAACATGCTAACATATTATTATTGTGTAAATTATATCTAGTAAAAGAAGCAAAAGCTAAAGTTGAAGAATAAGGATCAAGAACATGAAAAGAATGGTAATTTTATGAGGAGGGTTGTGTCCTATCCATAGTCTTACAAAGCAACTCATAAAAGAGAGACACATGAGGGTGCTAATAAGCAAGAGAAAAGCAAAGTAAGGGATCCTTTTTGACAAAGCACCTCATAAAATAAAAACCCAAAGGATGTTAAAACAACATTGGCAAGCAGTAAAAGTGAGAAAAACATAAGTAAAATATGGTAATTTTGTGATGGGTGCTAGATCCTATCCATGGTCTTACAAAGCAACTCACAAAAGAGAAATTCACAAGGGTGCCAAAATATAAAATGTCATAAGATAAAAAATACTATGGTACATCAAGAGGTAAGTGCTAAAGAAAGGGGGAAAATGATCATAAAGCTATTAAGGAAAAGAATGGCATAAAAATGAAAAAAAATAAAAGAGATATATGAGGATAAAAAATGAAAAAAAATGCCAAATGTGATGTATAAGAAAGCCAAAATAACATAAAGGAAAATGATGATGCTTAGGAAGGTGAAATTAAAAGAAGGAAATGCATAAAAAAAAAGAAACATGGGACAAAAAGAACATGTAAAATTTATTTTAACGTTTGTATCAAATATGAGCATGTGAAAGACAAGTCTATAAGTCTCAAAATGTTTTTTGAAGTTGGATTTGTTTGTTATTATGCATTGGAGAAGAAGAGTGGGCATCGCAAGATTCCCCAAAGGGTAAGTGGATGTAGGGATGGGCATCGTAGGATACCCCAAAGTTTGAATGGATATATGGATGGGCATCGTAAGATGCCCCAAATTCTAAAGGGACATGTAGATGGGCATCGTAAGATACCCCAACATGTGAGTTGGAATGAGGTGATATTGAACCATTAGAATGATTTAAATTGGATTGATAGGTGCATTTATAAATAGCTATATGTGTTGGTTTTTAGTTTTTAAGGATGTTTCATGAGATGTATGATGTGTAGGAGAGGTATGAGGAGATAAAGGAGGACCATGTATGATATGCTTTGGAGTAGGCATTTGAACTAGGTATTCTTTTATTTCATGTGGCCTAAGAGGTTGAAGTTCAATGGATGCCACAACATGTTTAAAGTTGTTCATGTTAGATATCCTTTTCTTATTGGTGTAGGAAGAAGGATCAATTGTGGTTTGAACAAAATTAGTGGATGAGGTGTGTTCATTAGGTAGTTTATGTTGATGTGATTGTGGTTCTTGATATTTTTTGTGAGAAGCTTGAAGATAGTCTTGATAACATTTTTTGGTAAGAATATCAAGATTGAAATGTGGACCAAGAAGGGAAGAAATAAGAAATCAATGGAGATCATGATAAGACTCATGAGAATGACCTATAGTAGTATGCTACCAACAAAATTTATTTGGATTGTACCATTTTGGAGGAGGTTTGGAAGGATCAAATTTCATGGGTTTAGAAGGTGGAAATTCAACTTTAAGTCGTTCTAGACTCAAGGGAGGGTGGGTTGGGTTAAAATTGGTTGAATTGGATGCTCCATGATGAGGTTGGGGTTACTTGGATGAATGAATGGTATGAGAAGAAGATTGGAAAGATGCTTTAGTAGTTTTTTGAGGTGGTTAAATTGAGTCATAAGAAAGTCTTATCTTTTTGCTTGGTCTAAGGCTTCTTCTAAAAATTTTGGTGAAAATTTTTGAAATTTGTATTGAATAGAAGGTTTAAGAGCAGTGACAAATAGTTTTATAAGAGTCTCATCATTCATGTTATGGTCTACTTTATGAGTGAGGGACTTCCATAATTTGATGAAAGTATGATCTAATTCATTAGGAAGTTACTTGGCATTGATGAAATAGATAAGGTAATTTTCAAGAAGGTCATCATGTTGGAATTCCTTCACTAGATCATTGACTAAATCCTCTAGTTGTGAGATGGAATGTCTAGGTAGTTGGTTGTACCATTCAAGTGTGTCACCAACAAAGTTTTTGGATAAAATCTTGGTGGTAGTAAAGGTATTAGTTTGGACCCATTTCTTATAGAGATTTCCAAAATACTTAAGAAAGAGAGTAGGGTCTTTAGTTCCGTTATATGTGATAGTTGGAGAAATATTTCCAATATCTATGGATGCAATGAATGGGGCTAAAGGTTCATTTTGAATATGTTGAAGCATTTTGTTATTCATTGGAGGTTGAGGGATGATATTCCCATTCACATCTCTAAGAGGAGGAGGAAAAAATTTTGGATTTGGTTGAGACATAATGACTTGAGGTGGTTGACTAATTATGTTGCATAAGTTTTGTTGCATGCTCATTATTTGAGATTGATTGGTTGTTTGCATGATGTTCATTTATTGAATGACTTAGGCAAGAAGTTGAGTTGTATAAATAGGTGGGTTTGAAGGTGGGGTATTGGTGTTGATAGGAAAATTATTTTTAGTATTGGTGGGAGGAGGATTCTTTTTAGGTGGAGGATTCACAACATTAGTGTTAATTTCTTAAGTGTGGTAGAAGAAGGAAGCTTAATCAAGCCACCATTCTTGTGAGGAGTGTAGATAGTATTAACATCAAGGTTTTTGAATATTTGGGAACCATCTAGATTATCAATTTGAGTAGTATGATTTGGTGATGGACTCCAAAAATTGTTATTGAGATGAGGATTATGATGAAGGATCTCAACTACATTGCATTGTGTAGTGAGTGCTTTCAGCTTAGGAGAAGGGGAAGGAAGAAATTGGATATTTTCATCAGAGGTAATGAAATAAGTGAGGTTACTATCCAAGTAATTAATAATGTAATGTTATAGACTAAGGGAAGGTTGAAAATATGTCATCATGATGAAACAAGACTAGATAACCACACAAGGAGATTAAGAAGTGATAGAAAATAGTACTAGGTCGACCTAGTCAACCTAGTGAAAAAAAGGGACTGTAAAATTGTACAAGGTCAACCAAGTCATTTAGTATAGTGTATAGAGACTATAAAAAAGGTAAAAAAGGCTGTAAATAGTGATAGGTCAACCAGGTTGACCTATTATAGTACACATGGGCTAAAAAAGACACTAGGTTAATAGGGTCGACCTAATACAGTAAACATGGGCTAATTTCTTGTTTTGCCTATATCTTTAGTTCTACTTATCCATTTTATAAACCATAAAATATGTTGGATTGATGATGATTTAAGGAAGATGATAAAGTTGATATAAATTTATGAAAGAACATATAACTAGGTTGACCAGGTTGACCTAGTTGACTATGCTAGAGCAAATTTAAAGACTACAAACTATGAAAGGAAAGTACAAAAATAAAAAGGTACAGAGAAGTAGAAACTAACTTGAGTGGTTTAAAGATGGAAATGAATGATATTATTGATCAATAACCTTGGAAAAATTTGGCAAAATATGTAAACTAGGTCAAGCTGGTCGATCAATCTATACAGGAACCTACTATAAAAGTGTTGAAAATGCACTAGGTCACCTAGTCAGTTGAAATAGAAAGATAAAAATACATTAGGTCAATGGGGTTGACCTAATAGTCTAGAAACTTGAAAACCTACGCATAGAGATAAATAGTTGGGTCAATAGAATCAATCCAGTAGGTCAAAATATATGATAAAAATGATGATAAACAAAATGAAATAAGTGAAAGAAATCTTGCAAGGATTAGTTTCACATCAGGTTCAGCAAAATGTATGTAATTAGAATTATATGATGTGCATGAATTAATCTTAGATTAGATAAGATAGATCACACCTACACTTTTGATTGGGGATACACTTGCTAAGTGGGAGCATGACCAATATGAGGATATACTATATGGATTAGGGGATCACTTGTCACAACACATCATGTTAGGAAGGGTTTCAAATCTTACAGTCTAACATAATCATACAATAACCCTAAAAGAGTCATATGATTTGATGTTCACTTATGTAATAAACAAGAAAGTAAATTATTCTAATAACAAGAAAAGTAAACTAATCTAGTGTGCACCAAAGCTTGTTGCACAAAGTGGGTATTAGAACAAAAAAATAAACAACTAAACTAGGCATGCATAGGAGACATATACTCACATCAATGTATATAGAATCCTAATATATGGAAGAGAAGAATACATATTGCATTACCTATCTACTCTTACAAAGGAGAAATAAATTTAGGAATACTTAGCTTTGAAAATGAACCTATCGAGCCTTAATCTCTCTCTTGGCCAAGGTGCTTCACAAAAGATTATTGTGGTTATAGGATAACCAAGATAAATCATCTCTAGGATATAGGATCTACCTAAGCATCCAAAAGACTTCTCCATAAGACAATATCAAAGATCCAAAGTTTGTATTGAACCCTAAAGCTTTATTCATCAAGTAGAATGGTCAATAAGTAGATGTTCATTCACACTTCTTCACTTAATTCTTCTATTCCTTTTAAATGGTGGGAAATGGCTTTACATATATATTAGTATCTTGCCTAAAAACCATTCAGACATGTGAGTTGTACTAGGTTGACTAGGTTGACCTAGTACATTCTCTACCTAATGCCTAAAGTCTGTGTTAGCTCGATCAAGATGTTAATAAGTCAAAATAGCTAAAATTTCCCCAAAATACACTAGGTCGACTAGGTCAACCTAGTGTATTGAATAGGTCAAAAAGGTACAAGGTAAAAAATGAAATAATAAAGCATGATAATGACTAGAATGGATAGGAAACAGAAGAACAAGCCTAGAGTTCATGGTTTTAAGGAGTTAGTGTATAGATATTAAGTGACAAAAGGAACAACAATCTTAAGAAGCACCGATTGTCTGCCCACCCCTTTCTTGGTGCAACCCTTAAAGCATACACTCAGAGAGATTGAGACTTGACAAGTTTTTACAAGATACAAAGTATCAGTAATCATTAAAAGTTTAAAAATATTATGTGTATACAGAGTCTAAAACATAATCCAACAGTAATTCATCAAGAGATATTGAAACAACATTAGAATGAACTCAATTACCCTTATTAGGTTAGTTGCAGAACATAGTAAAACACATATTAAAATTTGTATCTCAATAACTTTATTTTTTTATATATTTAAACCTTCAAATATATATTTATAGATTCACGTTGGAGTCCTCTACCACTTTTATTTTTACACCATGAGCAAATTCATCCTGGATCAAAAGATATGGCTCAAAAACTAGACACTGGTCTTTCCTTTGCAAAATTGAAATATTCAAATGCCAGCGTTCATAGTTAAACTTTGAACACTATGCTCACATCTCGTGTCCTTGTTGCTCAGATTAAACATGCACCATCAATCTTCTCTAAACTTTAATCCATAGTGTGTCAATGCTCAAAGGTTAAACCTTGAACATGTTGACCTCATCTCATGAAATCTTAAAATATTGACTCATCACGCACCATTGATCTCTATGGATCAATTAGTTCTCTACTTTATAGTGCTCACCACTCAATTTTGCTTAGAACCCCTATAATATGGACACTTGGCACCCTCCCATGCCTTCTAAACACTTATACCATTAAACATTAAGCACTTGTCCTCATTTAAATTAATACATACCATTGATCTTGATATTTATGAATCCCTATGAGCCATTGCATCTTCATTTGGTCCTGATCTTTATCTTCATGTACAATAGACTATGGGAACTTTTGAAATTTGTTTGAGAATCCAACTTTGAACCTCAATAACTTTTACCTAACTCACTCACATGTTCTCAAATTTAGACCATATGATCTCCTCACAAAGGAGAAACTAACCATGTTTCAAAATATTCCTGAAACCTTTTCATGTGTGATATATAATTTCATAAAAATGCTCACTTAGATTTTTCTACCACAAATCCAACAATGTCAAAAACTTGTCTCGAAGGCCAACTTTGAACATGCATATATTTTGATTCACTTTGTTGTATGATCTGAAATTTATCACAAAAAAATAGCCTAAAAATTGAACAAATTCATATGATCATCTTCTCCTAAAACATCCGCATGTGCAAGATATGCCATCACCAAACTTATAACTCGGCTCTTTCTTGCTTCATGCTAATTTGGCTATGGGAAAACACTGACAAAATGACTAAGAGCCCAACTTTGCACTTACATATATTTGATTGTGCTTAGGTTCATAACTTGAGATTTAGAGAATAGTAAATAGGGACTAATCTGATCACAACCATATGACCAACTCCCCCTAATAAATCCACACATGGCAACGGTGATGTTAGCAAACTACCTACTCAAATTTTCTGCCACTAGACCCAAAATGTCTAGATGAAAATAATAGACAACTAGATGAAACCCACTCATGCACAAAAGCACTCAAAGCATAGAAAACATATTAGGGACCTCTTTCACATGCTTAAATTACCATAATCAACCTTGATCATCTATAACCAAGCCAAAATTGAAGATCAACCAAGCCTATCTTCAAGCATACTTTGACAAGCATATTGCACACTTTCTCATTGTTACTTAGGCTATCAAATCACTTCATACACTCACTAGGAAACATCCATGACATCATTGACAACTCTCCAACAACTCCTTTTATTTTTGGCTCATATTTCAAACCAAGCTTATCTACTATCTATATTGGCATAACTATGCCACTAGTACCACTGTCAACCATACAATTACGAACTATATTATTACCAATGATCAAAGATAGGTATAAGAGAGGTTGTTTACCATATTTACTTGGTTTTAATTTAGACTTGATTAGTTTTACCTTCTTTTTAATGGGATGTACCTATTTCTTAATAGGTTTTCAAGATTTTGTGAGAACCACACCTTCCTTCCTTGTTGGTCTAGCCACAATATGGAGATTAGAGAGCTCTTCTTGGAACAAATATTTTTGTCCTAGATTATATAAATTTTTCCACATTTATATACTCACATGTGCCTTCTACATTTGGTCTATGATGTTGAGATAATAACCACTAACCCTTGGCTTCCCCTTTGAAACAATAGGTGTCTCTTGACTATGAGAAATTTGATACACTACATTGTCTCCAACAATCTATTTTTTCTTATTTTATTGTACTTTTAGGGCTTTAAGACCCTCACTAGTCCTTTTATAAGATAAAATAAATAAATAAAATTTATTGTTACCTCATTTGAATCATTTATTGCTCTTTACTTAACTCATGTGATCACTACTACCCTATCTGCATTTATTTATTGATCATGGTACAATGGTCTCCCTTTTTCCAATTCACAAATATGGCATCAACTTGACCTTGACCATCATGTAGCTCTCTTTGAGGTGGTATTTCATATTATTAAAATTGAGGCATCACCATTCCTTGCACAACTAGAGTTTGATTTAACACTCCATTTGGGCAAGAAACTTGAATATGGGGTGGATTACATGAAGTACACCATTCTTGATCTTTCATGAGGTTTTTTCGGATAGGGACAATAGCTTTGGAAGAGGAGGGATTATTTAGATCAACAGTGTGGCATAACTTGTGTAATGGCTCCTTATCCTTGGTAAGAAGGTCTATTTAACTGGTAGTTTTCAAAATAAGGCCTCTAGGTTGATATTATTGATAAGGGGGCTGAGCTAATTGTCTTTTCATGGTCAGCATATCATTCCCAAATAATCTTAAAAGACTATTTATTTCAGTTAGCTCACTAGATTGGCTAGGAGGAGTTGTAACTTGATCAAATGGAGCTAGAATTGGGGCTAATATGGGAAAATCAAGAGGTGTGGAAGGAGTAGGGGTTGTAATTATGGATATAAATATATAAGAGGCCTTGGATCAATCTTATCATATTGCCACTTCATATGCATCAGGTAATGTATTTCATCCCATTGATTATATCATCACTAATACATCATTGTTCAAATTCATATAAGAATGCATAGCTCACAGTAGCTTGAGCATGGTTGGGATCCTATCCTAAGTCTTCTAAAATATATAGTTGAAATCAAACATGAATTCTTGGGGAGCTCTCTTTATAGTGTCAATTGCGCCACTAGTGACAAATGATCACTTCTATCTTCAAAATGCTTGAACAATTATTCTCCCAATTCATCCCAATTAGAGATATAATTAGGCCCCAATCCTTTATACCACTGAAAAGCTTTCCCTTTGAATGGAGAGGCTATAAATTTGATCCCTACATTATCTTGAGTTATATTATGCACAAAAAAAATATTATCAATATCTCTTAAATTCTCAATAGGAGTTGTGGAATTGTCTCCAATGAAATATGGGATGCTTTTAAGGGAAGCAATAGGTATGTCATCATATTGAGCTAGGTTGAGGGGAATACCACCATTAAAGGGAACAAAAACCTGATTTATTGTAATATCCATGAAAGGAATAGGGGTTAGCCTTCTTCTTGGTTGAGGAAACCTACTAAAGGGATGTGTAGATTGAGACCTTGGGGAAAGTAATTTTGAACCTCTATTTCTTCTTATAGGAGACTTGGATAATCTACTTCTTCTTGAATGAGATAAAAATAATTCAACAAATTTAAAATTACCTTTTGAATAATCTCTTATCTCTATTGAAATGAAACTATTACGCTGATCTAGAAATAGAAAGTTGTGGAGTCACCAAGTGCTTGTAAAATGTCTTCATTGTAGCAACTTGGTAAGAGTAACACCAACTTCTTAGCTAAAACTTCTTCAAAACTCTACACTCAATTGGGGTGAGTGTCCCACTGGGCATGCTATAAACCATTGTCACTTTGAGTTTCACCATTTGAGGAGGTGTTTTAGGCCTCCTCACCTAAGTGACTTGTGGAAACACTCCTAGGTTGTGGGTGACCTACAATTTGAGTGAATCTCTAGATAGGGTTGGTTCCCCTGGTGTATCACTAAAACTAACTCTAACTCTATTACTACAAAAGGAAAATGGAAATGATATTAACACAAAACATAAAAAAAATATAGATGATGCACTAGAATATCTCTACTTGCCTGAACATACATAATGAAGCTAAAAAAACTAATAGCATACACAACTCACAACTAAACAACTCTTTTGCATAAGTATTTTATAGGAAGGAATGGAGCTTGTGACAACACTTAGAAGGGATGACAAATGGCCTTATATAATCTCAAATGGTTGAAATTCCACAACTAAATATTGCATAAACCATTTTATGCACAACCTATAACCTACAAATGAGTAATTTTATCCATAAAGGTGAGAGAAATGGACAAAAAATCAAGGGGGGAAATCTTGACCACAAGAAGAGCATCAAAAAATCATATGAATTCACACAAGATAAAAATTTATGAGAAGGCAAAAACATTAGATTTCTATTGATTCAAAGGCCAATATTTAACAAGTATTCATGATTCAAAACCATAGCTTGTCATTATGAATTTACAAGGAGAGAGCCATATATTTATGTGATTACAAAAAAGAGAGAGAAATGAGAGAGAAACTTTAAGTAAAGGAAAAAATGTGCCACATCCCTTCATGCATAGTGATAAATCAATGTGGTATTTGTCTCTATGTGCAAAAGGAGTCAAAAGGTGGATCTTTAATTTGGACATGATCACCTCCCTCTTTTATCTTTGTCTCCCACCTTCCATGTGAAACCAAAAATGGCATCCCACTTCCACATGTGAGAGAAATATAGAATAGTGAACTTTTGTTTTCTTTCCCCATGTGCACATAAGATCCAAGCAAATTTCCAATCACCTTTTGACCATTTGAAAGACAAGAAAACCATAGCTCCAGCCAAAAAATGCACCCCACCTCACACATGTGAGAGAAATCACATGTGAATCACTTAAGGACAAAATAACTTGTCTTTTAGTGAATGTTACACCCCACCTTCACACATGTGAACTTTTCCTTATAAAATATTTTTTGTGGGTCATGCCACATCACATAGAATCCATCTCATCACTATGCCACATCACATTCCTAGTCACTGCTAACTCACCATAGTGAATAGTGATAGTGAATAGTGTCTATGTGAATAGTGTTCTCACTCCCAAGAGTAAGTAGTGTGTGATCTCATGATGATGTAGAAAATATTGCAACCATGATACAACCAAATGGTGACTAGAACTAGTTAACAATTATCTTGGAAGTCCTAGTTGGTGAAGTACTAGAAAAGAGCCTATGGTGGTGGATTAATTTGAAGGTGGACTCTTTGTTTATCATGAATATTTTGTTGATTGTCTCTCACAAAGAACAAGTGGTGGAATTGATCTATTTTTTGTGGCCACAGAATTTAGGGTGGATTTACTGGTGCAATTGGTAGATTTTCCACATGGGTCATATGATCCTCTCCCCTTCTCTGATAAGGATGGCTTGGGTTTCATTCTAATGGCATTTTTTGGGAATTTTAGAATCACTTCAATTCCCTTTTACATCTGGATGAGGAATTGGAGTCAATAAAATTGGAGGAAAAGGAGGTGATAAAGGAGGTGGTTATGCTAGTTATTGAAGCTATCAAGTCTCCTCTATCAAGTTTCAAGGCATGGTGAGATGCTCTTAGGTCTAAGGATCAAGTGGAAGATGTTAAAATCTTAGCTCAATGCCTTTTTATAGGTTTGTTTCCATCTCCAATTTTGGTTTCATAGGCACTGAGGGGGTAGGGCTCCTAGCTAAATGAGGTTAGTTGGATGTAGTGCAACACATGCTTTGGAACATTAGCAGTAAGCTGAAGGAGCAAGAAGTGGTAGTGTTAATTGCAGTTGGTGGTTTAGATCAATTGACTAGTAGAGTGGGGGATCTTCTCAGCTAGAATTTTAGGACTTATGGGATAGCAAGGTGGGTTGTCATAGTCGGGGTGGGTTGTTCTCTGAGGTGGTAAACATCTCAGATTAATGCTTGAATTTGGATTTTTTTTTACAACTAGCTATGTTTTAGGGGATGTTTGGTGTATAGTTTAAAATTTGTTTTGTAAAATCAAACAATATTAAATATAATAGTGTTCTGGTTATATATTATTTATGGTGTTTTATATTTTTTGGGGTCATATGCCTTATAATTTTTCCTTAAGCTAGGCCATTGGTTTTCCCCTTTTTATTAGATAGGGGTTCTTCCAAACCTGAAATTTAATAAAAATATATAATAATAATGTAATAATATACTATAATAATAATATATAATTTATTATTATTATATTATTGTATTTAATATAGTTCAATTATATATGTGTATGTATATATATGCATATATGTGTGTGTACATGTTATATATGTGTATATGTATACATTTATATATATATATACACATGTGTATATATATATACATGTATATTTATACATATATACATGTGTATATATATACATATATATACATGTACATATATTTACTATATAATATATATACTATATACATGCACATATATATATTATAATATATATTGTGTATATGTATACTATGTAGTATATATACTATATACATGTATATAAATGTACATATATATACTATAATATATATATATATATGTTTACTATGTAGTATATATACTATGTGCATGTATTGATGTGGCATCCAACCACATAAAGGATTCAACAATCCTTCCTACACTCAATCTCATAAAATACACATTCAAATATCTCATAAAATTACCTCAATTCTCATTAATTCAACATTCTCACATATACATATACATATTCAAAGCTTCAACAAGCTTACCCTCAACTCTCAATACATAAGTTAGCATTCCAAGCCAAGGAGGCAAAAAGGCTTCTCTCTAAGGCTACTCCCAAATTCACCTACCTCAACCAAGAATGGATACAAACATATATTAAAAAATATGAGGAAAGAAGGGATACAAAAAAACAACTACGTCCCACATCCCACATGGGTGAAAACATGACAAATAAAAAAATCTAAGGGAATGATATGCCATGTTCTCCACTTGAATTGATCATTTCTAAATATTAAGACTCCATCACCAAAGTTAGTGCCACCCTTCACATGTGAACACTATTGAATGAAAATATTAAAAGCTAGTCACATGTGCAAAGGTCAAAAGGAAGATCATCTTCTTTAGATAAGGTAGGTCACCTCCATGTGCCTTTTTTACCACTCTTTCTTGTTTCTACATGAGAAATTTGATCCATGACACCTATGCAATCAAGAATAGTGTTGTGACACCTCATTTAAATGAATGGTGTCTGCCACATCATCAATGAATAGTGTTAAATGAATAGTGTTTCTCCACCACATCATTCTCCTCTAGTTTAAAAACAACTCAGCTCTTATGATTTGTCATGATTATGTCCATGCCATTTATTCTAGAAAAAAATGAAAAGCACACCACTCTATTTTTGGTTGATAAAAGATTGCTTAGACCCTAGGATGCTCTTACATCAGACACCCAAGGTAAATAATGTGATATCTTGATCACATATATGGGGTAATTGGTAGAAACACTCTTTTGTTCACATGGGGTAATGACCATAGCATCCCCTTCCAACACACCAGTGCACTCAGAGAATATTTATTTTCTTTCTCCACTTCGAACATCTACATACTAGCTTTTCTAAAACTGTCCCTGTGGGACCACAAACCATCCTTATGGGATCACACATCTCATCCAAAAATGACACCTAAATTGTCCTCCTCTACAAATAGCTTAACCATATCTCAATCATCTCACATCTGGACTAAATCCCACCATGGAAAATTGACCTCTTCTTCCAAGATGCTCTATCAGGCATCTCACAATTCCACGTGAGCTCAAGCCCACCATTGTCTGTCCACCTCCACCAAAATCCCACCTATATATCTTCTTCCACCATCCAACCACCTGGTGGATCATCCACAATATCACATATCACCATCCCTTACAACTCCACTCTCATGGATGCAACTATATATGTCTTTTCTTCCACATGTGCACTCTCTTGCACAAAAAAATTATCCTCCACACTCTCATCCACATGTGCACTAGTTGGTGAAACATCCTCCACTTCTTCATCATGATCAAAATACAATTTTTCACCTTCATCTATATGCAACTCCTCATGGCTGCAATCTTCACTCTCATACCACAATACATGGTCGTAATATTCATCATCCTTCATCTCATTATGTTCACATACTTACATATAATATTTATCCCAAGTTTCTTCACAAGAAACCTTTTCAATTTTAGCATGATCCTCATGCTCTTCACTCTCTACATGTGCATTTACTTTCACATCTACCAAGATCTCCGAGTGTGCACTCACTTTCACCACATCCTCTTCATCCACAGCTTCATCCAAAGAAGCATGAAACTCTATATGGCTACAATTTTTATCTTCCTCCACAAAATCCATCTCCTCCAACTCAAACTTGTCAACTTCATTTCCATCACACACCAAAAAATCTGAATTCTCCCACTCATGTGAACACACAATCTCTTCCCCACAAATAAGGGGTATCCTTCATCAGGTTCAAGAAAAATAAAATTTGCATTCTCCTTCATGAGGAATCTATCTCCTATGGGTTGATCATATGAAAAAAATGTGTTGTATTTAAAGACAACCATATTCTTTTCACTCATTTTCTTCTCCTCTATCTTCAACTCTTCATGGTTTCACTCTTGATTCTTTGAAGTGGCTATCTCCTTATTCAACGTAGCCACCTTTGATCTCAGAGAGTTCATTATCTTTGACACCATCTCTTCTTCTTCACTTTCACATTCCTTAAATCTCTTTAACAATAATTATAATAATCTATCCCAAGTCTTCCATGTATCCATCCATTCTTCTTCTGGTGGTACTTTACCACTCTTATTTGTATTCTTCATACTTGTAAAACACATTCACTCTTCAATAATATCCTCTCCTCTCATATCCTCTACCCAAGGAATCAGAACTTTCTCTGATACCAATTGATGTGGAATCCAACCACATAAAGGATTCAATAATTCTTCCTACACTCAATCTCATAAAATATGCATTCAAATATCTCATAAAATCACCTCAATTATCATTAATTCAACATTCTCACATACACATATTCAAAGCTTCAAAAATATTACCCTCAACCCTCAATACATAACTTGGAAAGGCTTCTCTCTAAGCTTATGCCCAAATTTTCCTACCTCAACCAATAATGGATACAAACATATATAAAAAAGTATGAAGAAAGAAGCGAGACAAAACAACAACTACATCCCACATCCCACATGGGTGAAAACATGACAAAGAAGAAATTATAAGGGAATGATATGCCATGTTCTCCTCTTGAAGTGATCATTTATAAAGATAAAGACACCATCACCAAAGTTGGTGCCACCCTTCACATGTGAACACTATTAAATGAATAGTAAAATCTAGTCACATGTGCAAAGGTCAAAAGGAAGAACATCTTCTTTAGATAAGGCAGGCCACCTTCATGTGCATTTTTTACCACTCTTTCTTGTCCCCACATGAAAAATTCAACCCATGACACCTATGCAATCAAAAATAGTGTTGTGACACCTAATCAAGATGAATAGTATCTACCACATCATCACTAAATAATATTGTATGAATAGTGTTTTGACCACTATATCATATATATTATGTAGTATATATGCTATGTACATATATATACACATATATATACTACATATTATACATATATATAGTATATATATGTACATGTATATATACTATATAGTATATATATTATGTATATATTTATATACATATAAATATATATGTATACATATCCATAGATATATATACATATATATACTATATAGTATACATATACATAGTGTATATATATACATATATATGTATACACATATATCTATATGTATATATGTGTACATATATACTATATAATATCTATGTATATATATATATATATTATGTAGTATATATACTATATACATGTATATATATATAAATATATATATATACATATGTATATATCTATATGGATATGCATATACATATATATGTATCTATATATGTATATATAATATGTACATATATATGTATATTTATATGTATGTATATATATATGTCTATGTATGTATATATACATATATAATATGTATATGCATACACATATATACATATATATGTATATATTTACATATAAATGTGTGTATGTATACATACATATGTACATATATATTTGATATTGATATAAATAATATAATTATAATAATATCAAATATAATTATATATAATATATTATAATTTATTATATTTTTAACATATATAGTAACAATAATCTATATATTTTCATAATATTTATAATTATATATACATGTATGCTATATATCATATATACTATGTACATAGTATATATAATACATAATATTCATGTACATAATATATATACTACATAATATATATATATATATATATATATATATATATATATATATATATATATATAATGTACATATTTATTATATTATATACATAGTAATATAATATAGTACTATATTACTATGTATATTATATAGTATATATATACTATGTATATATAAATATATATGTATACATATGTATATACTTATATGGATATGTATATACATATATGTGAATTTATATATATATACATATAAGTATATGTATATATGTATGTATAATGTATATGCATATAATATGTACATAAATACATGTATACATATATAATATGTACATATATACATGTGTATATATATACTATATGATATACATAATAGTAATAGATATACATGTATATATATAGATACAAATATATGTGTATACATATATATGTATACATATCCATATAAATATATACATATGCATACATATATATCTATATGTACATGTATATACGTGTACATATAGATATATATGTATGCATATGTATATATTTATATGGATATGTATACACATATATGTTAGTATGTACATACATTTATATATGTACATATACATAAATATATATGTATATATACATATACATGTGTGTGGGGGTATATACACACATATGTGCATTTATATTTGATATTGATATAAATAATATAAATATAATAGTTTTAAATATAATTATATATAATATACTATAGATTAATATATAAAGTATTAGTAATCTATATATTTTCATAATATTTATAATTATAAATATATAATATAATTATCTATATTATGTAAGGAATGCATAACACAAATCGATATTAATAAAATAAAGATAGAAATAAAATATAGAAAATAAAACATAATAGAGACATAGATTTAACGTGGTTCACTCAATATGGGCTACGTCCACATAAAAATAGTCAGTCCTTATTATTCAATCCAACTAATGAAGGAAAAAAATTGAAATACATCCGCTACAATATCCTCTTCACCCACACACAATATGTTTTCATAATTATAATGCCCTCATATCAAAGGAGGGTTATATATTAGGGCAAAAATGCACAAACATAATTTCTACCATTAGATCTATGACCTAATAGTAAACGGTCCATATTTATTACAAAATTACAATATTTTATAATGCATTTTTAACAAAATTTTGCTTTAGAGGCATTTCTATTGAACCCCCATTAGGAGGGTTTCCAAGTAGGTCATCACCTCCCCCTAGACCCCCATGATGACCATAGTGGGGGGCATTGCTCCCCCACATCCCCCTGTCTAGAACCAAGCATCATAATAAGATCAGGTTCACCATCCAACAATCTCCCACTTGGAGACTAATTGTTGTAAATCAACCACTACAACTCTTCCTTGGACTTTTATTTAAACTTTGACCCTACCATGTTTCTCATCTCCTTTGTTATCCCTGAAGACCTATTGAAGCTGAACAACTCTCCAGCATATCTTTTTTGACTACTTTTGTTAGCATATCTATAGGATTCTGACTTATATAGATCTTTTCCAACTTCAGTTGACCATCCTCCAAAATTGAATGAATGAAGTGATACTTGAGTTGTATATGTTTATTTCTTCAATGAAATGTTGAGTTCTTTGCTAAATGAATCTCACTTTAGATATCACTGTACAACCTATAATCTTCCTTCTTATACCTTAAATTTTCTATGAATCATTGCATCCATGTCATCTCTTTGCTAACTTCTATAGTTACAACATACTCTACCTCTATAGTTGATAAAGCAACTATCTTCTATAATTTTGAAATCCAACTAACTATTGTATCACCAATGGTGAAAATATAACCTATGGTGCTCCTCTTACCATATAAATCTCTAGCCATGTCTACATCAACATATCTTTATAAGGTAACATTTGAACCTTCATAGCATAATCATCTATCAGTGGTCCCTCTCAAGTACTTAAGAATCCATTTGACTTCATCCCAGTACTCCTTTCCTAGATTATTCATAAACCTATTGATAACTCCCACTGCATGAGTAATATCTGGTCTCATGCACACCATAGCATACATTAAACTTCCAACTACTGAAGAATAGGGCACTTTGGACATATAATTAATTTTTTCAAATGTTTTAGAACATAATTCTTTAATTAATTTGAAGTGCCCTCCCAAAGGTGTACTCACTAGTTTTGCATCTTGCATATTGAACCTGACTAACACCTTATTGATGTATTCTTCTTAATACACTATCAATTTTTTATTTTTCTTGTCTCTTGTTATTATCATACCAAGGATTTTTATTTATAACACCCAAATCTTTCATTGCAAATGAATCTTTTAATTTTCTTTTGAACTCATTTATATCATGCATGTTAGACCCTATAACAAGCATGTCATCTACATACAATAACAAAATAATATAGTTGTCATTATCTAATATCTTAAAGTAAACATAGTGGTTATAATGACATCTACTATAACCTTGTTCTATCATAAACAATTTCAAATACCACTATCTTGGAGCTTGCTTTAAGCCATACAAACTCTTCTTCAACTTGAACACTATTTTCTCCTTACCTTTGATTTCGTATCCCTATAGTTGCTTCATATATATTTCCTCCTCCAAGTCACCATGAAGGAAAATAGTCTTCACATCTAATTGTTCAAGGTGCGAATCTTCTAGTGCTACTAAATTTAAAACAGTTCTTATAGAAGTCATTTTTACAATTGAAGAAAATATTTTATCAAAATCAATACTTTTCTTTAGTCCAAATCCCTTTACAACAAGTATGGCCTTGTACATATTTTTGACTCCATCTTCTTCTTTAAATCTATAAACCCATTTAATCTATAATGCTCTTTTACCTACAGGAAGCTAAACCAAATCCCACATTTAGTTATGTAATAAGGAGTTTATCTCCTCTTTCATGCCTTGCTTTCACTTTTTTAAGGTTTTTACATGCATTGCTTCTTCATATATTTCTCGCTCACCACCATCAGATAACAATAAATAATAAAGTGAAGGAGAGTATAGTTCAGGGAGTCTGCTTACTCTATTAAATCTTCTAACTACACTTTCAGGTGTTTGAGGTATTTGTTGTTATTATTGTAGTTATTACACACTCTAATTTTCTAGCACTTTTGGAATTTCATTTCTAGTGATTTCATCAAGTACTGCATATTTAGTATTTGGTTTTTCTTGTTTCTTTCCCTACAACTGATCTCTGTACATGACCTTCTCATTAAAGCTCACATCTCTACTCCTAATGATTTTGTGATTTTTAAAATTCCATAAATGGTAACCAAAATCATTAACTCCATATCTAATAAAATTACATTTCTTGGATTTTTCTTCAAGCTTGGTTTTATTTTATTTATCAATATGGATAAATGCTTCAGAACCAAAAGTATTTAAAAATGAATAATCTACCTTTTTACCTATACATGCTTCTTCTAAAATGCCACCATCTAAAGGACTTGAAGGCCCTCTATTTATTAAGTAAATAGCAGTATCTATAGCATCTACCTAAAATTATAAGGGTAACCTTGCATGTAATCTCATGCTCCTTGCAAACTCCATGATTGTCTTGTTCATCCTTTTTGACACACCATTTTGTTGTGATATTCTTAGAACCATCTTCTCTCTATGAATCCCATGAGAAGAATAGTAATTATCAAATTCTTTGTTATAGTATTCACCACTATTGTCTAATTTGACACACTTCAACTTAGTTCCTATCTCATTCTCAACCAAAGCTTTCCATTTATTAAAAGTATCAAAAACATCATATTTTTTTCATATGCAATAAACCCAAAAAATTTTAGTTGCATCATTAATAAGAGTAACATAATAATAAGAGCCACCAAGAGATGATACCTGAGCCAGTCCCCATATATTTGTATGCGCAAACTCTAATTTTTCATCTTTATATCTTCCTAACTCTAATAAATTTGACTCTCTTATGTTTTTCATACACACAATGCTCACAAAAATCTAAATCCACCTTCTTCAAATCTAGCAACAAATTATTTGAGTGGATAACTTGAATCCCCATCTCACTCATGTGTCCAAGTCTATGGTGTCATAATTTTGTATCCACTTTTGTATAAGCTAAAAAAATAGAAGTGTCAACATTACCATTAGATAAATATAATGTACCTACCTTCTCTCCTTTTGCTATTACCAATGATCCTTTAGTGACCTTCCATGAATTTTTTGTAAATGTAACTATGCATCACTCACTTCCTAACTGCCCTACTAAAATTAGATTTCTTATCAACTTAAGAACATGTCTCACATTTTTCATCAACCATTTTTTTTTATTCTATAATTCTATATGTATCTTACCCTTTCCTATAAATTTACAGGGTCCACCATCACCCAAATAAACCTGTCCAAAATCACCTTGAACATAGTCTTGAAAATATTTATTATGGGGTGCAACATGAAATGAAACCCCTGAATCTAAAACTCAAAAATCATTAATGATATCTAAATAAAATATTAAAGCATCTTGTAACACATCACCTACTACATTTGCTTCTTGATTTTTATCTTGTTGTCCATCTCCATGTTTTCCTTTTTGAAACTAACAATATTTCTTCAGGTGTCCTTTCTTCTCATAAATCTAGAATACCAAAATTTATCTAGATTTGGATCTTCCATTCTTATACTTACCATGATTCTTGAGGCCCTTTCCTCTATCCTTTTGTCTTCCCTTATTCTCCATAGTTAAAGCATTACCTGATGTCTCACCTATGTTTTTTCATCACATTTTCTTACTAAGAATAACACCAATAACATCATCAAACTTTAAAGTGTCTGAACCAGAGATAAAATTACTCATACCCATGACCAATCCATTCCATATTTTTGGTAATGAGCATATAATTAAAATATCCCTAAACTCATCATCAAAATTTACTCCTACAGATCTTAACTGATTAGTGACAGTGTTTAAATTTATTTAAATGATCAGCAACAGACCCACTTCTGATATTTCTAAACTAAATAAATGCTTCATAATAAATACCTTGTTGTAGGTTGAGGGTTTTTTCATACACTCTATCTAATGCCTTTATCACATCCATTGTCTTTTCTTTTAAAATATTGAAGGCCACTGACACTACCAAGCATAGGTGTATTATTCCTAGTGCCTTTCTGTCAAGAACCTCCCAATCTTCATCCTTCATAGTTGTCAAATTCTTTTCTATTCCACTAAATGGTAGGAAAATATTATTTTTATATATATATTCTTCCATTTGCATCTTCCATAGTTGGTAGTTTTGACCATTGAACTTCCTGACACTAAACCTGCCTTATTCTACCATTGCTTCCACTCGAACTAGGAACCCTCTCTTCCTACAAGTTTAATTACCAAATAAACCTTTGGATATGATACCAATTGTTATTAATATAGAACGTAGATCAATATTAATAAAATAAAGATGGAAATAAAATGCAAAAAACAAAATAGAATAGAAACATAGATTTAACATGGTTCACCCAATATAGGCTACATCCACACAAAAATAGCCAGTCCTTATTATTCAGTCCAACTAATGAAGGTAAAAACCTACAATACATCCACTATAATATCCTATTCACCCACACACAATATGCTACCATGATTATAATGCCCTCATATCAAAGGAGGGTTACATATTAGAACAAAAATACACAAACATAATTTCTATTGTTAGATCTATGACCTAATAGTGAACAGTCAAGATTTATTATTAAATTATAATATTTTATAATGCATTTTAAAAAAAAATACTTCAAGGGCACTACCCCTGAACCCCCATCAGGGGGCTTCCAAGTAGGTTGCCTCCCCCCTAAACCCCCATGGTGACCATAGTGGGGGGAGTTGCCCCCCCACACCCCCTGTCAAAAACTAGGTATCATAATAAGATCAAGCTCCACCATCCAACATATTATATATTATGTTTACAATTAGTATATATAAATATAGATTATAAAACCTTAATGTTTTACCTTAGATCAGTGGCATTGTAGCATTGATTGGAGGTGCATAATAGATGTGGATCACTATCATAATCAAGTTAACACTCATGACATTCTCACCCACCCTTGACAATTTAAAACTACCAATCAAAGATGTCACCACATTAAAAGTTGTGGACCCCTTTATAATGGGTGTAGGTCATGTGTATCCACTTTTTACCTTGAATCTAGGTTTGGTGTACAATATAGGCCCTCTATTGTCTAATATCCCCTGAAATACCCGTCATTTCTTGTAACATGCTCATAGGGATTTACTAGAATAATATAGTAATTAAATATTTACACAACACGTATTCTTTCATTAGATTACACCATGAGAATATAATTAGTGATATTAACATAATAATTAAGTATATTAAACATAATTAAATATGTAGCAATAATAGTTATTAATCACTAGCATCTTATGTAACATAACATAACTACACAAAGAAAGTAATTATAGTAAAATCTAGCCATAATTGATATAATAATATATTAATTACATTTCTAATAGGCATTATGCCTCAACATAAATACAATAGTAGATACATTGTTCCATGGAGATTGAGTCACTCTAACCCCCATATCTCTGATAATTTTAAGTGTAAAATCTATATAAGTACTATAGTGAGAAGGAAGAGCATCATCTGAGTGATTTTTTAAATCAACCATGGACCATTGATCCCCTACACAATCTCTCAAATATGGAATAACCCTCCATGGATGGGTAGATAGTGATGATGTGAGAATCTAGAGAGACATGCTAGTATCCATGTGCTATAATATTTCTACTGCATGATGTGTACTATAAAGAAAATATGTTCTAACATGATATCGCACAAGCATGTAAATCATACATATAAAATGATAATGTCTATCTAACATTACTTTGGCCACAATTTTTAAATATCTATTGATCTCTAAGATTAGTAAAATTCATACATCCCACTTGATCGGAGTACCTTCATCTGACATTGGTGGTCCTAAGTAAGCCATTGAAATCCATTTCACTACTTAGTTAGTACTAACAATGTGAGATTTGATTAACATTATTATAACCAACAGGTTCATGCAATTATTTCTACTATAGTGTAAAAACACATGCTAGCATAAAAAATAATCATGACAAACAAATTTATTTACCAAACAGGTAGAATACAACTAATTCTAAAGAATCTAATTTCTGTAAGTAAATACAATGTAATAAAATCAACATCTCAACACATATGGCGCATACTATTTTATTATAGCAGCAACAATAAAGAATTAACTTGTAAATCCAAAGTATAGTCTTTCTTTTCATTATGTTTGTTGAGAGGTTTTATCACATAAAATTAAAGCACCCTAGCCTTTATGTTTTTTACTTCACTATTTAATCAAAACTATAACAATAGGTGTTCATCCAATATATTCATAACTACTATATATATGTATGTGAACCTATGTTCACATATAAATATACAACATATATATTTATACATTGTTCATAATATTACTATGGCATTACCATTTATCTCAAGATTATTTTATTCAATAACCTTTTTATGAACAAGCATATAAATTTAAAAAGAGACTCTTTAATTCCTTTAGCCCCCAACTAAATTAGTAATTAACTCTAAATTAGATGTGGTATAATTTTTTACCCCAAAATTTTTCCACATTCTTTATTTTTATCTAAATATCCAAATACATACATCTTTGATTCATACTCTCAGGATACAATTTTTGCACAGTCCTTTAAGTATACACTTGTAATGTTTTAATTCATATAACTAAGTACATATACTCATAAAACTCTATAAATTCTTGTATTTGATATATACCAATTATATATATATATATACATATATACATATATATATATATATATATATACATATATATATATACATATATATATATATATATATATATATCTTATTTGAGTAAAAATATACAGTCATTGGTTTAAATATATACACCCTATTCAAATATTGTCTCAGTCTTTAGCTTGTTCCCATTTATATCTCAGTCTTGTGTATTTATATATCCACATAGTCTTCATAACATATAGTGTTTTCAAAAGACAAGACATAGCGGATACATATATAACATATGTATGTATGTGTGTGTGTGTGTGTGTGTGTGTGTGTGTGTGTGTGTGTGTGTGGTTCATAGTTAAAATAAACCCACACACAATTGACATATATATACATATGTATATATGTTTTCATTTTTTATTGATAACTTTCAATGTTAATCAACATACTTATAACTGTATATTCATTTAGTCACATAATACATAGTCTGACTGTATGTCTAATTACAATGTTAAAAATAAACTTACAACATTTAGCTTCAACATAACTATTTATGTTCTAAGTTTTGAACAATAGATATATCTATTTATATCTTCATACATATATTTATATATGCCATGTTCACATATATATACATAGGTCATATATGAATATATATGTACTCTACATCTGTATTAATCTTAAATACTCAAACCTTGTGTATACAAAAATATAACAATTTTGTTCATAATTTACATATCAAATTTTACATAGTTCATAATCAAGTTGACAATACACACATTAACTTCATTATATATTTATAAAATTGAAATAAACAGTATATATATTACTCAATTTATATCATTTGAAAACCTTTTACCTCAAACCCAGTTAATATATATCAACCCAAATTTATATATATTCCTATATACAAATATATATCTATATATATGTATATAGTTTCATTCCCATCAAGTCATTTCTTTATTTCTGAATCCATTATATATATATATATATATATATATATATATTACACTCATGTATATATATTTAAATATTTAAACTCAGTTATGTGTATATATACTATAATTTCATTTACACAAGGTTTTGATTTAAACTAGGGCATTGTATTTTTATGAATTTAAATCTATTATACCTAATGACTCAACACCCAAAACAAACCATTTTGAAGTCTTAGGGTTTAAGAAGGTATTTTGGCTTAGTTTTGTGGATGGCCAAGCCATCCACAAGGCTAAGCCTGTGTTCTATTTCAAATTTATATTCATTTCTAAACCCTATGAATTCAAACCATATACAATAATTATGCAAGTAATTGAAAGTAATTACTTCACCAACCTAGTAAGTAGCTTTCAAAACGGAGACAAGATGAACTTTAATCCTTTTTCCTCTTTGCTTTGTATTTATCTTCTCTTCCTCTCCATACCCCATTCTCTTCTCAGCACGCCTTTATTCTAATCTACTTTTCCCATCAAGATTTGCATGAAAATTTCTTCAACTCATAGTTACCATGCAAACTCTGTGCTTTTCCAATTTAACAGTCACTTACAACCAGTTAACTACCATTAACCATGCTTATACAAACCTTAATTCAAACTTTCCTTAATTCTTTAATCATTAAAATATTCATTTTGAAATTATGGATGTCAACCTACATTTCATGAATGAGTATTCCATTTCAAAGTCTACTTTTAATCATTTAGAAAATGATAACTACACTTTAAAATCTTAAAGCAGTCCATGTATGACAAAAATATTAGGTTTAGCTCTTAGGTTAGTATTTTAGGATAATTCAAACTCCTTAAATATAAAATAAAGGTAATTATCTCCTTTAACAATGTCAATTATCTTCATATATCAAAATGATAGACCAATCAATTATTAATTTTAATTATAACAAGATAATTGCTTGAGTCATTATAGTGTATATAAGCTATATACGTTTTTAATTATTTTAATAACTTGATATATATTGATATTCTCGAATATCAATAATATCAAGCTTAATGTTCTAAAATATTTTAAAGACATTTTGTTAGTCTATTATTAATAGTAATCAGATATTCTCTATTTGATTTATGTTTCATAATAATAAACAAACATAAGTAAAGTAATCTTATATAATTATACTACAGCATTAAGTACCAAGTCTACATATAATATACAAATGCAATCACATATAAGATTTATTTCATATCTATGTACTAACATTTAAAATGCACAAAATTTAATGTTCAACTATGATTAAATTTCAAAATGTACTAACTCTATCAATCCAAACACACAATGCATATAACATATTAAATCTAATATGGTGTGTACAGGGATTTAGTAGTTCCTCTATCATCCTTCATCATATTCATCTACGTCACCCTCTCTGATGATGCTCTCCCCCTATCATACTCTAAGGGATGAACTCTCATGCATCTAACTCATGACAAGAAGGTAGTTAGTCAAATACATCATAATATATAAATCATAAAATAATTCTATAACAACAAACATAACATAATAATTATGTATAGAATTCATAATTAGTCATCTCATAATCATTAAATCTAAGTAACATACATCTATCTCATAACAACATATGACTTAAAATTTAGTTAAAAAGTAATAAATCAATTTAATAACCATAATAATCCATGGATAATTAGGTAAATCAGCTTAATGAGAGAATCGTGATGTAACATTTCCCCTCACCATCAATGCCCAACTCACCTTGAAATATTTATGTATGTATGTAAGTACGTAGGTAAGTACGTATGTATGTGTATGTATATATGTATATCTACATATGCATATATATATCATAATATAATACATTATATAACTGATGAGATGTGAGTGGATTGGTAAAGTGGCTTAGTAATGTTCAACCCCACTTAGGATCAAATCTCATTGGATGTGTGATACTAGTTGTGGCCATTTGTGGTGTATTTGATACCTATTGGTAGTAGATCTAGTAATCATGAGGCTAGTTATGAATATATGTGGTGTATTCAAAGATCGTTAATTATTGATCTAGTAATCATCTAGAGATTTTGGGCCCTGTATATGTCCCAAGTTAGTTCATATCTCTCGTTAAAAAGTGATACATATATATTAAAATGTGATGTTGAGCTCTACCAAGGTTTGGAACTTACTTCATTTGGGTGATCTACTTTCTCTTTCTTGATTGGATCAACCAAGGATTTTGATAAATTGGTAGTGATTTCAATAAATCCTCTAGGGTGGAATCCTTCCCACCAAAAAACCTTCTTTCAGATAAATGGTGGTTGGATCAAGTAGTTTGGTTTCAAAAATGGAGATCAATGCCCTTGTGAAGGTGATAGGGAAAAAAGATTCAAGATCCTAAATTTAGAAGTAAAACAACATACATGCAAGCAACATACTAAAATTTGATCACCATGCTACATCTAGCATAAATTAAGAAGAATATAGTTGAATTACATGGTTAAATCCTAATCTATAAATTCCTAGGAGTCTAACTAACTCTAAAATAATTGCATACATCAACAAGAAGGAACTAGAAAATGAATGGAGAATACGAGCTAAAAATTTGAGTAAAAGGTTATTCATTGAAATCTTCACTAATGAATTAGACAAAGATAAAGTGTTTAGAGGATGATCGTATTTCTTTATAAATATGGTCATTTCAATGAAACATTGGCACATTGATTTCTAGAGGAACTCTCAATGATGGCACTAGTTTGGATCCATTTGTATGCACTACTGCAAAAATATTAGTCCAAGTATGTCTTTCAAATTATATTTAATACCATTGGAAAACCTATCAATATTTTAAAACCATACCATGTCAAGGGTCTTTTTAGCTATGCTAGAATTTATGTTGATATATATCTCAGTTAACCCATCCCCAAGATCATTACTTTGAAAGCAAGAGAATTGGAATGGGTGTAAGATCTAGATTATGAGAATATTCCCTTTTGTTGCAAAAGTTATCATGAATATAGACATCTTAGAAAATGTCCCACACTCCTAAAAATTAATATTTATCAAAAATTCCATGAAACAAATGAAAAATATTTAGAGGGATTTGTGGAACCAAAAATAAAATACACAACCAAGAGTAAGACTAAAATGGTAAAGAAATATGTCCCAAAAGAAAGTGAAAAAGACATCAATGAAAAATCCATGTAATGGAAATAACAAAATCTATTCCAGAAACATAACATTTTAAGAAATAAAAAATATGGAAATTGAGGATATTACATCAAAATATGGATTCAAGGAGAACTTATAAAATCTCCTCAAATAACCAAACATAGGAAACATAGATCAACAAAAGGTCAATCATCATCAGGATAATTAATCATGGTAAAACATCACTAGAAAGGGTATAAATCACAAGGAAAGTTGGACAAGTTAGGAAGGAGAATATGATTAAGATTTGGAAATGGAAGAGGCTAATATGGGCATCCTTCAAACACTAAATTTAAATTCAAAAGGAATCTTTAGCAAGAGAAATAGAGGAAGACCTAGCAAAAATAAGAAGACGCAATGAATCTATGGAATTCATTAGAGATGGGACCCAAATCCAAGTAGAAACCCTTTTGGTGAGCACCAAGTGAAATAAATTATCACAATGAAGATTATATCTTGGAATATAAAGGTCCTCAATGTCCCCTCAAAAAGGAGAGCATTTAAATAGCTAATTAATCATAACAACCCAGATGTTTTGATGCTACATGAAACTAAGTTGGAACATTTTTTAGAACACATCAAAGGTCTATATAGAAGTTTGAGAAGAGAAATAATGAGTGATGTCATTAGTACTGTCAGTGGTATGGCTTTTCTATGGGATCCCAAAGTATTCCACCTTGAAAATTTTTAGGTTCACAATCAATATGCCAAGTGTAAAGTGGTGTTTATTATTTTGGAGCTTAGCTTTTATTTGATTAACATATATGGTTCTTAGAATATGGGAGAAATAGAACAAGCTTGACAATAGAATGTTGACCAAATTAAGGTAAATGCAAATTATTTTTGGATTATCAGTGGCAACTTCAACACTAGATTGGATGCTTATTAAAATAAAGGAGGAAATATGAGAGATAAATATAACTTGAACCTCCACGAATTTGTGTAAAGAACAAAGTTATGAGATCTAAAAACCAAAAAAAGGTGGTTTATTTGGAATAACAAAATAAAAATAAAGGATCTTATTTTGGAGAGACTTGATAGTATTTTAGCCTCTAATAATTGGATCGAACGCAACATAGTCTTGGAAACTGAGGTTCTCAACTTGATAGGTTTTGATCATGTTGAAGAATTGACCTCATTTGGGTCCTTCTTAGGTTTATAAAGTTTTCCTAAGTCTTAGTTATGTGTGTATTTATTATATTTATAAATAAACTTTATTCCTACCTTCCACTTGTATTTATAGTTAGTTACATGTAACTCTCCCTCCCCCACTTATCACACACTTCCTTCCACTCTCTAAAGTAATTGGCTACAAGTGGTACACATATAGGAGACTTGTAAGGTAATAATGGGATTCCTTGTAACTTTCATTCTCTTCTTATACCTCTATAAAATAGGCCTTCTTCTCTTCATTTTCTCACTAAAATCTAATAACTTTCTCTTTTTATCTTGTGCTCTTGATTCAATATTGTACTTGTAAAGATTTTGGTTGCAAGCCTTCTAATAAGATCACGTAGATTTTTCTATGATATGCTCGGTTTTCGACTTTAAAATCTTATCTCAACTTGTGGTTTGCACCTTGAGAGGTAACTTAACTTCTTTCTTATTTTTAGTTCTGCACTTTCAACATTATTTATAAATATTTTTGGCATAAATCCTTTCATGGCATTAGAGCTTTGGATATTTATTGTTTATTCTTGAGAAATTTTTGCATATTTGGAAGCAAAAAAAAGATTTTTCTTCTAACATTCTATTTTTTTCTCCACGTTAATTGCTTTTAAATAATTATTTTTACCTATGATTTTTATTCTGCCTTCTAACCTTTTTTTTGCATGTTTCTCAAAGAAAGTTATCTATCATTATGTTTTTTAATGATTCTTGTTTTTTATTATTTGGTTCACCATCTTAGTTGTTCTTGGTGTGAGTTAGAAAAAAGACTTTAATTTTAGCGTAGTTAATCCATTAATCATTCCTTGCTTTAAAATCTATTTTCTCCTTGTGTTAGAATTTTTTTTGTGTAATATGTTTAGCTCTTACACTTTGTTTTACAACTAACACATTGTTTTATGGGTATAATGCATTATTTTTCAAATCCATCACTTCATAATCATGTTTTGAAATGGCATTCAAATTAGCCATTTTTTAGCATTTAAAAATTTTATGCACAAAATTGTATTTCAAAATGAAGAAATAACTACTCTTAAACATCAAATTACATGTCAAAATGATACTTTAACTGCTTTGAACAAATATTTTGATGAAAAAATGAATTTTATGCAATCATCTACTGATGCATTAACTACTAAATTTGTGTCTTTTACTAATGATAATAGCTCTAATGATGATGAATCTACTTGTGCTTCTAAACACACTCAAACTCATGAGAACACTTCTTTTACAAATTCTAGCTTAAAAATCATGCAAAATATGAGTTATTCAGGTGGTACACTTGGTAAGTGTCAAGATGGTATTCTTGAACCTCTTTTGTCTACTTTCAATGCAAATTTTAAAGGTCTCAGTTATGTTGATTCTACTAATTTACATGCTTCTAATAAAAATTTAACAGTTTATTGTCCTTCACATCGAAAAACCTATAATGTAATTTTTTTTATTATACTATTTATAATGTTTATGCTTTAGTTAAAACAGCTAAATCTTGTGCACATTATAGAAATTAAGGGAATCGTATATATAAATGTTGTAAATTATATGCATGCAAATATTATGGTAAATTTATGCATGATAATTTGCATTATTAGAAAACAACTAAATCTCCTACCTCTATGGATAAAATTGTTTGGATTTGTAAATAAAATAAATTTTCTAAAGACTTTGATATGTCTTCTTGAAATAATTCTTCTACTACTTCACACAAAATATCTTTTATAAGTGACACATCTTCTTTGTCTCTATTTTGATTAACTTGAATATTATATGTATTCTTTGATTTTTTGCAAATAATATATGTTTAATTTAGAGATTTTATGACTAACTTCTTTTTCTGTAAGTTTACGCACTTTATGATGAAAGTTGTCTTTGCTCAAATTTGCCTAATTGTACATCTAAGTTTATTATATTATGTATGTAGATTGTATTTTGATGACATATTAGTAACTTAACTCAAAAGATTGGTGTTAGTTTGTTTATCTTATAGGTTTTTGTGGATCACTACTCATTTTTGTTGGTCTTTATTCTATTATAAATCAATCACATTGTTCGAAGAGCATTTTTGAAGAGGTGATCACATTTTCTTCCTTACAACTTTTGGTGACACTTTCTCTTCTTTCTCTCTTATATTTTGTAATTCTTCTTGAAAGAATTTTCTATGAAAGGGTATTATTATGTAATTTCAACTCCCTTCTTATTTTTAAAGGTTATCTCCACTTTTGTAACCCCAAATTAATCTTAAAAGAAAGTAATGAAAAATTAACCTTATTTGACTCTTTTATAGGTTTATAAGATTTTCCTAAGTCTTAGTTATGTGTATATTTATTATATTTATAAATACATTTTATTTCTATTTTTATGAGGTGTCACTCACTTTACTAATCCACTTATTAGATTTAGAGTTACTTTCATGTAACTCTCCCTCCCCTACTTGACATATATTTTCCTCCACTATCTAAGGGAGTAGGTCACAAGTGATATACACATAAGAGGTTTATAAGGTAATAATGAGATTCCTTGTAGCTCATATTCATTTTTTTTAGCTCTATAAAATAACCCTTTCTCTCTTAATTACTTCACTAGAATCTAATAGCTCTCTCTCTTTTCTTCTCTTGTGCTCTTGTTTCAATCTTGTACTTGTGGAGATTTTGGTTGAATGTCTTCTAATAAGATCATGTGAGTTTTTCTCTAATACGTTCAATTTTTCACTTTAAAATATTGTCTCAACTTGTGATTTTTACCTTGAGAAGTAACTTGGCTTCTTTTTTATTTTCATTTTTACATTTTCAATGTTATTTAAAAACGTTCTTGGTATAAATGTTTTCATATCATTGGCCTATAGCCCTTCATATAGTGCATGATGCCCAACCATTAAAAACTCCTTTTGGATTTGAAAAAATATGGATTGAAAATCCTAATTTTTATGACTTTGTTATCCATCAATGGAAAGCTCCTAACAACATATATTGGACCAAAATATATCTATTTTTTCATAAGCTTAAATATTTAAAATATGCCTTAAAGAAATGGAACCATTATTTCTTTATAAATATATTACAAGGAAAAAAGGATTTGGATAATACAAGTGGAGAGATACAGGAGCTGAGAATGGAAAGCCAAAACTCTATAGACCTATTGAATGAAGATGAAAAAACTGCATAAAAAATTGAATATATTTAAAGAAAAGAGGAAATCTATTGGAAGCAAAAATCCAAGGTGAGATGGTCAATGGAGGGAGATTATAATGCTAAGTTTTTTCATGTCTCATATAAATTTAGAAGACAATGAAACCACATTAGAAAATTGGAAACTATGGAAGGTGCCATCCTAGAAAAATTTAAGGAAATTTAAGAGTATTTGGTGACATATTGAGAAGATATTGTCAAGCATGATGACTTGGATAATCAAGATGATCAAGAATTTATCTTGATGAAAGTCTCGCAACTGTTAACCCCATCAAATAATAAAAATTTGATGGATCTTATTTCCCTAGAAGAAGTTAATAATGTTGTCTTTGACATGGCAGGAAACTAATTGCATGGTCTTGATGGGTTCCCTACCCTCTTATTTTAACACTTTTGGGACCTCATTGGGAAAGATATCAAGAAAGTGGCACATGAATATAAATAATCCAAATGCACGCTTAAATACCTTAACTCTATCTTTCTTGTGCCTATTCCTAAAAAATATGAAACCAGAACCCTGGAGGATTTTTGCATAATATCTCTTTGTAATTCCATAAACAAAATCATCTACAAAATCATTACGAAGAGGCTTTACAAATTCCTTCCCAAACTTATATCTAAGGAATATAGAGTATTTTTTATTCAAACATTGGGTTTATCTTTTTGATAAATCAACAACTTTTAAAATCAAATATTTGAAACTCTCAATTCCTAAATTAAAATAGAATTTGTATTGGAATTTTCAATTTGTTAATTAAATAAAATAGGAAATGGATTTTCAAAATATGTAAATTTTCAAAATTTATTTTAAAAAAAATTATTTTATTTTAAATTAAAATGTAATTTATCTGAACAATTCTGATTATAAGTTATTCTATAAACTTGTCTAATTCTATTGTTTAGTTAAAATATTCAACTCATATTTTTTATCCTCTACAAATAATCCAAGTTTATAAAAACTTTATAGTCTACTTGAATTAAAAACTAAATATTAATTTCTAATTTCTATTGAAACTAAATATTAATTAAGGAAAATTAAAAAAAAATAGATCATAGAGAAGAAATCAAAAAATGACATAGAAGATTTATTTACAAGGTTCACCAAATGACTACGTCCTTGAGTCCACTCTATGAGTGTTCTGATCTATTAAAAAATCTTTGAGAATAATTGCAAAACCTTTCTCTGAGTAAATTATAATTCTTCTTTACCAGATAATTTATTTGTGCAATAAATAAAAATAAACCTCTTTAATTACCTAAGGTTCTTATTGCCTCTATAATATAGATATATCTCTATGTGAAAAATCTCTTTGTCTAAAATCCCCTACTTCTCTAATAAATCTCCTTCCTACCTCAACACTACTTAACGTTGACTAGAAATTAATCAATTTCCCTTCAGAGGCACCAACAATTTTTACGAATTGGGTTTTTCCTATTTCGATAGCACGGCTTGCTGGTATTTCCTCTACCTTCATACATTGGCTGAGAATATTTTTTTTTTAATAATAATGAGTTTTTCTCATTTTTGGGTTGACGTTTCATTAAAAATAGGCCATATACAATTTGGTGCTAAAAACAATTTTGTGATTAAAGCCAGTTATAAACCCTTTGCCATCAATGTTTCCACATAAAATACCTATCAAGAATCTTCGATAATATTTAAAGAATAAATTGCCATGCCAATATGCCAACTACATGTAAAGATCAAGATTGACATTTCAAGATCAAGATTGGAATTAAAAAATAATCAATGCCACATATTTTTTTAATGTAGTAATAATAATTATTCTTACTTTGAATGTATAAATAATGCGTTGCATGTTCTTAAGCCATGTATTGGTACCAAAAATACATCCACATACATGTAAATCTCCACTAAAATAAAAACATGATCTCCCCACTAAAATAAATCAAGAATCAAATATCTTTCCATCAATCGTATGATTCTTTGCAAGTGGAAGAAATAAAGTGGAGTTTACTTTATGAGATTAAATAATTAAAATATTCCCATGACTTTCTTTAACAAGCCTCCAAAAAGTCAATGCCACATTTCTTTGGTGGAAGAAAGACTTGGATTTTAAATAACCACATCAATTCTTTAAAACAATCTTTATATATTTTTCATAATATAAAAGTAGTGGGATTCTTGATTTATGGGATAAAGATTTAAATATCTACATGGGAGTAGAAATAGTATATTTTTGAGACTTAGATAAATAAAATATCCAATGGTAGATTAAAAACTATTAAATGAGATATTTAATTAATTAAATATATCACATGATAAAATAAAAAATCATTAAATAAGATATTAATTAATTAAATATATTTCTCATGATAAAATAAAAGATACCATTAAAAAGGATATTAATTAAATAAATAAATTTATTCCATGGTAAAATAAAAAATATATTGAATAGAATATTAATTAATTAAATATATTCCCATGGTAAAATAAAAGGTACTATTAAATAGGATATTTAATTAATTAAATGTATTCCATGGTAAAATTAAAAAACTATTAACTAGGATATTAATTAATTAAATATATATCCCATGATAAATAAAAAATACCATTAAATAGGATATTAATTATCTTGAACCATATGAAGAGTGAAAATCTTCCATACCAAACCTCCCCAATATGACTTTTTTGATTCTCAAAAAGTCAAATCACTCTCTAAAGCTGCAAACAATTTTGAAAAATACCGCTGTAAAATATCATGGTAATGATTTAAAAATCAAACTGAATCCTTGAAATGCTAGTGAAAGAAATATCTACTCTATACCAAATTATAGATAGAAGTAAATTGCATGCTTAATATATATACTAAAATGCAATTTTTCTCAAAATAGACATATTAATCATGCCCCATATAATCTGCATATATTGTTTTCAAGGTTTTAAAATAAAGTTTTTCCAAAACTCAAATGTAAGAAAAATAAGTCAAGTATGATAAACCTATCCCTTAGATTTTCTCTGTAAGTTACAACAATAAACCAAATTCTAAATCTTAAAATTATTTGAAAATATCTCCAAGTTTAAATCTGATTTAATTCTTTAACCAATGCATCAGGAACTCAAAAATTTATTTAGGAGAGTAAATAGAGCTTATCAAAACCATAAACATGAGAAAATAATCTAAATATGATAAACCTGTCACTCAGATTTTCTCACAGGTGGTAGCATCAAAATTATTCAAAACTAAAATATAGTCCTTTCAATTTCAATAAAGTACCAAAATTGCTTTGAACTTTTATATCATAATAAAATATCATAGTTATGCAAACATGAAACTAAGGAATTACTTACCAAATCACTTAACTAGATTTACTTAGATTTTATCTAAATTTCTGCATGGGTTATAGTTGAAACTGTTAGTTTAACAATGCTTTCCTTTGTCACAACTTTTCAATGTTATTTTGGATGAAGTTGCCAACACCTATTAATCTCATGTCTTTTCTTGTTACAATGAGTATAAAAATGTTTGTCCACTTAGAAAATATAATCTTTCTACCATTCTCAGAACACTATCTAGGAGAGTGGTCTTTCAAAATATTTCCTGATAAAGATTTATGTTTCCAACATTTGGCTACACAATGGTTAGACAATCCACAAAAAGTACATGGATAAACATACCATAAATTTTGTATGCCATAATCAAAAATAACATTGAGTATATTTAAGTTGTCTAATAAAATTAGAATCAACATTATTTTAAGTGTGATGAAAATAATATGTTTTACCTTCCATCTGAGATGGTTTACACTTTTTTGTAGCACCTCTTGCTTTTGCTTTCTTAGAGCATTCACCTGTTTCATTTTGAATACCAGATCTATATCTCAAACCTACATTATGAGGCTTATCCTCTATCTGAGTAGGATTTGTAATGCTTTAGCCATCTTTTCTAAGACCTCTTTCATTAAATCTCATTTTAATAAGTAATTTTGATCCTATACCTCTAGTATGTTGTTCAAACTTTTTTTTTTAAAAATTATCAGATTCATGATTGAAAAGAAAAGTAACTAGTGACTCATATTCACTTACAGTGCTTAATGAATCTATTTGTGCACTTATAAGAGAAGAAGGTCATGTATGCATAATAGACCTTTTTTTATCCTTCGTGTCATCATCATTTTACAAATTTGACAAGAGATCATCCTTGGCTTACAACTCTTTTTTCAAACTTTCAATCTCCTCTTTCAAGAATTAAAACTTTACTCTTAGGAAAGAGTTCTCTTCTTAAATCTGCATATTAAATACTTCAAGCTCATTAAGTTTTTCTTGTTTGAACAACTTGCCCATGGTTTCTTGTTCTTGCAAATAACATGTACTTTCAATATTGCAAATAGAGTAAACAACAATCTACAAAGAATCCAACACTGAAATGAAAATCAAATTTCTACATAATCAGAAGCTAATCCATGCATTCTAACTACTCTAATACCAAAAATAATCTAAAAATTGGGTTTATCATTTTTTATAAATCAATAGATTTTAAAATTAAATATCTAAAACTCTTAATTCCTGAATAAAAATAGAATTGGTAGCAAAATTCTTAATTTTTTGATTAAATAAAATAAGAAATAGATTTTCAAAAATATGTCAATTTTCAAAATTTATTTAAATAAATTGACTTTATTATCTGAATAATTTTGATTATGAGTTATTCTGTAAACTCTTCTAATTTTTTTATTTAGTTAAAATATTCAATTGACATTTTTCATCCTCTGTAAATAATTCAAGTTTATAAAAAATTTACAATCTGCTTGGACTAAAAATTGAATATTAATTTTCAATTTCTCTAGAAACTAAATATTAATTAAGTAAATTTAAAGAATTTCATATCATAGAGAATAAATTTTAAAAATGACATAGAAGATTTGTTTACGAGGTTCACCAAATGACTACATCCTTGGGTCCACTTTATAAGTGTTTTAATCTATTAAAAATTCTTTAAGAATAATTATAAAACCTCTCACTGAGTAAAATAGAATTTTTCTTTACTAGATAATCTATCTATGTAATAAATAAAAATAAACCTCTTTAATTTATGCGAGGTTCTTGTTGCCTCTATAATATAGATATATCTCTGTGTGAAAAAACCCTCTGTGTAAAACCCTTACTTCTCTAAGAAAACTCCTTCCTATCTTTGTAAAATACCTTGCAGTTATATATTTCTCAATGTTATTTGGCGTTGGTTGGATATTAATGAATTTTTCTCCAAGGGTACCAGAATTTTTTTTTAATTGAGTTTTTCTTATTTTGAAAGCATGGTTTTCTAGTATTTCCTCTGACTTCACATAGATAATAATTATTGTTTTCTCATAATAATGAGTTTTCTCCATTTTTGGTTTGACATTCCATTAAAAATGGGCCATATACAATTCTAGAACTAAAAATAATTATGTAATTAAAATTAGATATAAACCCTTTGCTAAATAATTTGTTTGTGTAATAAATAAAAATAAATCTCTTTAATTTACCTGAGGTTCGTGTTGTCTCTGTAATCTAGATATATCTTTGTGTGAAAAAATCTTTTGTACAAAATCCCCTACTCTGAGAAACCTACTTCCTACCTTTGTAAAATAACCTATAGTTATATATTTCTCAACACTACTTGACGTTGGCTGGACATTAAAAATTTCCCTCCAAAAGTACCAACAATTTTTTAGAATTGAGTTTTTTCTATTTTCATAGTATGACTTTCTGGGATTTCCTCTGGGTTCACACAGAGAATAATTATTGTTTTCCCATAAATATAAGTTTTCTCCATTTTTAGGTTGACGTTCCATTAAAAATAGGTCATATACAATTCTAGCATTAAAAATAATTATGTAATTAAAGTCAGTTATAAACCCTTTGCCATCAATGTTTTCACATACCATACCTATCAAGAATCTTTGATAATCTTTAAAGAATAAATTATCTCACCAATATGCCAACTACATGTAAAGATCAAGATTGACATTTCAATATAAGATTGACATTAAAAAATAATCAATACCACATATTTTTCAATGTAGTAGTAATTATTATTATTATCACTTTGAATGTAGAAATAATGTGTTGTATGTTCTTTAAAAAGATTACCACACTAAGACTCTAGTTCGTAAGCCATGTATTGGCACTAATAATATATCCACATACATGTAAATCTCTACTAAAATAAAAACATAATCTCCACACTAAAATAAATCAAGAACCAAATATCTTTCCATCAACCGTATGATTTTTTGCAAGTAGGAAAAATAAAATAGAGTTTAAATTATGAGATTAAAGAATTAATATATTTTCATGACTTTCTTTAACAAGCCTCCAAGAAGTCAACTCTACATTTCTTTGATGAAATAAAGACTTTGATTTAAAAGAAAATATGCAATCATGCTTATCTTAAATAATCTATGATTAAATTACCACATCAATTCTTTCAAAGAATCTTTTTATCTTTTGATAATATAAGAGTGGTAAATTTTTTGATTTATGGAATAAAGATTTAAAAATATATCTCATTTTAAATAACTATCCACGTGAGAGTGGAAATAGCATATTTTTAGGACCTGAATAAATAAAATATGCAATGATAGATTAAAAACTATTAAATAGTATATTTAATTAATTAAATATATCACATGATAAAATTAAAAAATTATTAAATAAGATATTAATTAATTAAATATATATCCCATAGTAAAATAAAAGATACCATTAAATAGGATATTAATTAAATAAATATATTCCATGATAAAATTAAAAAAAAACTATTAAATAAGATATTAATTAATTAAGTATATATCCCATGGTAAAATAAAAGATACCATCAAATAGGATATTTATTTAATTAAATATATCCCATGGTAAAATAAAAAAATATTAAATAATATATTAATTAAATAAATATATATTTCATGATAAATAAAAAATACCATTAAATAGAATATTGATTAATTATCCCAAACCATATGAAGAGTGAAAATCCTCCAGATCAAATCTTCTCAATTACATCCTTTTGATTCCCAAAAGGTCAAATAACTCTCTAAAGATGCAAACAATTCTACAAAATATCACTGTAAAATATCATGATAACGATTCAAAAATCAAATTAAATCTCTGAAATGTTAGTGAAAGAAATAACTACCTAATACCAAATTATAGATAGAAGTAAAGTGTCTGCAATGCAATTTTTTTCAACATAGACATACTAATCATGCTCCATATAATCTACATACACTGTTGTCAAGGTTTTTAAAAAAAAAAAAAACTCAAATGTGAGAAAAATAATCCAAGTATGATAAACTTATCCCTTAGCTTTTCTCTACAGATTACTCCAACAAACCAAATTCCAAATCTTAAAATTATTTGAAAATATCTTCAAGTTTAAATATGAATTAATTCATTTACCAATGCATCAGGAACTCAAAAACTTATTTAAGAGAGTAAATAGAGCTTAGTAAAATCATAAATGTGATAAAATAATCCAAGTATGATAAACTTGTCACTCGAATTTCCTCAGAGCTTGTAACTCTAAAATTGTTCAAAACCAAAATATATTCATTTCAATTTCAATAGAATACTAATTGCTTTGAACTTTTGCATGCTAATAAAATATCACACCTATACAAACATGAAACTAAGGAATTGCTTATCAACCCACTTAATTGGATTATCCTTAGATTTTATCTGAGTTTTTGCATGGATTATAGTTAAAATTATTGGTTTAAAAATGCTTTCCTTTTTCAAAACTTTCTAATATTATTTCAGACAAAGCTGCCAACACCTATTAACCTCATGTATTTTCCTGTTACAATGAGTACAAAAATATTTGTTCATTTTTTTCAAAAATATACTCTTACTTTCATTCTCAGAACATTGTCTAGGAGAGTAGTCTTTCAAAATATTTCTTAACAAAGATTTAAGTTTCCAACAGTTGGCTACATAATGGTTAGATAATCCACAAAAATTACATGGATAAACATTTCATAAATTTTGTGTACCATAATCAAAAGGAATGTTGGAATATTTATATTATCTGGTAGAATTAGAATTAACATTATTACAAGTGTGATGAAAAGAACGTGTTTTACCTTCCATTCGAGATGGTTTACACTTCTTTGTAGTACCTCTTTATTTTGATTTTTTAAAGCACTCACCTATTTCATTTTGAATATCATATTTGCATCGTAAACCTACATGATGAGGCTTATCCTCTATCTAAATGGGGTTAGTAATGCCTTAAGCATCTTTTCCAAGGTCTCTTCCATTAAATCATTTAACAAATAATTTTGAACTTATACCTCTAGTATGTTGTTCAAACTTATAAAAATATTTTTATAAGATTCATGATGGAAAGGAAAAGTAACTGGTAACTCACATTCACTTATAGTGCTTAATGAATTTATTTCTGCTCTTGTGGGAGAAGAAGATCTTATATGCATAATAGACTTGTTTTTCTCCTTCGTATCATCATCATTTTTTTAATTTGACAAGGACTCATCCTTGGATTGCAACTCTTTTTTCAACCTTTCAACCTCCTCTTCCAAGGAGTAAAACTTTTCTCTTAGGAAAAAGCTCTCTTCCTAAATCTCATAATCATTATGTATAGAATTCATAATTAGTCATCTCATAATCATGAAATCTAATTAATATACATCTATCTCATAACAACATATGACTTAAAATTTAGTTAAAAAGTAATAAATCAATTTAAAAACCATAATAATCCATGGATAATTAGGTAAATTAGCTTAATGAGAGAATCGTGATGTAACATTTCCCCTCACCATTAATGCCCAACTCACCTTGAAATCTTTATGTATGTATGTAAGTATGTAGGTAAGTATGTATGTATGTGTATGTATATATGTATATCTGCATATGCATATATATATCATAATACATTATATAACTGATGAGATGTGAGTGGATTGGTAAAGTGGCTTAGTTATGTTCAACCCCACTTAGGATCAAATCTCGTTGGGTGTGTGAGACTAGTTGTGGCCATTTGTGGTGTATTTGATACCTATTGGTATTAGATCTAGTAATCATGAGGCTAGTTATGGATATATGTGGTGTACTCAAAGCTCGTTAATTATTGATCTAGTAATCATCTAGAGATTTTGGGCCCTGTATATGTCCCAAGGATTTTGATAAATTGGTAGTAATTTCAATAAATCCTCTAGGGGGGAATCCTTCCCACCAAAAAACCTTCTTTCAGATAAATGGTGGTTGGATCAAGTAGTTTGGTTTCAAAAAGGGAGATCAATGCCCTTGTGAAGATGATAGGGAAAAAAGATTCAAGATCCTAAATTTGGAAGTAAAACAACATACATGCAAGCAACATAAGAAAATTTGATCAGTGTGCTACATCTAGCATAAATTAGGAAGAATATAGTTGAATTACATTAATTGGATTATCCTAAGTGGGGATGAACATAAAATAAAATATGAAATAAAGACTTTGAGTTGGACATTTCCAAGCCCTATCATAAGGTTAAATGATCATTTTTGGATAGAGTGTTTCAAATATTTGGGTTTAATAAAGATTAGAGATGGATTTAATGATGTTACTCCTTGCCCAAGTTCTCAATCATGATTAATAGCTCCCTAGAAGGATTCTTTCCTTCCCATAGAGGTCTTAGACAAGGTGATCCCCTCTTTATTTATTTCCTCACCCTCAAGGCAAAGGCTTTAAGTAGACGTTTTAAGTCTCTAAAATAAGAGGACAAAATTAAAGGCATTCAAGTTACTACTAATGGAGTGTCTCACTCTCACTTGTAATTTGTGGATGGCACTATGCTCTTTTATAACCCAATTTTTTAGGAAGTTAGGGAATAAAGGACATGTTATGTAGATATGAAAAGTTCTAGGGGTAGTCAATCAATAGAATTAAATCTAAGATCTTCTTTATCAATGTGAATCCTAAGATTCAATCTTTCTTTAGCATAATTTTGGGTTTCAAAAAGGCTACTTCCCTATATAATTATTTGGGCTTTCCCCTTTTCAAAGGCATAAACAAATAGAAAATTTGGAACAATATCATTGATAATATGTAGATAAATTTGAGTAGTTGGAAAGGAAGACATATTACATATTCAGGGCAAATAATCCTTATAAAGATGGTTCTACAAGCTATTGCTACTTATTGGTTTTCCATCATGACAGATCCTTCAACAACTATTACTGAGATGGATAAAATCCTTTGAAACTTTATTTGGCAAGGGGAGAAGGATAAATCTAAATTACTTATCCTTACATAGAAAAAAATATGCAAACCAATTGAACAGGGGGAATGGGAATAAGAAATATCAATAGGGTCAACTTGGCTCTTATTGCTAAATTGGTATGGAGAATTACCTCTAGCCCCTCATAAAAATGGAGGAAAATCCTCAGAGATAAATACCTCAATGTTGGGAACCCAAATAGAATCTTCATTGTGAAAGAGCTTCCTCTCATATCTACAATTTGGAATAGTATAAGGTAAGATAAAGAGATCCTTATGAAAGGCATATTCTAACAAGTATGTAATAGTGAATCTATGGATTTTTGGGAAGATAGATGGATCATTCATCAACCTTTGAGATGTGATCCTAATCTAGACAACATTAGAATCGAAGGCATAATAAAATGAGGGCATAAAGTGAAAGAATATTGGATTTAAAATGATGATAAAGGCTACAAAAAATTCACTTGAAAAACTTTTTAAAATGAATATAGAACATCAAAGGAGCCCCAAAAGAAAATAAATGATCTCCTCCAAGGTTTTTGGGTTTCTTGGAGTTATGAAAAATATTATCTGAGTTGGATTCACAGTGGAATAGGGGCCTATTCAGTAAAATAAGGATATATTGCTTAGATTTAACCCCATCCCTTTGCATCTAAAATTTTTTATGGGTGGTAAAATATGGACTTCAAAAGCATGGTTGAAATCTAGAGCTTTCCTCTAGCTAGCTATGCATGAAAATATTTTAATAAGGAAAAACTTAAAGAATAAAGGTTATCATGGACCTTAAAGATGTGTCATATGTAAAACAAGTGAAGAAGACATGGATCACCTCCTAATCCTATGTATTTATGCTTATTTTCTATGGAATAACTTCCTTAACTTGTATAATTTGAGATGGACCCTGAACTACACTCTCTCTACAATCATTTATGATAATGGAAGTGTAATGAAAGGTTAAACACCTTAATTAATATATGGGAAATGTGTCCAAGATTAATAACTTGGAAAATTTTGATCAAAATAAATGCTAAAATATTTGAAGATGAAAGAAGGCATAAACACTAAGAACAAGTTTGGAAAGAGGTTAAATTCATCATTAACAGTATTGTTTTCTCTTTGAAGTGGATCAAAAATAAAGAGGTTGGCCTAAACGAACTTAAAATCCTTCAAATTTGGACTTAGGTTAGAAAAAACTATGACACCATGAAGCTAAAAAATAATAAAAATAGAGTGATGGTGAGAAATAACATCAAATAGACTCCTATGGAATTAGGAGTTGGAGACATAATTAGGAATAATAAGGTCAAGTTGTAGCTTTTAACTTATCCTACATAGGAATTAATACCAACAACATTGTGGAAGAAAAGGGTCTTATTTTCAGGCTTAATATTGCCTTAGAAAATTAAATTAAGAATATCATAATTGAAGGAGACTCTCTTATAGTTATAAGAGCCATGAATAATTATAAAAATAAAAATTTGAGAATATAGTGGATAAGTGAAGAAGGTATAAGGTTAAATAATTTGTTTTAGGGAGTAAACATCAACCACATCTTTAGAGAATGCAACCACACTACTGATTGGATTGTTAATTATGATCTCAAGTCTCACTCCAAGAGAAAAAAAGGAAAGATGGCAGACGTCCCTCTAATAAAGAGATGGAATGTTTTAATGATATCATTATTAAAGAATTTATAGGTTCTTAATTGGTTATTTTGAGTCACATACAAATAAGGAAGGTGAGACTACCCATAAATGATGATTTATGCTTCAACAACCTTCCATTTATCTTCATCTTTGGCCTACCAATCATTGGGTTCATATGGGCACTTGCACAAATTAGATACAAGACCAAACTTGCCTCTTACTAAGTTGGATGTGCCACAAGGAGGAAAATTTCCATTCTAGAGGTGATTGGATGTAGGATTTCATTGATTCCATGTAGAATATGTTGCATCCTCCAAAATGGTCCCATTAATTCACTTCACTAAGATTGGTTGACTATGCTTGAGTCCCAAAGTATTTTTGAAGTAATTCCTTAACTATACTTTTAAGTATAGATGGATCTCATTCGAATGTTTTATTTCATGCTTTCAATAACCATTAAGATATTGGAAAAACTAAAGGTGGCCACAAAAGATTCTTCTACTGGGACACCTCAACCTTAATAAGAATTGAATGGCACCTATATGAATCAGGTGTGGATGAATGACCACGAACATTGAAAGCAATGGGATAAAAGTGAAAACATTTTCTCCCAATGCATAATTGATTAGGAAGCTAATGGGAAAGAGAGAACTGAGAAGGAAAGGAATCTTGATACAAATTAGGTTGATGAATTGGTGTATGAGAAAGAAATCAGCTTGGAAAAACAAAATATTACCCCTGGGTTAGAAAATAAAAGGGGGCAAGTTCGAGTTGGTAGGTGATTGTAGACAACCTTCCAAGAAGGAATAATGTTAATAAAACATGGGGATTAGGCCACAAAGGATAATGAAAAAGGCATGCAAAATATGTATTCTATAATAAAGATAAGACAAAATATACAACTAAAATAAAAACAAACATGGAGAATGGAGGGCCCATAAAAAATGGTACTCATTTAAAATAAAAGGAACATCTTATGATGGTGAGTGGGAGAATGAAGAGACATCACTTCTCGGAAATAATAATCTAAGATACTCAAGGGAGTGAGATTTTAGATAGCCTCAAAAAGATGGCTAGTGATAAGCATTCTCTCAAGGATGTTATGGTAAGTGTAAGCAATCTCCTTATTAAACAAAGTAGCTAGGCTATAGACTCTCAAAAGAAGGTTGATATTTTCACCCAAAGAATCTATGACATTTTTATGGTGTATTATAACTAGACTAAGGTAGCTAATGATAAACTAATCCATGTCATAAACTTCATAAAAATTAATAGCAAAGAGACAAGGTTTCATACTCAGATATTAACCATGATTTGCATAAACATGAATGAGATTAATTTACTTCATAATATGATGAATGGGATAATTGAAGATATGATAAATATAAGGGAACACTTCCATAATTGGCATTGTGTTGAAAACAACAATAATTTGGCAACGAATCATTCAAGTGAAGTCATGGTAGAAGAGGAAGACTATATAGCTCTTTTAGATTATGTCTTTTGTCTCTTAACATTTTGGGTGTAATAAAGTAACTTTATTATTTTGACTAAGGTAAGGTGTATATTATTTTTTGGTATGTGCATCATGTTTTGTTGCACTAGCACCTTCTTTTCAATAATTTTTTTATTTATCAAAAAAATAAAATATTGCATTATTGTATATTTTACTATAGTAATGGACTATATATAATAATGATATAATAATATAATATAATACACACTAAAATATAATATTAATATATAAATTTTCAATTAATATTATTTATTGTATATTAATATTACTAATATATTATATATTATATTAACATAATATTTTATTTTATTATATTATAATAATAATATATATCTTATTATATCATAAAAATTTAAACATTGGAATGAAGTAGATAATGAGGGGGGCAACACATAATTAAAAATTTGGCATTTAGATGTTACAGAGAGTGCAGTTGACACTTGGAAGAAAGATGACAAGTTGATGTAGGTTGATAACACATAACATAGGGATGAACATGTGGTAACAATGATTTGATGTAGACATGGATCTATTTGATGATATTTTCAATGATTCATTAAGAGATTTGGCATGGGTTCATTGTAAAAATTATCCTCAAATAAGCACTCTTCTCCTTGAAATGAACAATTTAAATTTTTTATTTTTTGAGAGTGAAAACTTCATGACATTATGTAATCCTTCATTTTAGGTAACTTCTTTTAGCTCCACCAATATTTATAGTTTCTTTGGTGTTTTTTGTTACCCTATAGAATATAATGATAATTATAGTTATTTAAGAATCCTTAAATTTTGAACACTAAAATCAAAATTGCACATAGCTTCCAATAGGATTGAGAGAGGCTCATGTTATAGAATGTAGATAACTTGTAGTAGTTCTATCAAAGATAGAGTCACTGAAGAAATTGGAACACTTAGAGCTAAGGCAATGTGAGATTTGTGTTGTCATATTTTTTATTCTTTTTAATTAGCCATCTCTATGTGTGTTATGTGTTCTATGTTTCCACCCTTTAATTTTTGTTTTTATTCATAATTAATAGCTACTACCCCTTACTTGTTCCCATTTATATAGACCAATAGTATTAGTAACCTTGGTATCCTCTATTTTTTGTTCCAATGTTTCCCTGGTTTCCCTTATATTTTTAGAGATAATGTTCTTGGTCTTATGCTCTGTGCCCTTGCTATTTTACAAGGTCTCCTAAATCATATGTTTGACCTCCTCTATTTTTTGTTCCAAGGTTCCTTATTTTCCTCTATTTTTTAGAGATAGTGTATTTTTGAAGTTATAATAGAGGGATGCAATACGAGGAGAGCTCTGTCACTTTGGCCATGTGGAAATGTTAATAAATCTCACCTCATCATCTACTCCTGGGAATTATATTTAACTTGTGTTATCTATAATTTTTGCTTTCCATTATAGTTAAATTTGGAAATTTTAATGCAAGATTGTAAATTTGAAATTTATAAATGCAAATGGTATAATCTTCAATTGCTTCGACTAACTAGTGTGAATGTTTGAAAGAGCATCATATTACATGACATAAATGGTGTATTTTATCCCTTTTCATAATAAAATTTCTATGTATTTGGGAAATTTTCATTTGAAACAAATGATATACAAGCAAAAAAATATTTTATTGGATATGGATACAGTAAATCCCTATGCTCACATTTCTCTATCGCACTATTAGTTGAGATGAGAGAATTCAAAAGAATGGAAGAAACAAATTCATAGTTAATGATTTGGTAGAAAATAAATGTTTTTTGTGATAGCATGATCATCCTTGAGTTTTTTACATATGTATAGACATGAATGAGGGATGACAGAGCTGATGATGAAACCTGTAACACCTAAACTTGGCCACTAATGGCTTCTCATCTGAATTTAGACCAATTATTTCCAATAATTAAATAACTAGCCCAAGAATTTCCATAAGTCTCAAATTTGGCTTCATAACCATGCAATTAAATCAACTTGGCCCATAAATCAATTAATTTGGGTAAATGCACATTAAATCAAATTAAATCTTGTAACAAATGACCAAATGCCTAAATGGGAAAAATTAAAGTGCAAATATTGATCAAAGCCTAATTAAATTCATCATTGAACAAATGAGCTAATAAATCAATTACCAAAAAGGAAAATTCAAATATCAAGAGCATCTTAGAACATCCTAGAGACTAATCATTACCTTTGTGAGTTGTCTCAAATGGAAAATATCTAAAGAATATCTTAGGTATATGCCAAACTCAACCAAGGTTAATAAACTCAACCAAGGTTCCAATTTAACCCATTCCAAGTTATTTTGAAGCCTATAAAAGAAAGCCTAGAGCTCTTCATTAAGAGAGCTTGGATATAGTAGTGTTATTATGCAGGGATTTGGTCATGAATGCAAACATAATGTAATAATGCCAAAATTCTTCCAAGCCAAGCCAAATCAAGCCACATCAAGCCAAATCCAATCATTGAACAAGGTGCTAAGAGGAGATGAAGGTAGCCACACTCCATTGATGAAGACCTTTTGAGCACAAATATGAACAAGCCAATGAAGAATCCTTTTGGAGAAATCAAGGATTTGGGTAAGGAATTTGTATTTTACGTTTAAATTGTCATTTCCTTCCATTTATAATTGTGTTTTCAATTGGTTTTTTCACCATGCTCCACCCATGATCTAGGCCTAGAGATGTTAGATTGTTAGTGAGTTGATTTCATTGTTTTGTAACTAACCTCCTTTCTTGAGTCAAATTCCTATGATCACAAAACCTATGACATTTTCACAAAAAATTATTGGTGTGCATTATGAATATATAGTCAAATTACTATTGGCTAAAATTATGAATGACCCAATCAATTTTTTAGAATAAAAATGATGGATAGCAATATCAACCTTTTTGTAAAGAGCCCTGCCAATCATGGAGCTAACAAAATAGTTGGCTAAGCATCCCTCTGTTATAAATGTTGGGTTATCTCAAAAAATAAATAAATAAAAAAAAAATGCATCTATAGAGTCTTTAATTATTATTTAGAATTCAGATCATTCTTCCACATGTCACGAGTTCAATTGTCAACAAAGAGTTGAACATGTTGTTTCCATTTATGCAATTCCCCTGTACACACAATGATCAAAAAAATTCCTTAAATTTCATGAAATTTATATTAATTAATGATTTTTTTACATACCGCATTGATTAATGATTTCATGACTTTCTTTATGATTTTTTGTTGACTAGTGATAGATGGATTTAATTCATTACCTAAGATATTAATATTTTTTGTTCAACTTCTCAAAGCAAGAATAAAAACTTTTATTACAGTCAAGGCATTTCATTTGAGAGGGCATTTTCTCATATTCATTTTGGTATATTTTTGATACCTTTCATCATAGTCATTATAAATATCATGGATAGGAATGACAATAGGGACAGGTGCCCTATTAATTGTGTTGTCATGAAATTTTACTTTTCATGACAACACCCCTAATTGTGTTCTCATGGGAAATTTAATATGTTTTAATGACAAAGATGGTAAAATTTTTTCAAGATGGACACCGAATCCATAGCCTAATAGATAAGGCTTGGGTCACATACTGAGATCTTCACTATCCTTAGAACTTCCAAATGGTGAGATATTCAATGGTTTTTAGAGTAACATTGTGGATGGATATGCATTTGAAGAGAATATTTTAGTCAGCCCTAATTTAGGGGTTTTGAGTAAAATCATTAGGGGTGTTGAGGATATCTCAACAATTTATCTTTTGGCAGAACAATATTCTTGTCATCATGGATAGCATGTTGAAAAGGGAGATAGAGTCAAGGATAAAGCTTGTAATATAGGTATGAAGATTATTCTTACATGTGAGGTCTAGGTGATCTTTTGAGGTTCAAAAAGGATAACAACTTTGATATGACTATTGAATTCTTCATATTTCTTGTTTGGATAGAAATAAAGTACATGAGGAATCATATAGGATATGTTGTGCATTCTAACAAATTTGAAAAGGGTCATTCATTGTACTTCATAGACCACTCCTTGGAAATAAGTCTCAAATTTGAAGACAAGGTTATAGATGATATTCTAACTAGATAATCACAACAAGATGCTTGATGCTAGATCTTACATACAGGTTTGACACCCTTAGATGTATAAAGGAAAAATCACAAAGGCTAATACAATGAACAAATCAAAAATCCCTCCTACACATGGAATGAATCTCGTATCAAAGAAATCACACAAGGTATAAAATAAGGATTAGAATGAACCTATTATCAATTTTTGAATCTAATATTATCCTATAGAAAATCAAGCTATGAAGGTTAGTTGATAGGACTACAATGAAACTACATTTGGATACCAGGTCAAGAGATTGTGATGAAGATTCAAATGTAATCATTGGAAGGAAATTCAAAGTGTTAAATGACTCACAAATGATTCAAGGCAAAGTTCTTCAGAATTGTGCTTCAATTCTAGACTTGAATAGTTTCTCAAAGATTGATCTAGATTTCAAGTATGAAAATGGTGTATAAGAAAGGGTACTACAAAGGTGAACAAACTTTTCCTTTATCAAACTTTAAATGCCTTAGAAAGTTCCTCAATAGGTTCAAGAAGAATCAAGGAAAAAGCAAAAGTTTCCTAAGTATTTTGCTTGTCAGAATCAGACACCTCTACAAGTAAAGGGGTAAAAATATGACACCTCTTCAAGTAGATGGGTCAAAATATACACCCATGCAAGCATAGGAGTTAAAATTGACACATCTACAACCACATGATTCAGAATACGACACCCCTACAAGTAGAAAATGTCAAAACATGGTCCCATTTCCCTTAAACCATAACTTTTTGCATCTAAACTCTATTTTAGCTCTCGTTTGATGCGTTGAAAAGATAATTTGATAAAAAAAACATTTTTATTTAAGGATACATGGTGAGAAAAGTTCATATTTATTTTTAAAAATTAATGTGGGGAATCATAATTATCCAAGTAGGACAAATTTCCAAACTGTCAAACTTGAAATGCCTTGCCTCATAAAGTTCATCAATAAGTTCTAGAAGAATCAAAGAAGAAGAAAAAAAGTTCTAAGTCTTTTGATTGTTAGAATATAACACCCCTAAAATAAAATAAATTAGAATCTAACACCCTTTCAAGCATAGGGATCAGAATCCGATACCCCTGTAAGCAAAGGGGTTGGCTTTTGACACCCTAGTAAGCAAAAATTATCAAATTAGGTTTCAATCTCCCTCAGGCCATAACTTTTGCATCTAAACTCCATTTTGTCTCTCATTCAATGCATTAGAAATATAATTTTATGAATAATATTTTCCTTCAAGGACACATAGTGTAAAAACTTCATATTGAGCTTATAAAATCACAGATGTTTAATCAAGGTAGAATTTCAGATGTGTCCAAGCAGGGTCCAATCTCCCTTAGGCCTTAAATTTCACATCCAAACTCTGATTTGGATCTCATTTGATTTTTTTGAAACATAATTTGATGAAGATAATTTTTACTTAAGGATCCATGCTGTAAAAAATTCCATTTTTAACTTCTTAAATCAAGGGGAGAATCACAGTTACAAAAAAAAGGCAAAGTTTTTAATGTTCAAGTTATGGAAAACTATCAAGTCACTTTTGTAAGTTGGGAAAATTAGCCATTTCACTTTTATAAATTTTGAAACAAAAACAATGCACTTTTTTAATTCATACAAATTGGTCATTTCACTTTTTTAAGTCGTGAAAAAAAAACCAATGCACTTTTGCAAGTCATGTAAATTGGTCATTACACTTTTGCAAGTTGTGCAAATTTGTCAACACACTTTTTCAAGTTTCAAGTCATGCAAATTTCCCAACACACTTTTAAAAGTAGTGCAAATTGGTCATTGCACTTTTACAAGTTGTATAAATTTCTTAACGCATTTTTGTAAGTTTTAAGTTGTGTGTTTTCACTAACATGATTTTGTAAGCTCCTAAAAATGAAAAAAATGTGGTTACGTAATATAACCACCTATTATAATATATAAAGAGGAGTTTTGGACTCATTTATAAAGTTAGCTTCAGTTTAGCTCAAATTGGCTTTTTACCAATTGGCTTTGTAATAGTAAAAGTTTTGGAAAGATGAAAAGAAGGAATCTGTATGTACAGCCCCATGAATAATCAATGCATAAACAAATTACAAGACTTTATGCCATGAATATTTTTGGTGAATGATGTGCATGAGTATGTTAATCAAATTTGATTCTTTTTCTTTCAATTTATTAAAATAATATTGTTAGATATTCAATGAATGCTGAATTTTAGTGTAGAATTTTTTGTTGAATCTATGTTAGGATTTTTTGCCATTGTGACACCATTGTGGGATTAATAATAGGATTTCATGCATGCTTTTATTGATAAATAAAATATTGTTGAATATCCTTCCTTTTAAAGTTATCCAATCTATTTAGTGTATGTACCTTGTTCATATGTCAATAATATGTCTTTCCAATCCCATTTATATGATAAAGGCTTTCCATGTTACAATAGTAAATCTTAGGCTATTATAGTGAGTCTCTATGTTTAACTACCTAAGGTTGTCCTTAATCTTTTATATGGTTATTATAACATCTTTTGTGTTTAACTAGATATAATAATCCCATTCTTTTTTTCTCCTTTCATTTCTCATTCTCCCCTTCTTCCTATTATTCCCTTCATTTCCTTTTTATCTCCTTTCTATACTTTTTGGTTAAAAGTATGAAACCCCCCATAGAAAAAAAAATCATTTTAAATAGTTACAAATAACTCTTCCTATTTTCTTTTATTTTTGGTTTTTATTAAAGGTAGCTCAACCTAGTTTTAACAAAGGGACTTTGTCCTCATGTTATTAACTAATGTGAGGACTTTATCCCCAAATTATTGACTGAAATTTTACATTTGTCCCCCTGACAAATTTTTAAACCAACATTTTTTGGTGACTCCATTGGAGATCTAGGCAATTTATGCACATGATTTTAAGACATTTTAAGGAACCTCCCTTGAAATGGATATTGGTGACTCTATTGAGATGAAGTACCTAGTGCATGCATCTTTATAATTGAAAAAATGGCATTGGTCCACCCTAACCCCAATATTCCCTATGTCCCATGGGGAAAGCATTTTGGACCATTGGGTTTGGCCTAGTATAATGAGTTACCTTCAAGCTCAAGGAAAATATTTCTAAAATATTTTGGAGAAAATTGTCAAGATGCAGATAATCATATCTTGGCTTTCATAATGTTTTGTGGTATATTAGGAGTTATGCATGAAGATGTCACTGTCTGAATTTTTATTTAAACTCTCACTGGACTTACTACTGAGTGGTTTTGGCACCTAAAAAATGGATGCATTGTGAACTAGGACTCCTTAAAAATAAGTTCCTAAATAGATTCAAAATAACTATAGATATGTGTGCATTACTGTCAAATTTATTCTAACTTCAGAAGCAAGATGATGATTAGATGAGAGAGTTCATAACATGCATCAAAAAATTATTGAGATGGATTCCTCAAACTAATCAACCAAGTCCCAAAAACCAACTATATGTCTTTATTGGTTCTCTACACCCAAATATTAAATTCATCTTGATGAGGATTAAATGACTTAGAATATGCACAATAAGAAGCTATCAAAATTGAGGATGACATGATTTTATCTAGAATGTTGAAGAAAAAAGTTTCAAAATGTGCTAAAACTACTATAAGTGATGATAAAGTGTTGGAACCTAATATAATAAATATCCCTCAATATACAAAAAAGAGATTTCAAAGGCAATTTCTATAGACATCCAGTTCCTAACACCATTGTGTTTAAATTGTCAATCTTACTCAAAATTTGTGCAAATGCACAATTTGGAACAAAATCACTTAAACACTCTAAATGGTTCGAGATTATCATATGCAAGTGTCAATTTAAGCCAATGTATCCCTAAATGGGGAAATGCATTTTATATGATTATTAACTTCTCTTAAATCATTTCAATTCAAAAAGATGAAAATGAATTTTGGTACTCCAGATCACTCTTTTTTTCTAATTCAAAAGCACACAATATGTGCATGTGTTATTTTGTGTTAAAACTATCTAAAATGGGATAATGGTCCATATGCAACTAGCATCACCTTCTAATTCCTCTCCAATCAAATTATGATTCATTAATATGACTTTTTGACTAGTTTAATTAATAAAGTGCATCAATTTCCAAAGAATTCCACTAAAAATGATTAATCTTACTTGGGCAAATTAAACCACATTATGAGCTTAAGTAAAAATTATATGGAAGTTATTGAATATTTATTTATTGTAAATTGATTCCTATTAATTGGATCATCAAGTGACATTATTTGAGGGGTGCTATCTATAAGCCATAAATGCAACAAATATCATGAGTATGGCTTCCTATGCCTCTTTAATGCCTCTTCCTCCCAAATATTTATGAGGATATTTATGGATATTATTTACATAATTAGGTTAATTTATAGCCACACATCTTGATCTCAATATGGATGTTCATCATTGATCCTGATCAATTTGGAAAATATATAAATAGGAGGGTCAAGAACACTTTGATTAAACTTCATTTGTGTAAACTTATAATGCATAATTTTCTCTACAAAACATTTGAGTGTAGTTTGATAATGCTTTGTTTTCAATAGGATAACTTCATTAATAGGCATAACCTTGATTTCATATCATGAGCCTAGCTTAGTCAATGTTCTTAAGATGGCAGAAGATCTTGGCCTTACACCATTGTTGAAGACTTGAGCACCAAGTCAAGTAGAAAAACATGTTTTGAGCCATATATGGATGGTGGGATGCTCTTGAGAAGGTAACTTGTGTTTGCTTTCTTTTATTTGTTCTTAATTGTCATTTTCACACCTTGTCGAATAGGTTGGCCTAGAAAGTTAGTTTTTTATGCATTTTACTTGGTTTTCATGACTAATGCTTGATCTAACCATATTTTTAATCTATCTCTACATCTTGGCATACTCGGTGGGACCACGCAACCCATTTAAGTAAGGAAAATACTTTGGAAATCTTAGATTTCCATAAAAGTCATTAAAAATCCTTTAACATCAATTTTTAGCTTCATTTTTCCATGTTTTTTATGTTTTTTTATTGATACACAGGTCACACAATGACCGATGTTGGTTTTGTGCAACTAGCATAGATTAGTTTGTAAGGAAAAAACGTTAAAAATTTACATTTTTGAGCTTTATTCAAAGTTTTAGTTGTCAATTTGAGTTTATAAGTCTCTAGTCTGAACATTTCTTACTTGATTCAAAAGTTTAATTTGGAGATTTTATCTTAACTTGGCCTAACAAGCATTTTTTGTCAAAATATTTTTTTCCTAAGGGTTCACAGGTGACCCTTATCGGTCATTTTTAACTGGAAATGGTTATGTTTATGATTGACATCGATCTTGTTACAACTAGCATTGATCACTGTTGATCGATGTTAAGTTTTGTGCATAAAAAATAAAGAATTCGAGAGCAATAATTCCAAACTTGCTTGTTTGATTATCAATTATACTTCTAAGTAGGGGGGAAATCTCTAACCTTGCAAGACCCATGTGGAAAAGTAAACAAAATTAAGCATTATTCAAGTCTTTAACCTTCATTTGGTGTTTAAAAGGAACTTAGATGGTTTGATTAATTGTTTTGTAAAGTTTTTTAAAAAAATTGTAAACTAGGGCTAAGGGGCCAAGAATTTCACTTAACATTTCAATTTGGTGCTTAAAACCAACATTCATTTAAATTTTAATCTTTTCAAAAGTGTGTTGTTTTATGTAAAACATCTATTGCTTGTTTGTTTGTTTCAGCAAAATGAAGAGTGCATGTATGCTCTTCCCCCATCTCCTCTAGGGAACATGGGTGACCAAAAGTGCATTTTCATTGTGAGTGTGCCTTTGTCTAAGGTATGAAAATAAAGTTATCTAATATATCCCTAAAACTCGTATGGTTTGGGTGATATAAAAACAACCCCTAAAGCCTTTTCACTTAGATCTTTCATTTTATGTAATTTGGCTTGTGGAAGGAAGTTCATAGCCTCTTCTTGAGTTCTTTAGGGAAGATTTGACCCAAGGTTTCATCTCTCATCATTGAATTCAACCCATCTCCATATGGGGGTTTACAAACTAAGGGTGACCCACTAGGATGTTTGCTTGAGTGGTTAAGAAAACTTTGTTAGTGGCAACCCAATTCAAAATGTATGATCAATCAAGACATCGTACTACACTGAGAAATTGATGGGTGTAGTGGTTTTGAAAAGGACAATACCTTTTCAAAATAAGATGATTGATATGGATCCAATTGACATGTTTGCATCTCTAGTATTATCCATGTTTGGGACCATCTAAACGGTTGTAAATTGTAAGTTTTAGATAACCCCACATATTGTGGAGTATTGTTGATGCAGGGTGAGTAACCCTAAGGTCCATGTCGCCATACAAAATCTTGGGAGAAGGGGGGGTGTAAAATACTCTAACAACTCATGCACTTTTATTTTTGGATTAATAATTAAAATCCTCCCAAGAGCACGTATATAGATAAATTTCAATAATACATTATAACCTTTTTAGTTTAGGGCTTAGGATAATTTACATAGTTGTATTTGGTATTTTTAGTCTTTACTTGGTCTTGATTTGAGCTTAAAACTTATTTGTAAATAAAACATCATAACCAAACACATTTTTCCACCATTTATTAAATAAGGAGGTGTTACACTGGTCAAATCCAAATCATATTTGCCTTGTTCAAAACCTTATCTTAAACATTTGTGTTTGTATTCTCTAAACAACATAGTTATGCTACCCAGTTGAGTCTAAACCATTTTCCCAAAATCTTTAAGTCCATCATTGATAATCTAAATTTAGAATTGCACTTTAATAAGTTATAGGTTAACATGTTAATTGGTTTTACCCTTTGCACTTGACTTGAGTTAACTTCGGTTCACTTTTCCATTTGGGTTGAAGGCCATTTATAGACTCATCATCATCATTTGATCATTGTGAACTTAGATTATCAAGTGTATCACTCACACTCTAAGTTATATAACATATTTTATTCTACTTCTTATTACCATGTGGTGGTGTTATGTTGCCTATTTGGTTCTAATTTAATACTTAAGAATTCTTGCATGTTTTCACATCTTTAGTTTCTTAGTTCGCATTGTCACCTTCCTAATCTAAAGGGCTTTCTCCTAGTTTCCTAGTAACAACTCATCAAAGTTGAACTAGCTTTTATGGTATCAATGTATATCTCAACCTACATTTGGTGTACTAGTTTACACTTAGGTCTTTGATTTATCATACCCTCTTCTAATTTATATGATTTCAACCCCACCAAAGATTGAGCAATTTCATGATCACATTCTTCTAATTGTATGTTACTACACTACCTCCTTTTTATTATAGTCTCTTTTGTGCCTTGTCATTTGTTTAGGAAAGATCAAAACCCATACCTTGTAAAACATTCTCCAAATCTTAACCAAATGTAGAGAACAAACTTCAAGACATGACACTAAGATATACTCATAGTGGGATCTATTATGGCCCTAATTTTAAGGTAAAGCATTGTTATGGTAGATATGAACACTCCATCTTGTTTGAGGTTGTTACCCTCTTTGGGGATATTTGTTGAATACCAATCCCATCCATGTCAATTTTTGTACATCATCCTTGTCCTTCACCTTCGATTTGCATCCCACACTTAAAAGTTACCATTTTAGGATATTATCCTTCAATTTCTATATTACACTCAAAGGTTACCATTTTAGGTTATCCCCCTTCAACTCGTGTGAGTGATCAAGCTCTTAACATGTGAAGGCTACCATTTTAGGCTATTCTCCTTTGGATTATGTGAGCTATCAATATTTTTAACACTTAAAAGTTACCTTTTTATAACCTCCTCCTTTGGTTTATGTGAGCAACCAAATTACACAGCATCCTGTCATTACCATTCTAGGCCCATTACATGTATTTATTAAACATATAATTAAAGAACATCCATTTAACAAACCAAATTTTTTTTATCCCTTCTTCAATAGTCTAATTTTTTGAGATCCCATTATTTAACCACAAATCATTATTCATTATAAGCCAATCATTCCCTACTTTATAAATTTTGTGCCAATCTTTGAGCCTCAACAACAACCAGTACCTCTTTAAAAGCCATCTTGTGAGGATCAAAATGTGTTTAAAGTTGATATTTTGTAACCAATTGTTAACCAAAACCATGATGTTATTTTTGAAGCACCTATTTCTGATGACTCAACCTTTGATGAGTTACCTATTCATATTTTACCTATTTTTAAAGAGCCCTGTCTCCTTGACAAGCTACTCTTTGCAGAGTTGTCTCTTGATCTTTTCCCACTCATTTAGGATTCTCATTTTGATATACCAATTTCTATTAAGTCATCCCTCAAGTGATTCCCTCTCTTTGATGGGATTCACCTAGACAATTCAATCTATGTTGAACCCTTCTTAGATGAATTAATTTTTATCAAGCCCATTATGTCATCATAGGCCATTATTTGTCTGAAATTTAGCATTCAACAAAACACAGTTATAGAAATAGCCACATTAGATGAAGAATCAGCATTAGAGTTAGGTTTCTTTTCTGAATCGATATCATATTTACAATTAGAAGAAAAAATTGCTATCAGAACTAACATCAAATTTAGAGTTTCTTGACTCAGACTCAGCTTCAAATTCAAATTACAGTCATGGTCATTATAGCATTGGTTACACTTGCCTTAAAAATTAATTTGATGTGATCCTTCTACAATTTTTTAGGATGATTACTTTAGCATTGACATAGGTCCTCTTAGTATATTCTATGAGGATTGTTTTCCCTTTCATCATTCCTTTATTCCCACCTAAAATAGCCATTATATTGACATTCCATCTCCTACAAGCATTGATTGGGACTGATAGAATCACACTTTGTTGAACTGCATCCATGGTGACATATCAGGTGTAGAATATCAGGGTGACCAAGACTAAATTCATGAAAAATTAGAATAATCTCCTAGTGAAACCTTTTTGAAGGTGCTAGAGGATAATCAAAGTTCAAACTCAACATCTTTTAGTGAAACATTTTTGAGGGCACTAAAAGACAATCAAAATCAAATGTTAACATTTCTTCTTGAAACCTTCTCGGAGGTACTATGGGATAATCAAAACAAATTAATTGGTGAAAACCTCATCGAGGCACCAATAACTGAGCACAAAATTTATTTATTTCTTGATGAAAAATTTGTCAAAGATCAAATTAGTATGGCTTCTAATCTATAGCATAATCAGATGGTAGCTACTCTGAGGATCAAATAAAAAAAAAATTTGGTGGTCCTATCGAGAGCATATTCAAAGGTCTTTGGCACCAACACAACCAAAATTATGTCGAATCCATAATCAAAAACATTGTGCATGCCTGAAAGGCTTGATCTTCATTTATTTCCCAATCATTATACATTCCATTATCATCCAAATTTTCATTACCCACTTATATCATTTATCCTATGCCTAACATTATTTACCATCCTTGGCCACACTTTCCTTTATAGAGGCTATGAAGACATCTTGTCTAAATGTTTTAAGGAAGTAGAATCAATGACTAATGGGGATCACAACAAAATTATTAGAATTCATATCTATGGCAATTTCTTGATAGAGCAACTATTCTAAAAGGGAATTGGATAGTAATTTTATGATTGATTATTTCATTTGTCTCATATGTTGACTATGACATGCATCTCCACATCAACAAGAGAAGTTATTTAGATGATGTGTTGGGTAGCAATTTACATGATTGAGTATTCTAGTTATCTCACGTGTTGAATAGAACGTGCATCTCTACATCAACAAGAGCAGCATAACCATTTTTCATTTTGTCATTTTTCTAATTTACCATTACCATTCCTTATCTCTTGGGGGAAACCCTATAGACTATTTCATTATAAGCATCTTACATCATTATGTTCCATTTATCTCACTTTTTAGAACTACATTAACTTGAAGTCCTTCAAGATTATGTAGGTAGCACTCAATATTTATTGAGGTCAGCTCAGTCACCTTTGTCATGCTCTCACCATTTTATGAGTAATTTGTAAGTTTGAACACTCTCACCTTTTTATGAGAAACCTAAGCCACTCTCTCTCCATTTTGATATAAAAATCCATCATCACTTGGGGGAAACTTTGTTACCACTATAGCTAATTGTCTTTTGATCATTTTCCTTATACCATTTTATTATACCATGTCTTTACTATTGACCAAGGCTTCTTTTTAGTCATCCTGCTTACCCCATTTTGATCTTGATTCCTTTGGTTCTTCATGCAAATTCCACAAGGGGATTTTGATCCAATTTTAATAAGTTTTAAAATGCCATGTTGAATGACAATCTATGGAAGTAGTATGACATTTGATCTAGCAAGTTATCTTTCATCTATCATCTTATCTGGTATCATTGATTATAACTACCTATGGGAAAAAAAGTATTATATTTGGTACCCCTGATTATAACCACCTTCGATAAATCAAAATTAAAATGTTGTTTCCTAGTTATAACTACCTATGGGTAAATTAGGTACAATGCCCTTTTATCAATTATTATCACATCACTTGGTCATTACTATTATCATTTACCTTATTGTTTACATTTATTTACAAACTTATTGTAACCTGGTCAGTTTTTCATTGCTTTTTGTATAAATATAAATACTATGGCTTAAGGTCCTAATGGGATTACGTAGGTTGTGCTCGACTCATGTTGAGATCAACTCAATCCCCCATTTTCATATGCACTCATCATCTTCTGAGCATTTTAAGTTAGCGCGCTCTCACCATTTCACAAGCACTCTTTGAAGTACCCTCACCATTTTTCAAGTTAAACCATTATGTATCTCTTAATTCTCAATTGAGATGGGATACTTATAAATTTCCAAAAACATTCATAAAATCTCATAACTCAAAAACATATTATTTTGTGTGTGTGTTTATTTGATTGTTCTTTGTTTATTTGGTCTTTTGTTTTACTATTTGGTCTTGTTGTTTCTTTTGTTTTTCCAAGTAAATATTGATGGTCTACATGGATATTGATTATTCATATCTTGATCTCATGTTATTAAGTTGTTCTTGCTTTGATTTTCAACATTCTTATTCCTAATTAAATCCTGATTGTTCATATCTTGATTTTAAGTTGGGTTCATTTATGTTCTTTTTCTTTATTTTTTGTATTTTATTTAAATTTAAATAGTTTAACTCTAGTCTTGGTCATTTTTAACATTATTCTTAGTTATAGGTATTCACATTTGAACTGGCTCAATGTAAATGAAATACTATGTCATTATAAGTTCATCATACTTATGATGCCTAATTTCATTTTACTATAATAAGCACTATGTGCTTTTGACTCAAGTCTCAATATCGATGTAGCTCTGATGATCTATTCTTAAGAAAACCAATAAAACTAGGTACCAATGCCTTATCTCACACTTGAATCTATGCAAGATGTACATCTCTAGGCATACATCATGAGTCTAATCAAACACTGGTCTATTTTCTTCATCCCTCATTCCATTCTCTCTTGTTTTTGGGTGAACTACATTGACTTGAGGTCTATCTAGACTATGTAGGTAGCACTTGGATACATGATGTATCTTAGGTCAGCTTGGACACCTTCATTTTTTTTTTCATCTATTTCATCACTTTGTGCATTCTCATATGCCTAGTTTGTTATGGTTGTTTCAATCATTAGACCATCACTTTGAAATTTGTGCTTGTTCATATTTAATATATGTAATAGGTTATATCCTTGGGATATTTCTTTCCAATTTTCCCTATAGGGGCACAAAATTTGAACCACTCACAAATCTAAATCAGCCTTATAGGGGCAAACCATTCTTTATCAGTGATCAAAATCAACCCTACTGGAGAAAAATTGCTTTATCATGGTCAAATTCGCTCTATAAAAGTGCATTATTATTTATTCTATCTTTGGAGATAAGATTCTCCTTTTCTTCCAATTCCAAGATCTATAGACTTTTGCCCTCATTTTGTCAATATTTTAGTGTGCAACTTGTCTCAGGATTGATCATTATGTAAGCATGTAGTGTTCACCCTAGATTTGGGTGTGTTCAAAGTGTGTCATTTATATTTTTGAACTGTATCATTCCTATTCCCCCTATCCTTGCAGCCCATTTAACTCTAATTATACTTTGATCATTGATGGAATCAACATGTTTAAGCATTAGCTCATATGGATTTGATCTGTTACACAGGTGAATCTCACTTTCCCTCTCTTTTCAAGAGTCTATTGGAAATATTGTCATTGATGTCAAAGGTCTAGCATTATTGGTGATAAAAGCCCCATTGCATTTAATGATGTTTTTAATATTCATATCTAGGATAATGTGTATTAATATTTATTTAATATTAATGAATATATTTTTGGTTGCATATAAATTAAAAGAGGGCCCATGGAGAAGTCAAAGAGTCATGGGGTAAAAGACGAAAGAGAAATGGGATGCATTTTCTCATGAAGAGTCACCTTGAGGAATTTCGAGAGTCACCATGTGAAGATAAAAGAGTTATGATGCATTTTTCCATGAAGGGACACTTTGAGGAATACGAAAAGTCACCAAGATAAAAACAAAAGAGGAAAGGATGCTTTTGCTTATCAAGGGTCACTATATGAATTTTCAAATGAAAGGATATGAAGGGTCATGTAAGTTTGGTGCCATTTTCCATGAGGATTGAAAGGTCACAAAAGGTGAATGCCAAAGGTCATTTGTAAGGCTATAAATAAAGAGTTGAGAAGCCATTTGTAATATGAAATAGTGCATGGTTTATATTTGTTTTCAAAGAGAGAAAAGTAAGAAATATTGTAGAGTTTTATCATTTGTTGAGTAAGCAACATTGAGAGATAGTTTTGTTTTATACACAAGAGGGGTTGGTGTTCCTATGGGTTGGTGCTCACGAATCTTTGTAAGGGGTTGGTGCTCATGTGGGTTGGTGCTCAAAAATAGTTGTTATGTTGGTGCTCAGCAAAGGGGTTGGTACTCCTACAAGTTGGTGCTTGTGAACTTTGTATTTTGAGTTGGTGCTCATTCATATACTTGAGATTGTTCTCTATGGTTTTTTCCACTTTGGGTTTCCACATAAAAATTTGGTCTCTCTCTCTCTCTCTCTCTCTCTCTCTCTCTCTCTCTCTCTCTCTCTCTCTCTCTCTCTCTCTCTCTCTCTCTCTCTCTCTCTCTCTCTCTTGTGTGGTGCAAATTATTATTTCAATTTTATTGTATATCTTGTATGTATGATTGAGTGGTTAAAGAAAAGAAATTAGATTACGTAAAAGATATGTAATATACTAATTCACTGCCCCTCTCAGTATATTTTATGCTTAACAATTGGTATCAGAGCAGGTTCCTTTTGAAAAAGTTTTACAACTTGAAGGAAGATCAGGAAAGCACGATGGTTGGATCACATGAAGGATTTTCTACAAATAAGGCACCTTTATTTGATGGGATGAATTATGTTTTTTGGAGCATAAGGATGAAGACTTATTTTATGGCCCTTGGATTCAACATATGGCAAGCAGTGGTAGAGGAATATGAAGAGCCACAAGCACTTGTAACTACTCTGACAGAAAAGAAAGCAAATGAAAATAATGCTAAAGTTTTAAATATTATTTTATGTGGTTTATGTGAATTAGAATTTGTTAAAGTTATGCAATGTATCTACTCATGAAACATGGGTAAAACTTGAGAATATTTACAAAGGTGATGGAAAGGTTCAGCAAGCTAAGCTTCAGACTTTTAAAAGATAGTTTAAGAGTTCGAAGATAGAAGAAGAAGAAAATATAGCAAGTTATCTCTTATGGGTTGATCAAATAGTGAATTAGATTCAAGGTCTTGGAGAAAATTTAGAAGAATCGACTGTGGTTTAAAAGGTTTTGAGATCTATACCATTGAGATATGATGCAAAAGTTTTGGCAATTGAAGAGATGAAGATTTTGGCCAAGATAAAGATGGATGAGCTTCATAGTATTCTTACGACATATGAGATGTGGACTGAACAAGATAAACCTTCAAAGAGAGAAGTGGCTTTCAAGATATAAAAAAAGAGAAGGCTAAAATTTAAGAATCAAGTGATAATTCTAGTGATGATGAAGATGATAATGGAGCTCTATTCATTTGTAAGCTGAAAAAGGGCACAGGTAAATATCAAGGAAAATTACCTTTTAAATATTTTAATTGTGGAAATATTAGACACTTTGCAGCTAAATGCCCAAATAAAGGTAAAGATGACAATGAAGAAGAAAAATCTACATACAAGAAGAATTTTAAAGGCAATTTCAAGAAGGGATTCAAGAAGAAGAGTTTATATTCTAAAGATACTAGTTCAGCTGAAGATAGTGGAGTCAGTGACTCAGAAGAAGAAGAAGAGATGCTTATGCAAAAAAAAGTACAGATGATCAAGAAGAAGAACAAGATGAAGCTAAAGTGAATCTAGAATGAGAACTCATTTGTGCCTTAGAAGAGTTAAAAGCTCTTGAAAATAAGAATCAAATATTAAAGCTCCAGATCAAGAAAAATGAAAAGGAGTCAAAGGAAATAATTGAAGATCTACAAGCACACTTTGAAGAAGCCAAGAAAAATGAAGAAGATCTAACAGAACTGTTGAAAATATTAAGTAAAGAATGTGAAAGGTATGTTATTGAAATTACTTCTTTAAAAGTAGATCTTGAGAAAACAAATAATGCAATTAATGATAGAGCAGCTAATGACTCAAAATTTGAAAATAACACTAATATGTTGAATAAGATATTAGAAAATCAAATATCAATGTCAGATAAGATAGGTATTAGATTTTAAAAAGAGAAAGAGTAGGTCATTACTTTCACAGACAAGGAAAAAGGAAAGAGCTATGCTGAAGCTCTTACAAAAAAAGATATAAAAAGGGAAGAAGTTAAGAATACAGAAGACATCTCAAACAAAGAAGGCTGGAGGGAATAGAGCTACAAAAGGCAATCAAGTCAAAGATATAAAAATAGGTCCTATTTTTATGGTTACTATTTTTATTGTAATAGATATGGTCATAATAAATTAAAATGTCAAAAAAGAATTAACAGTTTCAGAAATAAGGAGAAGGAAATTCATGCAGAGTCAAGTAAAAGCCACAACTCATTTAATCCTCTATCAAACTTTAATGAAGAGGCCATAATATGTTACAAGTGAAACAAATTTGGATACATAGCCCAATATTGTAGAAGTGTGTTCGACTCAATCAAAAAGGACCAGAGTTTCAAGGCTCTATTCATCAAGAAGAAAGTTCAGACAAGTTCATGGCAAAAGAAACAACTTAAAAAATCTATGTTGGTGCAAACCGCTTTGCATGCAAGAAATGAAGAAAATCCATGGTTCACTAATAATGGATGTTCAAGGCACATGATAAGAGATAAGAGTAAGTTCATAACCTTGAAGAAGATCAATGGTGGCACAATAAAATTTGGAGACAATACTATTGCCAAAATTACTAGAAAAGGTACACTAAGTTTGGAAATGGTAGAACTAAAATTGAAAATATTTTGTATGTAGAAGGTCTTAAGCATAATCTTTTGAGTGTAAGTCAAATGTGTTATCAGGGGCACACACTAAAGTTTTATGTAGAAGGTTGTGAAATTAAAAAAAAAACATTCAAATATGTTTGTTGCAGATGCTCAGAAAAAAGGCAATAATTTGTATATACTATCAGACATCAAAGGTCAAAGATGTTTGAGCCAAATTGAAGAAAGTTGGCTATGGTATAGGAGAATGGGGAATATAAATTTTGATAGTCTTTTTAACATTAGCAAGAAGCAAGCAGTCTGAAATCTTCCAAATATTACAAAGCCATCTGACACACTTTGTGAACCTTGTCAATATGGGAAGCAGGCTAGAAAGTGGTTCAAAACAAAAGAATACTCGACTACTCAGATGCTAGAGATTATTCACACTGATCTATGTGGACATATGAGAACTAAAAGTACTCAAGGTGAGAAATATTTCATGTTGTTTATTGATGATTTTTTATGTATGACTTAGGTAATAATTTTAAAGAGAAAATCAGAAGCTTTCAGACATTTCAAAGCATTCAAAACATTAGTTGAGAATGAAACCAGTTTGAAGATTAAGTGTCTAAGATAAGATCGAGGATGAGAATTCATGTTAGATCAATTTATTGAGTTTTGTGAAGACCATGGAATAAAGAGACATTATTCAGCAGCCAAAACTCTATAATAGAATGTAGTTGAACGGAAAAATATAACAGTTCAGGAGATGGTGCGGAAAATGCTAAATGAATCCAAGATAGTAGATAAATATTGGAGAGAGACAGTTGATATGGTAGTGCATATTCAGAATAGAGCATTATTGAGAGTCAATAGTGACAAGACTCTTTATGAACTATGGAAAGACAAACCAGTAAAAGTTAGTTATTTCAGAGTTTTTGGCAGTAGATGCTTCATAAAGAGAACCAATAAAAAACTTGGTAAGTTTGAATTCAGAGCAGATGAAGGTATATTTCTTGGTTATTCTTACAAAAGTAAAGCTTATAAATTTTATAACAAAAGAACTAAGAAATTTTTTGAAAGTGTAAGTGTTAGGATAAAAAAAGATGGAACACAAAGAATCAGCGATTCAGTAGACATTCCTAAAATCATTGAAGAGGAAAGTTTTGAAGAATCAGATGAAGATGAGAAAAAGGAGAAAAAGGGCACCAAAAATCTATCCAAATATGCTCAGATAAATCATAATGAAAGTGATATCATCAGGGACATAAATGAATGAATTCACACCAAAAGAATGATGGTAAGTGAATATGAGCAGGTTAATTTCTCTTTGTTATCTAAAATTTAGCTTACAACTTTTTCAAAAGCTAGACATGATAAGCATTAGGTTAACGCTATGGATGAAAAATTAAATTAGATAGAAAATAATGATACTTGGGAATTAGTGCCTAGACCAAAAGATCACAATGTGATAGGAACAAAATGGGTTTATAGAAATAAGTTGAATGAAAATGGAGAAGTGGCCAGAAATAAAGCAAGATTAGTATGTAAAAGATATGCTCATATTGAGGGAATAAATTTTAAAAAAACTTTTACACCAGTGGCAAGGTTAGAGGCTATTAGAATGTTTCTTGCATATGTAGTGTTTAAAATTTTCAAAGTGTTTCAAATGGATGTCAAATATGCTTTCCCACATGGGAATATAGAAGAAGTCTACATTGAGCAAATTGAGGGATTTATTCTCTCAAATATTAGTATCCATATATGTAGATTGAAGAAAGTATTGTATGGATTGAAATAAGCTCCCAGAGCTTGTTATGCAACACTTGATAAGTACCTACAAGATCAAGGTTTCAAGAGAGGATTTGTTGATAGTAATCTCTACATCAAAACAGAAAGTGAGCATTAATTGATTGTTGTGGTATATGTTGATGATATCATTTTTAAAGGAAATATTGAAAAGATGACAAAAGAATTTTTTGATAATATGTAAAAATAATTTGAGATGTCTATGATTGGAGAATTGTTATTTTTCTTACGATTGCAAATATTTTAGTCAGATAAAGGAATTGTCATATCTCAAAGTAAATATGCAAAGGAAATGTTGAAGAAATTTGGTTTTAAGGATTGTGCACTAGTTGGTACACCAATGTGTATAGAAAATAAGATGAGTAAAGATGAAGATTCACCTATTATAGATCAATCTCTGTATAGATTTATGATTGGTAGTCTTTTATATTTGATAGCATCGAGGCCAAACATCATGCATGCAGTAGGTATGGTTGCAAGATATCAGTCATCTCTAAAAGATAGTCATGTTCAATTGGTGAAAATAATATTCAAATATATCAAGGGGACATTGGATTATAGATTATGGTATCCCATAGGTAGATATTTCACTTTGGTTGCTTATACAGATTTAGATTGGGTAGGGTGCTTGGATGACAAAAAGAGTACAAGTGGAGGAGCTTTCTTCTTTGGTGATAGCTTAGTATCATGGCTAAGCAAGAAGAAAAATTTAGTATCACTTTCTATAGATGAAGTAGAATATATTGCACCAATATTATTTTGTACTCAAGTGCTTTGGATGAAGCAAACTTTGGAAGATATCAAGGTAAAGTATGATGAACCTATTTCTTTTTTTTGTGATAACACAAGTGTTATAAATATTTTGAAGAATCCAGTGATGCATTCAAGAACAAAACATATTCCCATTACATATCACTTCTTGAGAGAGCAAATTGCAAATCAACAAGTTAAGATGGAGTATATCAGTACTACAGAGCAAATTGTAGATATTTTCATAAAGGCACTACCAAAAGACATATTTGAGTATCTGCAAGATAAGTTTGGAGTAATTTCTTTTACTTTCTGCCATTGAGGTTCAGTATCAATTGAGGGAGAGGTAAGTGTTAGCTCTAGGTAGGCCCTTTGCCATTGATGTTAAAGGGGGAGAATAATAGGTACAAGTATAGGTACAAAAATAGTTACAGGGAATAGATACGGGTTGCTACAGTAAGGGGGAGTTACTACATATTTTTCAGATGACAGTATGTGCAGGTTTCAGGATGTGGTAGTTTTAGTTTGAGGTTGCCATCAATTACAAAGAGAGAGATTGTTAGAAATATTATCATTAATGTCAAAAGTCTAGCATTATTGGTGATAAAGGCCCCATTGTATTTAATGATGTTTTTAATATTCATATCTTGGCTAATGTGTGTCAATATTCATGAATATATTTTTGATTGCATATAAGTCAAAAGAGGGCCCATGGATAAGTCAAAGAGTCATAAGGTAAAAGACAAAAGAGGAATGGGATGCATATTCTCATGAAGAGTCATCTTAAGAAATTTCAAGAGTCACCATGTGAAGACAAAAGAGGTATGGCACATTTTTCCATGAAGGGATACTTTGAGGAATACGAAAAGTCACCAAGATAAAGACAAAAGACGAAAGGATGTTTTTGCTTATGAAGGGTCACCATATGACTTTTCAAATGCAAGGATACGAAGGGTCATGCAAGTTTGGTGCCATTTTCCATGAGGATTGAAGGGTCACAAAGGATGAATGCCAAAGGTAATTTGGAAACCTATAAATAAAGGGTTGAGAATCCATTTGTAATAAGCAAGAGAGTGCATGGTTTGTTTTTGTTTTTGAAGAGAGAAAAGCAAGATATATTGTAGAGTTCTATCATTTGTTGTGTAAGAAACATTGAGAGATAGTTGTGTTTTATACATAAGAGGGTTTGGTGCTCCTAAGGGTTGGTGCTCAAGAATCTTTGTAAGGGGTTGGTGCTCCTGTGGGTTGGCACTCACAAATAGTTATGTTGGTGCTTGACAAAGGGGTTAGTGCTCCTGCAAGTTGGTGATTGCGAACTTTGTATTTGGAGTTGGTGTTTATTCATATACTTAAGATTGTTCTCCATAGTTTTTACCACTTTGGGTTTCCACATTAAAATGTGGTGTCTCTCTCTCTCTCTTATGTGGTGCAAATTATTATTTCAATTTTATTGCATATCTTGTATGTATGATTGAGTTGTTAAAGAAAATAAATCAAATTAAGTAAAAGATATATAATATACTTATTCACCCCCCCCCCTCTTAGCATATTTCATGCTTAATAGAGTCCATCCTTCTCTTTCATCCTTATATGTCCTCTCAAGGGAGCATCATGGGTCGTTTCCTTCCAATTCATTCTTGACAACTCTTTTATTTGAAAAGACATTGCTTCACTAAATGTCTCGCTACACCTTCACAAATAGGGTCAAAATTTAGACATCTAATCCCTAACACCATTGTGTTGAAATTGTCAATCTTACTCAAATTTTGTGAAAATGCACAATTTGGACCAAAACCACTCAAATGTGTTAAATGGTTCGAGCTTGTCATATACAAGTGCCAATTTAGGCCAATGTATCCCTAAATGTGGTTATGAATTTTATGTGATTATTAACTTCTCTCAAATCATTTCGAGTCAAAATGATGAAAATGCATTTTGGTAATTTGGATCACTTTTTCTAATTTGGAAGCTCATGACATGTGCATGTGTTATTTTGTGTTGACAACATCCTAAATGGGATAATAGTCCATATGTAACTAACATTGCCTTCCAATTCCTCTCCAATCAAATTATGACCCAATAATATGACTTTTTGACCATTTTGATTAATAAAGTGCACTAGTTTCCAAAGAATTGCACTAAAATTGATTAATCTTACTTGGGTAAATTAAACCAAATTATCAGCTTAGGTAAGAATTTCATCAAAGTTATTGAATATTTATTTATTATAAATTTATTCTTATTAACATCATCATCAAGTGACATCATTCATGGGGTGGCATCCATAAGCCAAAAATGCAACAAATATTAAGATTATGGTTTCTTGTGCCTCTTTAATGCCCCTTCCTCCCAAATATTTATGAGGATATTTATGGATATTAGTTACATAATTGAGTTAATTCATGGCCACACATCTTGATCTCAATATGGATGGCCATAGTTGATTCTAATCAATCTATAAAATTTATAAATAATAGGGTCAAGACCACACTGATTAAGCTTCAGTTGTGTAAACTTATAATGCATGATTCTCTCTACAAACCATTTGAGTGTAGTTTAATAATGCTTTATTTGCAATAGGATAGCTTCATTAATAGGCATAACCTTGATTTCATATCATGAGCTTAATTTAGTTAGTGTTCTTGAAATGGTCGAGGAGTTTGGCCTTGCACCATTATTGAAGACTTAAGCACCAAATCAAGGGGAGAAACATGTTTTGAGTTGCATATGGATGGTGGTATGCTCTTGGGAAGGTAACTTGTGTTTGTTTTCTTTCATTTGCTCTTAATTGTCATTTTCATACCTGGTTGAATAGGTTGGCCTAGATTTTAGTTGTTTATTCATTTTTCTTGGTTTTCATGACTAATGCTTGATTTAACCATCTTTATAATCCATCTCTACATCTTGGCACGTCTAGTAAGACCACACCGCCCATTCAAGCAAATAAGACACTTTGTTAATCTTAAATTTCCATAAAATCATTGAAATTACTTTAACATCAATTTTAAGCTTCATTTTCCTATATTATTGACATTTTGTGTTGATACACAGGTCACACAATGATCAACATCGGTTGTGTAACTAGAATTAGTTAGGTTGTAGGGAAAACACGATTAATAATTTGAATTTTTTATCTTTATTCAAAGTTGTAGTTTTCAATTTGAGTTTATAAGTCTCTGGTTTGAACATGTATTACTTGATCTAGAAGTTTCTTTTGGATATTTTATCCTAACTTGGCTTAACAAGCATTTTTTTTCAAAATATTTTTTGCCTAAGGGTTCACAGGTGATCGTTATCAATTATTTTTTACTAGCAATGGTTATTTTTGTTGCTACAACTGGCATCAATCATTGTTGACTGATGTCAGTCTCTATGTGTAAAAAATAAAGAATCTAAGAGCAATAATTCCAATTTTACTTGTTTGATTATCAATTGTACTTTTAAGCAGGGGGAAAATCTTTAACCTTGTAAGACCCATGTGTAAAAGTAAAAAAAATTTGAGCATGATTTAAGTCTTTAACCTTCCCTTTGGTGTTAAAAAGGAACTTAGATGGTTTGATTAATTTTTTTGTGAAGTTTTTCAAAGATTTTACAAACTAAGGCTAAGGGGCCAAGAATTTCACTTGACATTTCAATTTGGTGCTTGAAACCAACATTCACTTAAATTACAATATTTACAAAAGTGTGTTGTTTTATGTAAATTATCTATTACATGTTAGTTTATTTGAGTAAAATGAAGAGTGTGTGTATGCTCTCCACCCATCCCCTATAGGGGACTTGGGTGACCAAAAGTGCCTTTTCATTGTGATTGTGCCTTTATCCAAGGTGTGAAAAGGAAGGTTTTTAGGCTCTCCCCAAAACTCATATGGTTTATGTGATTTAAAAATAACCTCTAGAGCCTTTTCACTTAAATCTTCCATTTTATACAATTTGGCTTGTAGAGGGGAGTTCATAGCCTCTTCGTGAGTTCTTAGGGAAGCTTTGGCCTGGGGTTTCATCTCTTGGCATTGACTTCAACCCCTCTCCACAAAGGGGTATACAAATTAAGGGTGACCCATTGGGATGTTTGATTGAGTGGTTAAGCAAACTTGGTTAGTGGCAATCCAACTCAAAATGTATGATCAATCAAGACATTACACTACACTAAGCAATTAATAGATGTAGTGGTTTTCAAAAGTTTAATACCTTTTCACAACAAGCTAATTGACATGGATCCAATTGATGTGTTTGCATATCTAATGTTAGCCACACTTGGGACCATCTAGATAGTCATAAATTGTAAGTTTTAGACAAACCCACTTGTCGTAGAGTATTGTTGATACAAGGTGAGTAACCTGAAGGTCCATGTCATCATATAAACTCTTAAGAGAGGGGAGTGTAAAATACCCTACCAACTCATGTGATTTCATTTTTGGATTAACAATTAAAATCCTCCTAAGAGCACGTCTATAGACAAATTTCAATAATATAATGTAACCTTGTCAGTTTAGGGCTTAAGATGATTTACTTAGTTGTATTTGGTCTTTTTAGTCTTTACTTACTTTCTCTTGATTTGAGTCTAAATTTTTTTTATAAATAAAACATCAAAACCAAACACAATTGTCCACCATTTCTTAAACAAGGAGGTGGTACACTAGTCAAATCCAAATCATCTTTGCTTTGTTTAAAACCTCATCTTAAACATTTGTGTTTGTATTTTCTAAACAATGTAGTTATGCTGCCCATTTGAGTCTAAACCATTTTCCAAAAATCTTTAAGTCCTTTATTGATAATCCAAATTTAGAATTACACCTTTCTAAATTCTAGGTTAATGTGTTAATTGGTTTTACCATTTGCACTTGACTCGAGTTAACTTTGGTTTACTTTCTTATTTGGACTGAAGGCCATTTATAGACTTATCATCATCATCATCATCATTCGATCATTATGAACTTAGGTCATCAAGTGTATCACTCACAATCTAAGTTCTAGAACACATTTTATTCTACTTCCTACTACGATGTGTCAGTGTTTTGATACCTGTTTGGTTCTAGTTTTATACTTAGGAATTATTGCATCTTTTCACATCTTGAGTTTATTGGTTCACATTGTCACCTTCCTAATCCAAAAGGCTTTCTTCTAGTTTCCTAGTAACAAATCATCAAATTTAAATTAACTTTTATGGTATTGATGTATCTCTCAATCTACATTTGGTGTACTACTTTACACTTAGGTCTTTGAGTTATCATACCCTCTTCTAATTTATATGATTTTAACCCCACTAAAGGTTGAGTAATTTTGTGATCACGTTCTTCTAATTGTGTGGCACTACACCACCTCCTTTTTATTATAGTCTATTGTGTGCCTTATCATTTGTTTAGGAAAGATTAAAACCCATACCTTGGTAAACATCTTCCAAATCTTAAGTAAATGTAGAGAACAAACTTCTAGACATGGCGCTAAGGTATACTCGTAATGGGGTCTCTTGTGGCCATAGTTGCAAGGTAAAGCATTGTTATGAAAGCCATGATCACTCCATCTACTTTGAGGATGTTTCCCCTCTTTGGGGCTATTTGTTGAATACCAATCCCATCCATGCCAATTTTTGTATGTCATCCCCATCCTTCCCCTTCTATTTGCACATCACGCTCGAAGGTTACCATTTTAGGATATTCTCCTTTGATTTTCACATCATGCTCAAAGGTTACCAATCCAATTTATCCCCCATTAGCTTGTACAAGTGATTAAGATCTGTAATGCATGAAGGTTACAATTTTAGTCTATTTTATTTTAGTTTATGTGAGTTATCAAGCTATGCAACACTCTAAAGTTATCATTTTAGGACCTCCTCCTTTGGTTTGTGTGATAAACCAAACTATGCAGCATCCTATCATTACCATTATATCCCCACAACCTATATTTAATGAACCTATTACTGAAGAACATCCATTTAATGAACCAAATTTTGTTGATCCCTTCTTTAATAGTCTAATTTTTGGAGATCCCATTATTGAACCATAAACCTTGTTCATTTTGAGCCAATCATTCCCCATTTTATAAATTTCATGCCAATATTTGAGCCTCAACATCACCCATTACCTCATCAAGAGCTATATTATAAGGATCAAAATGTGTTTAAAGTTGATATTTTACAACCAATTGTTAACCAAAACCATGATGTTATTGTTGAACCACCCATTTGTGATGAGTTAACCTGTGATGAGTTACCTATTCATATTTTACCTATTTTTAAATATCCCCATCTCCTTGAAAAGCCAGTCTCTATAAAGTTATCTCTTGATCTTTTTCCACTTGTTGAGCGATCTCATTTTGATAGGCCAGTGTCTATCAAGTCATCCCTCGAATGATTCCCTCTCTTTGATGGGATTCACCTAGATGTACCAGTCTATGTTGAACCCTTCTTAGATGAATCAATTTTTATTGAGCCCATTATGCCATCATAAACCATTTTTTACTAAAATTTAGCATTCAACAAAACATCATTATATAAATAGCCACATTAGATGAAGAATCAGCATTAAAATCAGGTTCCCTTTCTGAACTGACATCAGATTTAGAATCAAAAGTAAAATCACTATCAAAACTGACATTAGATTTAGAGTTCCTTGACTCAAACTCGGCTTCAAAATTAGATTATAGTCATGGTTGTTACAACATTGGTTACACTTACCTTCCAAATCAATTTAAATATATTGGTGATCCTTCTATGATTTTTAAGGATGATTACTTCAACATCGACATAGGTCCTCCTAGTATATTCTATGAGGATTGTGTTGCCTTTCATCATTCTTGTATTCCCACCCAACATAGCCATTATATTGAATTTTCATCTCCCACAAAATCACACTTTGTTGAATTGCATCCATGGTGGCATATCAGGTGCAAAATATTGGGGGGACTAAGACTAGATTCATGCAAAAGAAGAAAAATATCCAAATGAAACTTTTTCAAAATCTCTAGGGGACGATCAAATTTGAAACACAACATATTTTAGTGAAACCTTTTCAAAGGTACTAAAAGATAATCAAATTCAAATATTAACATCTCTTCATGAAACCTTCTCAGAGGCACTATGGGATAATCAAAATAAATTCATTAGTGAAAACATTATCAAGGTACCAATAGTTGAGCACAAAAGTTTTTCACTATTTGATGAAGACATTGTCAAATATCAAATTAGTATGGCTTCTAATCTACATCATAATTAGATGGTAGCTACTTTCAGGATCAAATAATAGAAAATTTTGGTGGTCCTATCAAGAGCATATTTAGAGGTCTTCGACCCTATCATAACAAAAATTATGTTGAATCTAGAATCAATAACACTATGCATTCCTGAAAGTCCTGATCTTCATTTATTTCCCAATCATTATACATTCCATTATCATCCCCATTTTCATTACCCACTTATATCATTTATCCTGTGTCTAACATTATTTACCATCATTGGCCACACTTTCCTTTATAAATGTTATAAAGACATATTATCTTGATTTTTGAAGGAATTAGAATCAATGACTAATAGGGATCACAATAACATTATTAGAATTCAGATCTGCAACAAGTTCTTGATAAAGAAGCAATTCTAAAAGGGTTTTGGATATAAATTTTATGATTGATGATTTTATTTGTCTCATATGTTGACAAGGACATGCATCTCCATGTCAATAAGAGTAACTATTCAAAACAGGTGTTGGGTAGTAATTTACATGATTGAGTATTCTAGTTGTCCCACATGTTGACTAGGATGTGCATCTCCACATCAATAGGAGTTGTAAAAACATTTTTCATTTTGTCATTTTTCCAATTTTCCATTACCATGCCTTGTCTCTTGGGAGAAACCCTATAGACCATTTCATTCTGGGCATCTTATACCATTATGTTCCATTTGTCTCACTTGTTTAAACTACATTGACTTGAGGTCCTTTGAGACTATGTAGGCATCACTCAATTTATATTGAGGTCAGCTCGGTCACCTTCACCATGCTCTCACCATTTTACAAGAAATTTGTAAGTTTGAATACTATCATCATTTTATGAGCAACCTAAGCCATGATCATGCCATTTTTCAAGCAAAATCCATCATCACTTGGGGGCAACTTTATTTCCACTTTAGCCAATTATAATCTGATCATTTTGCTTATACCATTTTATTATACCATGTCTTTACTATTGACTAGGGCTTATTTTCAATCATCTTGCTTATCCTGTTTTGATCTTAGTTCCTTTGTTTATTTAAGCACTTTTTTGTGAGGGGATTCCAATCCAATTTAAACAAGTTTTAGAATGCCCTATTGAATGACATTCTATGGAAATTAGTATGACATTTGATCTAACAAGTTATCTTTCATCTATCATCTTATCTAGTATCACTTATTATATTTGCCTATGGGTAAATCAGTATTGTATTTGGTACCCTTGATTATAACCACCTTTGGGAAAATCAAAATTATGATTTTTTTCCTAATTATAACTACCTATGGGCAAATTAGGTACAACACCTTTTTATCATACATTTTCACATCATTTAGTCATTACTATTATCATTTGCCTTGTCATTTGCCTTTATTTGTGAACTTGTTGTGACCTAGTTAGTTTTTCATCACCCTTTGTATAGGTGAAACTACTATGACTTGAAGTCCTAATGGGATTACATAGGTTGTGCTCAATTTATGTTGAGGTCAACTCAGTCCTCCATTGTTATATGCTTTCATCATCTTACGAGCATTTTAAGTTGGTGCACTCTCACCATTTCACAAGCACTCTTTGAAGTACCCTCACCATTTTATGATTTGGAATATTATGTATATCTTAATTCTCAATTGAGTTCATATACTTAGAAAATTCCAAAAAAATCATAAAATCTATAAACTCGAAAACATTTTATTTTGTGTGTGTTTATTTGATTGTTGTTTGTTTGTTTTTTTTTTTCATTTACTATTTGGTCTTGTTGTTTCTTTTGTTTTTCTAAGTACATATTGATGGCCCACATGAAAGCATGGGTCACTACAAATATCTTTCTGTGCTGACATTTTCTGTGCCACCTAGACTGCTTAATTCATGTTTGTGCTTGGTTGGGTGTGTCTTTTGGAACATTCCAAATGTTGGTGTATCTGTGTGTGACCATGTTCTAGATTCTCTATTTTATTCCCTCTTTCCTTTTTATTTCTTGTCTCTTTCTAGAAATTTTGAGTTCTTAGGCTATTCTTCCATCATTTCTTAGATCTTCAGGCTCCTTTCTTGATGGTCTTTTCCTTTTGGCCTTAAGCCCTTTGAATTTCTTCGGGTTCATGCTTATGAATTCTTTTGGCTTCTTCTCCAACTGTTAATCCATTTCCATGCATGGGCCCATCTTTAAACATTTGAGGATTAATGGCTATCTCATTGTCCCAAATTTGACGTCCGTGGGGACGTCATCAAATGTTTGAACCTCCAACAATTGTTTTGCTACGTTGAAGTTGACATTTTCAGGCCCGTCACCCCTTTGGTAATGTCTTCAGCCTTTTGTATTCCTTCGGCCTTTTGCAATTGAACCTTCCTGAAGGGAAGGTGTCCCTTCAAAGTTTGGAAAAGGTCCCTTTTTGGTCATTGATAGTCCCCCATAAGGGCACTTGCCATTCTGAGTCTTTGTAAAAGACTTGCATTTCTTTGAAATGGCCCACTTTTTTGCTAAAAAGGCTTGTCCAAGGCGATTTACTGAAGTGAAATGAGCCTCCGTATCAACCCAAAAACCTGTAAGACTCAAATCACTTTATTCTTTCATAGAACAGGCCTTCGACAAAGGGAAAAAATGATAATTACAGTAAGGAGAAGATATTAGAGACTGACTAATCAGTCCCCCCAAAAAAAATTCAAAAGGGAAACTGATTCTTTGTGTTGGAAATATTGTCATTGATGTCAAAGGTTTAGCATTATTGGTGATAAAGGCCCCATTGCATTTAATATTGTTTATCTTGGCTAATCTGAGTTAATATTTATTTAATATTAATGAATATATTTTTGGTTGCATATGAGACAAAAAAGGGCCCATGGAGAAATCAAAGAGCCACGGGGTAAAGACAAAAGAAGGATGGGACACATTTTCCCATGAAGAGTCATCTTAGGGAATACCAAGAGTCACCAAGTGAAGACAAAAGAGGAAGGGTGCAATTTCTCATGAAGGGACACTTTAAGGAATATGAAAAGTCACCAAGATGAGGACAAAAGAGGGAAGGACATTTTTGATCATGAAGGGTCACCACATGACTTTTCAAAGGCTTGCATATGAAGGGTCATACAAGTTTGGCACCATTTTCCATGAGGATTGAAGGGTCACAAAGGGGGAAGGCCAAAGGTCATTTGGAAAGATATAAATAAAGGCTTGAGAAGCCATTTGTAAATATGAGTTAGAGAGGTTGATTTGATATTGTAATATCTAGCTTAGAAGAGCAATTGTGAGAGATGAATATAATTTGTATTTGTCATATCTAGCTTAGAAGAGCAAAGGTGAGAGAGAGGAAGGAGATGTTGTATTGATCTATCATTTGTTGAGATAGCAACATTGAGAGATAGGTGTGTGGTATACACAAAGGGGTTGGTACTCTTATGGGTTGGTGCTCATGAATTGTTGTTGGGTTGGTGCTCGGCAAAGGGGTTAGTGCTCTTGTGGGTTGGTGCTCACGAATAGTAGCTGGGTTGGTGCTCGGCAAAGGGGTTTGAAGCTCCTGTGGGTTGGTGATCACAAATTGTAGCTGAGGTTGGTACTCGGCAAAGGGGTATGGTGCTCTTGTGGGTTTGTTTTCATGAATATACTTGAGATTGTTCTCTGTGGTTTTTTCCACATTCAGTTTCTACATTGTATATGATGTCTCTCTCTATCTTGCGTGATGTTTATTGTTTGAGTTTTATTGCATATCTTGAATGTTTAAGTGGAATTTGGTTAAAAGAAAGTTTTATAAGATATATGATATACTGATTCACCCCCCCTCTCAGTATATCCCATGCTTAACAATTGGTATTAGAGCAAGTTCCTTTTTGAAAAATTTTACAGCCTGAAGGTAGATCGGGAAAGCACGATGGTTGGGTCACAGGAAGGATTTTTTACAAATAAGGCACCTTTGTTTGATGGGACAAATTATGCTTTTTGGAGCATGAGAATGAAGGTTTATTTGATGGCCCTTGGATTCGACATATGGAAATTAGTGGTGGAGGAATATGAAGAGCCACAGACATCTACAATTACTCCAATAGAAAAGAAGGCAAGTGAATGTAATGTTAAAGCTTTAAATGCTATTTTATATGGTTTATGTGAATCTGAATTTGTTAAAGGCATGTAATGTAAATCTGCTCATGAAACTTGGGTAAAACTTGAGAATATTTACAAAGGTGATGGAAAGGTTCAGCAAGCTAAGTTGCAGACTTTTAGAAGGCAGTTTGAAAGTTTGAAGATGGAAGAAGAAGAAGAAGATATAGCAAGTTATCTTTTGCGAGTTGATCAAGTTGTAAATCAGATTCAAGGTCTTGGAGAAACATTGGATGAGTCAACGGTGGTGCAAAAAGTTTTGAGATCTCTACCAATGAGATATGATGCAAAGGTTTTGGCAATTGAGGAGATGAAGAATTTAACCAAGCTAAAGATGGATGAGCTTCATGGTATTCTCACGGCATATTAGATGTGAACAGAAAAAGATAAACCCTCAAAGAGAGAAGCAGCTTCCAAGACATCAAAGAAAGAGAAAGCTAAGATTCAAGAATCAAGTAATAGTTCCAGTGATGATGAAGATGACAACGGAGCACTTTTCATTTGCAAGCCAAAAAGAGGAACAGATAAATATCAAGGAAAATTACCTTTTAAATGTTTTAATTGTGGAAAGATTGGACATTTTTTAGCTAGATGCCTAGATAAAGTTAAAGATGATGAAGAAGAAAAGCCTACATACAAGAAAATTTCAAAGACAAATCTAAGAAGGGATTCGAGAAGAAGAGCCTGTATTCTAAAGATCTTAGCTCAGGCAAAGATAGTGGAGTCAGCGATTCAGAAGAAGAAGAGATTCTATTCATGGCCATACATGAAGGTGATCAAGAAGAAGAAGAGGAGGAAGCTAAAGTGAATATGGAAGGAGAGATCATTTGTGCCTTAGAAGAGTTAGAAGCTGTTTAGAAGAAGAATCGAAGATAAAAGTGCCAGATCAAGAAAAATGAACAAGAGTCAAAGGAAATGATTGAAGATCTACAAGCACACTTTGAAGAAGCCAAGAAGAATGAAGAAGATCTCAAGCACAGTGGGAAATAGCAAGAAAAGATTGTGAAAGGTATGTTATTAAAATTGCCTCTTTAAAAGAAGATATTAAGAAAGCAATCAGTGATAAAGTAGTCAGTGATTCAAAATTTGAAGATAGCACTAACATGCTGAATAAGATATTAGAAAGTCAAAAAGCATATTCAAATAAGACAGGGATCAGTTTTGAAAAGAACAAGAGCTATGTTGAAGCTCTTACACAAGAGGAAACAAAAAGGGGAGAAGTGAAGAATACAAAGGACATTCCAAACAGAGAAGGCTAGAAAGAACAAAGCTACAAAAGGCAATCAGGTCAGAGATATACAGACAGGTCTTATTTTTATGGCTATTGTTTTTATTGTAATGGATATGGTCACAAGAAATTAGAATGTAGAAAAAGAGCTAACAATTTTAGAAATAAGGAGAAGGAAAGTCAAGTAGAGTCAAGCAGAAGCCACAACTCTTTTGCTCCTCTATCAAGCTTTGATGAAGAGACCATAGTATGTGACAAGTGCAACAACTTCGGACACATAGCTCGGTATTGTAGAAGCGTGTTCGAGTCAATCAAGAAGGATCAGATCTTCAAAGCTCCATTCATCAAGAAGAACAATCAGAATCTCAAAGCTCCATTCATCAGGGAGAAGGTTCAGACATGTACATGGCAGAAGAAACAACATGAAGATTTTATGATGGTTTAGACAGCCCTGCATGTAAAAGGTAAAGATCAGTCATGGTTAATTGATAGCGGATGTTCGAGGCATATGACAGGAGATAAAATTAAATTCATATCTCTAAAGAAGATCAATGGTGGTACAGTGAGATTCAGAGATAAAACCACTGCCAGGATAGCCAGAAAATGTACTTTGAGTTTAGATTATGGTAGAACTAAGACTAAGAATGTTTTATATGTAAAAGGTCTTAAGCATAATCTGTTGAGTGTTAGTCAAATATGTGATCAAGGATATACATTAAAGTTTCATAAAGAGGGTTGTGAGATTAGAAAAAAAGATTCAAATGAGTTGATTGCAGATGCTCAAAGGACATGGAACAATGTATATGTTATATCAGATATCTTCTCAAAGGCACGATCAAAGGATACATTCAAAGATTGGCAAGAGGAGTTGGGAGTAATTTCTATTACTTCTTGCCATTGATGCTCAGCATCAAGTGAGGGGGAGCTAAGTGTTAGCTCCAGGTAGGCCCTTTGCCATTGATGTCAAAGGGGGAGAATAATAGGTACAAGTACAGGTGCAAAAAATAGGTATAAGGAACAAGTACAAGTTACTACAGTAAGGGGGAGTTACTGTATGTTTTTAGATGACAGGATGTGCAGGTGACAGGATGTGGCAGTTTCAGGATTGAGGTTCCTATCAATGACAAAGGGGGAGATTGTTGGAAATATTGTCATTGATGTCAAAGGTTCAGTATTATTAGTGATAAAGGCCCTATTGCATTTAATATTGTTTATCTTGGCTAATGTGAGTTAATATTTATTTAATATTAATGAATATATTTTTGGTTGCATATAAGACAAAAGAAGGGCCCATGGAGAAGTCGAAGAGCCAAGGGGTAAAGACAAAAGAAGGATAGGATGCATTTTCCCATGAAGAGTCATCTTAGGGAGTACCAAGAGTCACCAAGTGAAGACAAAAGAGTAAGTCCCTATGAAGGGACACTTTGAGGATTACGAAAAGTCACCAAAGATAAGGACAAAAGTGGGAAGGACATTTTTGGTCATGAAGGGTCACCACATGACTTTTTAAAGGCTTGGATATGAAGGGTCATCCAAGATTGACACCATTTTCCATGAGGATTGAAGGGTCACAAAGGGGGAAGGCCAAAGGTCATTTAGAAAGCTATAGATAAAGGCTTGAGAAGCCATTTGTAAATATGAGTTAGAGAGGTTGATTTGATATTGTAATATCTAGCTTAGAAGAGCAATTGTGAGAGATGAATATGATTTGTATTTGTTATATCTAGCTTAGAAAAGCAAAAGTGAGAGAGAGGAAGGAGATGTTGTATTGATCTATCATTTGTTGAGATAGCAACATTGAGAGATAGGTGTGTGGTATACACAAAGGGATTGGTACTCCTATGGGTTGGTGCTCACGAATTGTTGATGGGTTGGTGCTCGGCAAAGGGGTTAGTGCTCTTGTGGGTTGGTGCTCACGAATAGTAGCTGGGTTGGTGCTCAGCAAAGGGGTTTGAAGCTCCTGTGGGTTGGTGCTCACGAATTGTAGCTAAGGTTGGTACTCAGCAAAGGGGTATGGTGCTCCTGTGGGTTTGTTTTCATGAATATACTTGAGATTGTTCTCTGTGGTTTTTCCCACATTGGTTTTCCACGTTATATCTAGTGTGTCTCTCTATCTTGTGTGATGTTTATTGTTTGAGTTTTATTGCATATCTTGAATGTTTGATTAAGTAGAATTTGGTTAAAGGAAAGTTTTATAAGATATATGATATATTGATTCACCCCCCCTTCTCAGTATATCTCGTGCTTAACACTTTGGGCCTATAGGACCAAAATTTGGTCAAAAATTTGGTGATTCACAAGGGAAGCATGGCTATTATGCTTAAAAATATTGGTAGCCTCAAAGTCCATTAGGCATGGAGTCAAGGTGTAGCTTGAAAGAGTTAGAAATAAACTTCTAAAGACCTATGAACCAACAAAGCTTTACCTCAAGCAACAAGGAAAAATAACACACAACAAGGCTAAAAACACTACACTTGTACAAATAGCACTTAGGGAAAACAAATACAACTAAAAGCAAACTACTATGTACAAATAACTAGATATATTTGCCTCCCTCTTAGATCAAAGGGAAAACTTCTCCAATCTCCATGGCATAGAAACTTATGGTGCCAAACAAGTGAGTGAATGGAATGGAGACTTAGTGACTTGCCCTTCTTGCTTGCTACCTTGATTGGCTTGTATCTGAGTGGATCAGGGGCAAACATGCTTCCAACATATATGTATTCATCTTGCTCTCAGAAACTTGCCTCATGTTGGCCCCTCATGCTAGTGTATCTCACCAAGAAGTCAATGGTTGTTGGTTCATCACCATAGGGACCATCTAGCTCATAACCCCCTTGATATGCATCACCGATTGACTTGTTCCCTTCTGCCTCATTGAAGAGACTATCAAACTTATCTTCTGCTTTGTCATGGATTTCTTGAAAAAGGGTGACTATTGTGATGTCTAAAATAAGATCACAAACTCTTTGCTTATCCCATAGAACATCACCTTCTTGCTCAAGGCTCTCTTATTCAAAGATTTCATCAAGATGGACAGGCCTCTCCTTTCCTTGCTAAAAAACCAGAGCCTCTAGTTATTCCAAGACATGCTCCCAATCCTCTTCCAACTCGGGTCCCATGGCATGGTCAGTCTCTTCATCAAAGTAACAAGGAAGTTCATTAAACAAGGGAGGAGAGAGCTCACCATACTTACATTCCTCATCATCCATTGTTGACAAATAAAGTTTGTCAACATTTTCTTCATATTGTTGGAACATCTATATGTATGTATGACCTATGTCTTCTCCATTATTGATGATGTCTTCAAAGGGAGCATCCATGATGATTTCATCCTCATTGGCATCCATGGGAGCTTCTTGATCAACCATGAATTGGATTCTCTCTTCTTCACTTGCCTCTTTCAAAAAAAGCTCCTCCTTGAGAAGAGATGAAGTGGAAAACTGATGGTTAAACTCATGTGGAAGAGGAGGCAAACCCTGAGCTAAAATAAAATGATTCTCCTCCTTCCATTTGGCCAACACTTCATCCACATCAAATGTGGTTTGATAGCTCTCTTGGAGGGGTGTAGATGGGGTGTGCTCAAATGTAGGAGTTTCTGCTTGATCTAAACCATCCATCACACCTTGGTTGAGGAACCTCATTCTAGACTCCAATTCTACAATTTGTTTGGCTATATTGTCTTGGAAGAGCATTTCTTTGAGGTCACAAGCATCATCATGATGAGTAGAAGTAGCTTCATCTTCTTAAAGACTTATATCAAAATGAATAGGCCTCTCCTCCTCTTTTTTCCTACTGCATGATTCCATTGTTTGCTTCCAACTCATGACCTTGGGATTGGAACTTTTCTCTCGTGAATAGGCAGCAACTTTATCCTCTTCAAGGCCCTGAGCTGGTTTATAATAGGCACTCCTATGCTAAAATATTTGAGGAGGTTGAGGGAGACTAGGAAGGGTTTGCTCATGCACAAAAAGAGTTGCTTTACAAGAGATGTGTTGCTTTCCAAAAGATATAGGGTGATTCCCATCAAAAGAGGGTCCACATTCTAAAGAATTAAGAAGGCTAGTCTCCATGAGAGGTTGCTCTAATGCACTTTGATGTTGGAAAGCTAGGTGCAAGGGATTAAGAGCACGAGTGGTTATTGCATTAGATGAGCTAGAGTGAGCAAGTGTTATTTGGTAGGAAGGATTTGGTGCACAAGAGGGGGCTTTCTTTAGAATAGGAGGGGGCTATTTTGGAATGGGAGAAGTTGCATAAGGCTGATTTCCTTGAATGAATGGACTCTCCCATTTTACTACTTCCTCCTTCATGGATTGCAAGGCCTGAGCTTGCCTAAACAAGCACTCCTCTTTATACATAAGCTCTTGCTGATATCTATTCTACTCCTCCAATCTGCTTATCTCCATCACTTGTTTTTCAAACTCTAGCATTATTTCTATTACACTAGGTGAAGGGCAACCAGGAGAGCTACTTGAGGTGATTCTATGAACAACCTGAGCTTAATCAAAATTATATGAAGGAAACAAGGTCCATGCTACTGATCAATGGGATTATACATACCAAAATGTGATTTCTTAATGGCACTAGGACTGCTTAACCAGCTGATTCAACTCAGATTCACCATTGGTGTTGGTTAAAATGCCTCCAAAGGCTAATTAGTTGAAGAACACACCAAAAATCCTTCAACTCCTTAGACAAATTGTCCCACCGAGCATGCTAAAAACTATTGACACAGTGGATTGCACCCTTGAAAGAAGGTTGAACTTTTCTCTTCCATGCGACACAATGGAGACTCCCCTCTTGTTGTGGGTCTGGCAAAACTGAGGGGAGAATCTCTAGATAAGAACTAGCTCCCTTTGATGCATCTCTGAGGCTTTTCACTACTACTACTAATAATGGGGGGGATGAAAAGGGAGAAGGATATAAGTGAAATAAAACCTATCTAAATGGTGATGCACCAAAATGATTGATCTGTTTAGCTTTGACATACACTTTACACCAAGAACAAGTTGATATACACTTCATTTGAAATAAGAAACTCTTCTATATCAGTGTCTAATAAGGGGTCCTCTAGAGATACAGGGAGGAGGAACTATCAAAGGTGTTCGAAGACATACTATGGAAGCCTGTTCACATGCACCTATACTCTACTGTGGACACTTCTTGCTGATTTGAAAAAGAACTCACAATACACTAGACATGATGGAATCATTCTATGAAAGCATGAAGGAAAATGACATAACACAAGATAAAGCCATAGACATATGCAAAAGTGCAAACTCAAAATGGAGGTAAAAATGCTATGTCTTGATTCAAGGTAAAATCCTGCAGGGCTTCGCCATACAAGCTGAGAGATATATTTCTCAACTGAGAGGTTAAAATATATATAGCATGAAGGAAAAGACTTTAGCACTTTATAAAATAAGCGGCCCATGCTACGTTGAATATATTGGAAAGAGAAAATTTGCTCATGCTGGTGTCATCCTTCTAGAAATGCCCTAAAATAACCATGTTGTAGATGTCACAGGTCTTGACTTTGGTGCTTAAAGCGTATTAAATGTCACTGCAAAAGCATGGGTTGTATTAATGTCACTACAAAAGCATGGGTCACTACAAATATCTTCCTGTGCTGACGCTTTCTATACCACCTGGATTGCTTAATTCATGTTTGTGTTTGGTTGGGTGCATCTTTTGAAACATTCCAAGTGTTGTCATATGTGTGCATGGCCATATTCTAGATTCTCTATTTCATTCCCTCTTTCCTTGCTATTTCTTGTCTCTTTCTAGCAATTTTGAGCTCTCAGGCTATTTCTCCATCATTTCTTGGCTCTTCAGGCTCCTTTCTAGATGGTCTTTTCCTTTTGGCCTTAAGCCCTTTGAATTTCTTCGAGTTCATGATTATGAATTCTTCCAACTTCTTCTCCAACTGTTAATACATTTCCATGCGCGAGCCCATCTTTAAACATTTGAGAATCAATAACTATTTCATTGTCCTGAATTTGAAGTCCATGGGGATGTCACTAGACGTTTGAACCTCCAACAGTTGTTTTGCTACATTAAAGTTGATGTTCTCGGGCCCGTCACCCCTTTGGTAATTTCTTCAGCCTTTTATATTCTTTCAACCTTTTGCAATTGAACCTTCCCGAAGGGAAGGTGTCCCTTTAGAGCTTAGAAAAGGTCCCTTTTTGGTTGTTGATAGTCCCTCACAAGGGCACTTGCCCTTCGGAGTCTTTGTAAAAGACTTGCATTTCTTTGAAATGGCCCATTTCTTTGCCAAAAAGGCTTGTCCACAGAAATTAGCTAAAGCAAAATGAGCCTCTGTATCAACCCAAAAACCTGTAGGACTCAAATCACTTGACTCTTTCGTACAATAAGCCTTTGAAAAAGGGAAAAAATGACAATTACAGTAAAGAGAAGATATTTGAGACTGACTCATCAGTCCCCAAAAAAAAATTCAAAAGGGTGACCGATTTTTTGGGCCTGTAGGACCAAAATTTGGTCAACAGTAATAATATTAATCTAAATTGAGTTCCACTTAAGTTGGGGCCCTTTTGAGGGTCATGGGCACTTAAGGGTCAATGGGAGAATTATAAAGAATATCCTTTTAAATTTTTGAGAGGGAGAGTTATCTTCTAAAAGGGATATAAAAAGAAAGTTGTCATTTGGAAGGTATGCAGGATATTGAATTGGAAACCTTAATCAAATATGTAAAACTTGAATACCACCTCTTGCGGATGAAAACCTTTAAGAAGTGTCAAGGGCTTGGGGATGAAAACCTTCATTCCTACTATTTGGGTAGCTTTGTTCAAGGGATGTAGTTGAGCTTCAAAATTACATGTTTACATGCAAGTGGATCTACAAAGGTGTTTTTGGACACCACCTATATTAAGGAATATTGCAAACCCTATTCAATGTTGATTTTGATGAATTTATAGATCTTGTAAAGTGGTGTCTTGCTTCAGGAGCTTGTACAACATTGAATATCATTTTATGGTGTGATGACTTGCCTAGAGAGTTGTGCAAGCTATTTAGAAGGGTTCGTTGAAGTCTACAAATATTGCATAATATTCTAATTGAATTTCCAACTTTGACAAGTTGGCTTAAGGGCTTATCTTGGGGATTTTAGAGCTGATTTAGAGTTTTCATGAAGTATAAAATATTACAAATATTTTATATTATTTTTCCATCTTGGGCGACTTGCCCTAAAATCCTTTTGAAGGTCATTTGGAGGATCATTAGTAAGTGGAAATAATATGATTTATTTTCTATAATTTTTTGAGGTAGGGCGAATTAGTTTGAGGAGGTTTTGGGCATCTTTAGAGGGTTTTTAGACTCCATTTTTGCAAGGTACAATTGTTATTTAATCTTTGATTTATTTGACAAGTAAACATAAGGGTTTGGGAGTTTTATTGGAATGTTGAGGCAAAGTTTTGATTATGAAATTTTACCCTTAATTTTCTAAGTTGGGCGATTCATTTGGAGGATGTGTGCAAGGTTTTAGGGTGTCTTATTTGGCCCTAAACAATAGAGTAATATTAATTGCTAAAATTGATGGATATTGTAACCTAATTCTAGCTAGCTTGGTATGAATGCAAATTTGATTTTCTGAATTATTTCATGCAAATTATTCCTACATTATGGTGACTTGGTTTGGAGAGATTTTATCATGTTTTAGGCTCTAACATTGGCCAATATTTATATGATTTGTATGTTAGAATTTTATCTGTAAATTATCTTCAGTGTGGAGGGTTCTTTGAGTTGGATTTGGTGATAAGAGGACTTTGAAATCAGCGCGGTGGCATTGAGGATTTGAAGTGGAAAAAGACATCAATTTAGCTCCTTGTCTTCACTTGGTGTTAATCATAGTGGTTGAATCTCATAAGGTATTTTTCTGATTATTGTTGAGTAATTGGAGGTGTGAGATTTTTAGTTTGGTGGTGTATATGTAACCCTAGGGTTGGTTGGTTTTAATTTTCAGATTTTGTTTGGAATTTGTTTAGGGGCTTGTTAGAAAACTCTTTTTTGCATCATTGTCCCAATTTGGAGGCATTATGAACATCCTACATTAGTTGATTAGATTATATAAGAGGCATCTTTCATTGAGAAAACCTTTCCATTTTTTGTTAATTTGGTTTTAGAGTCATCTAATTTAGTTTTATATAGTTAAAGTAGTCAGGGATTTTATTTAATTGGTTTGAGACTTGTCTAAATAGACACGTGGTGCATTTTTTACATTTTTTGAGGAGTCATTGGATATCTAATACTTGTTTTCATCGAGATGACATGTTTCAATTATGTATTTAGTAATTGAAACAATACATAATTCAAATAATTTGGTGCAAGATTGGTCTCGACGGTAGTTTTGTCTTTCCTTCATTCATTGAATAGAGAGAAATGAGTACTATTGTTACAGATACAATGGTGCATTTTCTAAGTTTTTAAAAAAACCATAAAAATATGAAATAAAATCAATAATAATAAATTTTGGGTGCAATATGATTATTAATTTACATTCTTTCATTAAAAAATTCCATCCCTGCCAACAAAATTTATATTTTTACAATAACTATTAATTATTAACATCTTATAAACATTATAATTAACTACCAACCCAACTAATATTGTAAATTAAACCTATAAATAAATAATTAATAGCTTCATAAATAATTTAATTAAATATGTCAATTTTGATATAATTCATCTTCGCTCTTTCAGTTTTCCTCCGTTTGCAAGGGCAATCATCACCAGATCACCAACTGTTTCATGTGATTCCCTCGCCTTTGACACCTCTCCCACCCAATATAAATCTACAATTTTCAGGCAAAACCTTGTGACAGTTTTCAAGTATTTTTAAGCAGCTCTCCTCGATTAGTACGTTCTGTATCAGCCACAAAAACGCTATTAATTAATAAAATGCAAAACTCGATTTTAAGTTACGGCTAAGCCATATTTTGGGCAAGGGAATTTTGATTTAGGGTTTTACCTTCCATGAATATGGGCCATGGCGTCTGCCCAGGCTTTGCTGCCACCCACGTGCTCGACAGCAGCATCATTGTTGTTTCTATTTACAGCAATTCTCCTCTGCACGGAACACATCATCTGTCAACAGTGGTGAAACTTGATTATTTAGAACGAATTTAATGCCCAAAAATTAACTGTAAACATTGTCGAGACGAAAAATTGTTCGGGCCGTGCCCACGAAGATGCCACCAGATTAAATATATTTTGGTATTTTTAAAATAAATAATTTAACATATTTATATTTATTTATAAATATATCTAATATATATAAATGGGCATGAAATAAAGGTCATTTTTTTTAATAAAAAGTAATTATTAGGAGGTCAATTTTTAGGGCTCGAAATTTAACAAAGACCTATTTTTGAATTAGAGGAATGAGGATGTGTATTTAGTCCTTATAATTGTTGTAAAAGATAAGTATTTGGAAGGTGATAAAATTATTATTGTAAGGATTAAATCATATGTATAAAATTAGATTTTGGGTATATGCGTATAAGGTGGTTTGTTAGTTGCATATAGAGGAGATATTTTATTTCGCAAGTTTATTTTAACAATGACAAAACAATGGGAAAAGGTTAGGAAATACAAAATATGCAAATAGTGGAAGACTTCAAGGTGCACTAAATGGTCATTATGGACGGCAATGACAAGCAATTTTGTGTGATATCAGACATTACAAAGCCCATATTATACGTCAAATACAAATTTTGGGCAATGCTTGAATTTATATGACTTCCACACATTGCAAAAGAGTATGTAGTTTGTAAGGTTACAACATCTTTATTGGTCATTTTTTTTATTGTTAAGGGTTAAGAAAGACATTATGAGTGCTGATTTGATTGCACCAAAATAAACTAGTCTAGATAAACATGATTAATTGCTTAAAATATTTGTTTCATAATAAAAATTAAAGTGGCTATTAGTTGAGCATGAAATTGATGTTGAACACTATTGAGCATTTACAAAATTGTGAGATGAATCGAATTGTAACAAAGTCTATACATAGGAAAAAGTTATTCAATTATTTTGAAATCCTTGATTAGAAACTATTTTTTCTCATTATGTATACAGGTTTGCAAATATTATAGGGGGAGTAGCTGCATGTCTATAGGGGTCAAACAAGGTAACTATGGTATATGTGTGTAATTGAGACTCATTAATCAAATCAGCATCATGTTGTCCTCATTGACCCTTTGCGATAACAAACTTCCAATCAAAGACCATGTAAATCCAATAGTTTCCTTAAATTTGTACAATCTTCTAAATGCCTAAACATCAACTTAGAGCCCAACAGGCACAAATGCAATCTATCATGAAATCTAGATGACACATTTTGCATGAAGATTTAGAATTGGAATGTTGATGAATATTAGTGTAGACAATGCCTAAGAATAGTATGGAAATGATTTTTTGTCAATCACATCACACCATGTTTGATCACCTTGATAGATGGCCAAGAAAAATAATCACAAACGAACATATTGTTTATAACTTCAATCTCGATATGTTCTTGGTTGCTTCTAATTTTTCCAGCGCCTTGTAATGAAAAAAATATCTCCATTGCAATCACCAAAACAAAACCCAATCACTCACAACTGGCTCGACCCTAACATGTTGGGCTCTTCAACTAGTCAACACAGAGGTCCCTTGATCGAAACCAAAGAACTTGTAGTTTTAACATAGAGATTGGGCAAAGACGCTATCTCTTTCCACGAATAATGCAAGCCATTGTACATGAAAGTATTGCATGGCAATCTAGGGGCAATTATATATATGATATTTCTATATATTAAAAGTTAGTTGTTATATATGTATTATATAACATATATTATAATATTTTTGTGTATTGAACAATAATTATATAATATATATGAATATTATATATTATATAGTATATATAAATATCATCTTACATAATATATATATATATATATATATATATATATATATATATATATATATATATATATTATATTATATAATATGTATTCTAACTTAGTTTTAAATATAATATATGAGGAATTAACCTATCATGAAGCACATTGATAAAAATAAATTAAGGAATAAAGAAATTATAAATAAAAAATCACATAATTGTTTTTTACTGACACCCATAACTATGTGTCACTCCATAGTTTATTGGAGATCTACCACCTTGTTTCTCGCCACCTCTTGGACTGAGACCATCGCTCTATCTTCGAGGCATTGTGGCCAAAAAAATTGGTTCCCAGACTAACAAATTGTCAGTCTAGATCTCCCAGCATCAATGTTCCTCCAAATGCCTGCATGTAGTCAAACCACGGCTCTAGCAAAACTAACATGCAAGGAGCCCTTGGCAGTTTTTCTAGTAATAAATATATTTAGCTACAATTGCTTTAATGGATTCGATACAATCAAGAAATGACATAAAAAGATAAATAATCAGATGCAAAAAATAATTGAACAAAAATGAAACCAAATAGGAGATTTAAAAAAGATTTAACTACATAATGTATATGGATATGCCATTCAATTACAATTTTTCATAATAACATTTTTTTTCTTCAAACACGATTGTCAAAATAACATTGTTTTTTGTTGATCTCTTGTATGTCACCATACAGATAGCCATTCTCTTTGAAATTTTTGAAAAAATTACCAAAATAGCATTGATTAAGAGACTGTATAAATTTGCAAATATCCATTCCATTAGGAAAGTTGTTTAATAACACATAGAAAATTGTTGCTCGTAATTATGTGCCAATAGTCTTAAGAATGCACTTATTTTCAATAGTGAGATAAAGGAAGACAATAATAGTCTCTTGATCTCCTAACAAGGTGATTGTTGACGTTGGGGATTGCACCCGGTGGCAGGAAAACAGATTCCTGCCTTCTCCCCACAACATGGAAACTCCTCTCTCGCCTGTGGAACGGCGAAGCAGGAGAGGAGAGTCTCTAGATATGGGCTAGTTCCCTTTGATGTATCGTTGTTTGTTCCAGCAGGGCAAAAAACACAAGTATATATATATATATATATATATATATATATATATATATATATATATATATATATATAAAGGGGGGGAATGAAAAGGGAGAAGAAATGCAGGAAAACAAACAGCCTACTCTAAAAGAGGTGATACACCAAAATGAAATGACCTTCCCACCTCCACACTCAGGATCAAACAAAATACATACATAAACTCAGATTTGGCAGAAGGACCAGGTTGGAAAAGATTGGTAGGAAGGCTTACATGAAAACACAAAAGACAAAAAAATCACTGAGGCGCTATGAAACGCACACTGTAAGTAACTTCCTCTATTCTGGTCTTCTAAAATGTCCGCTCTTCTCTTTTCAACTGCAGAGATGGCGCCTTGTAGATGACAGCTCTGCTGGTGTTGAACCTGTGAGAGCATTAAGAAACAATGACTGGACACAAGCAACGTTCAATGCATACTCTGCAAATCTATCCAAATAGAGGTAAAAATTGTATTTTATTCAATCCAGGTAGAAATTTTAGCAGGGCTGCGCCTGGCTAAAACCATGAAAAGATGATTACAAAATGACAAGTATCAAATATATAAGGAAAGTTCAAGAGGCTCATTTGGCACTCTTTTTTACAAATGGCTATTTTGAAATGAAATAGACCGCTCAAAATATTAATGAGCCATGTGCTCTGTTCTACTCGAAGTCTGCATTCTTAATGTCAAGGTGCGGTTTGTCCACTCATTAAATGAAAAATGAAGAAACCAGTTACATCTCTTAACTAATGCGTCCTCTTGTGGTCAATTCGAAGGAACTATTTCAGCTGTTGGAGAACTGTTTCATCTGCTGGGGTCACTTCTCACATTGATGCCACTTGGACTTTGACTGCTCGTGCTACTTGGAGGTCCCTTTGTCTTTTTCCTATTTTGTCTCTTCCTTGTCCGTTCGGCCTCTTTTGCTAACTTCCTGGCAGGTCGCTACAATTTTGGCTCTTGTTCGGGTTAACATTTCATGTTTTGCCTTTAAAAACAATGGCTATCTCCTTTGTTTAATTTGATGTCCACGTAGGATGTCTTCATGCTTTGCTGGCTCCTGGCCGCTTCTTTTCCTTCTTCGCGGCCTGCTTTTCTCCCAACTAGTCAGGCTTTTGAAAGTCCCGTGGACTTTGTCTGACTCCTTCACGGATGACTTCCATGCTGACTGTTGATTGCTGACGGGTCCCTTATCTACTTACGTAGACTGCTTCTCGGGCATGCTTAATGTTCTTCGGTGGTCTGCGGAGACTTTTAAATGTTTATGCAGACTTTGAAAGCTCCGCAGAACTTTGTCGAGCCTTATTTATTCCCTACAAACTTTTGCCTGTGAATGTTTTCCTTTGAATGCTGGAGCGCCTTGTCTTTGTGTGACCTAGCCCTTTGCATTTGTTTTAGGCCGATCCCGAATCCCTTTTGCCTTTATTAAAAGCTGAGCCTTTACTTGAAACGCCTGCCTTTGTGTTAAGCCATATGCCAATGAACTAAGGCCGATGAACCATTTGAACCAAGGCCAATGAAATGAACTCTCTGAACTTCACTGAACCCGAAAATGACTGGCATTTGAACAGCAAGTGAAGAAGGTGACCAAAATTTTGCTTGTGGGCAAAATAGGTCAACAGTTGGTGACTCACAGGGGAAGCATGCCTGCTATGCTTAGAAGCCCAGTTGCCTTAAAAATCCATTGGGCATAGAGTCAGATGCAGCCATGAAAGAATTAATAACAGCCTGAAAGATCCCAAGATCAAATACACAGAATTTACCCCGACATGCAAAGGGAAACACGCAAGACTAAAAACAACTAACTATGCAAACTACACTTAGGGAAAGCGAGAAAGAAATTGAAAACAAACTATTATATACAGCTAACCAGGAGTAACTGTCTCCCTCCTGGATCAAATGGAAAACTTCTTAAGTCCCCTTCCTGGAAAGAAGACTTATGGCGGCAGGCAAGTAGCTAAATGAAGAAGAGAGTTGGTGACTTGCTCTTCTTGCCTGTCACCTGAGTTGCCTGGAAACTGAGTGGATCAAAATCGAACATGCCTCCAATATATACGTATTCTGATTGTTCCTAAAGGCCTGTTAAATGTTGGTCCTGTAAAATGGTGCTCTTCACCAAGAAATCTGTGGCTGTTGGCCTATCACCGTTAGCCCTTTGATATGTACAGCTCCTCTACAGTGTGTCATGGTCTGACCCATTTCCTTCTACTTCATTGCAGGCTCTGTCAAACTCGTCCTCTGCTCCTTCTTGGCCTTCTTGAGGAACAGTGCAGCCTATCTCCATGACTTCAAGCAGATCATTCAAAGTATGAACAAGAGAATGGCCATGCTCCTCTATGTCACTTAAAGTGATCTCCTCCTCATCCATACTCATGAAGTCTCCCTAGAGAACTGCAAATTGGATCTTTTGCTCCTCATTCGCCTCCTGTAGAACAGGTTCCTCCTTGAGAAGGGGTGAAGTAGGAAAACTGTGTGGAAGAGGAGGCAGTCCTTGAGCTAGAATCGAATGATTCTCCTCCTTCCATTTGGTTAGCACTTCATCAATATCAGGTGTGGCCTGATATGTCTCTTGGAGGTGTGTGGACGGGCTGGGTTCAGGGAGGTCCACCACACGTTGGCTGAGGAATCTATCTCTAGATTCCAACTCTGCAATTCTTCTGGCTATATCCTCTTAGAAGAGCCTTTCCTGGAGATCATAGGAATCATGGGTAGGAGCAACTTTATCTTCTTCAAGGTTTTGAACAAAACCTTTCTTTTCCTCTTTCCTGCCCCGTGACTCCACTATTTCCTCCCAAGTTATGAATGTAACATTAGGGTGAAAGATCTTGGGATTGGAAGTTTCCCTTCTAGTTGAAGGGTGACTAGGAGGGCTGCTTGGGGAGATGCCATAAAGAGGTTGAGCCTGATCAAAATTATAGGAAGGATGACAAGGTCCATGATTTTGTGCAGAGTGATTATATATACAGAAAGTGATTTCTGATGGCACCAGGCTGCTTAACCAGCAGATATAACTCAGAGTCGCCAGATGCTGAAGAAACTCAATTTATCATAACAAGACCAGCATCAATCCTGAAACTTTAGCTCGTTGAAAACTTGGGTCCCACCAGGCGAGCCAGAACTGTTGACGCTGGAGATTGCACCTGATGGCAGGAAAATGGATTCTTGCCTTCTCCCCGAAACATGGAAACTCCTCTCTCGCCTGTGGGATGGTGAAGCAGGAGAGGAGAGTCTCTAGATATGGGCTAGTTCCCTTTGATGTATCGTTGTTTGTTCCAGCAGGGCAAAAAACACAGGTATATATATATATAAATAAAAGGGGGGAATGAAAAGGGAGAAGAAATGCAAGAAAACAAACAGCCTACTCTAAAAGAGGTGATACACCAAAATGAAATGACCTTCCGACCTCCACACTCAGGATCAAATAAAAGACATACATACACTCAGATTTGGCAGAAGGACCAGTTTGCAAAAGACTGGCAGGGAGGCTTATGTGAAAACACAAAAGATAGAAAAATCACTAAGGTGCTGTGAAATGCAAACTGTAAGTAACTTCCTCTATTCTAGTCTTCTAAAATGTTCACTCTTCTCCTTTTAGCTACAGAGATGGCACCTTGTAGATGACAGGTCTGCTGGTGTTGAACCTGTGAGAGCATTAAGAAACAATGACTGGACACAAGCAACATTCAATGCATACTCTGCAAATCTATCCAAATAGAGGTAAAAACTATATTTTATTCAATCCAAGCAGAAATTTTAGCAGGGTTGTGCCTGGCTAAAATTGTGAAAAGATGATTACAAAATGACAAGTATCAAATATATAAGGAAAGTCCAAGAGGCTCATTTGGCGCTCTTTTTTACAAATCGCTATTTTGAAATGAAACAGGCCGCTCAAAATATTAATGAGCCATGTGCTCTGTTCTGCTCAAAGTCCACATTCTTAATGTCAAGGCGTGGTTTGTCCACTCATTAAATGAAAAATGAAGAAACCGGTTACATCTCTTAGCTGTTGCGTCCTCTTGTGGTCAATTTGAAGGAACTATTTCAGCTGCTGGAGAACTGTTTCATCTGCTAGGGTCACTTCTCACATTGATGCCACTTGGACTTTGACTGCTCGTGCTCCTTGAAGGTCCCTTTATCCTTTTCCTATTTTGTCTCTTCCTTGTTCGTTCGGCCTCTTTTGCTAACTTCCTGGCAGGTCGCTACAATTTTGGCTCCTGTTCAGGTTAACATTTCATGTTTTGCCTTTAAAAACAACGTCTATCTCCTTTGTTTAATTTGATGTCCACGTAGGACGTCTTCATGCTTTGTTGGCTCCTGGTTGCTTCTTTTCCTTCTTCACGGCCTACTTTTCTGCCAACTAGTCAGGCTTTTGAAAGTCCCGTGGACTTTGTCTGACTCCTTCGTGGATGACTTCCATGCTAACTGTTGATTGCCGACGGGTCCCTTATCTACTTACGTACACTACGTCCCAGGCCTGCTTGATTTTATTCGGTAGTCTGTAGAGACTTTTAAATGTTTTCGCAGACTTTGAAAGCTTCGCGGAACTTTGTCGAGCCTTATTTATTCCCCGTGGACTTTTGCCCGCCGATGTTTTCCTTTGAATGCTGGAGCACCTTGTCTTTGTGTGACCCAGCCCCTTACATTTGTTTTAAGCCGATCCTGAATCCCTTTTGCCTTTATTAAAAGCTGAGCCTTTACTTGAAACGCCTACCTTTGTGTTAAGCCGTATGCCAATGAACCAAGGCTGATGAAATGAACTCTCTGAACTTCACTGAACCCAAAAATGACAGGCATTTGAACAGCAGGTGAAGAAGGTGACCAAAATTTTGCCTGTGGGCAAAATAGGTCAACAGTGATATTTGACCAATAGTTCATCAACACTCCAATAGTTGATCAAAGGGTCTAACACCTCGAGAAATTCCTGGGGCGGACGTCCTGATACAAGGGCATCAAACAAATTCATGTAGTCAATGTGTTTTTGTTGTCAATTTGGTTAAAGTTGGTCTTAGAGGTCCTATAGGGACCCATTGAAGGTGATAGAGCCATTAGACAACTTAGTTATAGAGGTTATTAGCCTTGGGAACTTTTCCCACCAAAACCGTGATTTGAAAGTTTGAATATATTGTTAACATGTTAGGAACAATTTTGGTGTGCAGTCAATAGTGTCATGTTGTTATAGGGTTTTAAATGAATCTAGGATGGTTTAGATAAGTGTTATATGTACAATGTATTAATGAAAATGATCAAAACCAAGAATGTTGTTGTATGTATCCATCATTTTAAAGGTAGTTGTCATAAGAGAAGTAGTTACAAGAAAGTAGTTTTATGTTTGTACTGAGTTTTAGGTTTGAGTAGAGGTGTTATACTCATAGAACAAAGGGTAGGTAGTGAGGGAGTCAATGATTAGTTATTAGTTACAGGTCATTGGGAGTTTTGAAACTAAGTAAAATTTCATTTAAATAGTTTTGAGCCCTCTTAGGCTAACATAGTTGCAGGAAACCCTATTTTAGGGTTGCAAACTTCAAAGTGGAATAACAAATAAACTAACAGGCCAAAGTTAATGAAATTTGGGATTATAATGGTATTTAACTTGTAGAAGAAGATTTTTAATTTTTTATAATAGTACAGCATTTATACATGTACTTACATGTGATTGTGTGTGAAAAAGGGGTTAAATAGGCCTAAAAGGGTTGATTTGAGCAAGGAAGAGGTTAGAAAATGGCAAAAGATAGTGAGTTAATGCCTGAAACTTTATAAGAAGGACAATGAGGATAGAGGGTGTCATGATCAGTGTTTAGTTTTTCAAAACTCAAAGGTACATGTCCGTACAAGATAAAATTGACAAAAAAAAAGGCTACTAGAGTGTTAAAGAAAGAACAAGGAATAAGCAGTCATTAAGAGTTTTGTAGTTTACTAAGAAGGTTGAACAGGGACAAATCAAGTATGGAGGTGGTCCAAATAACCCTGATTGGGTCAAGGAAACCTATATGTTGTTTTAAGTGAAGTGACAATGTGGTGTGAAAGCTTGTGAGCAAAAAAATAAGAAAAGGTGATAGAGAGAGAGAATGGAAAGATGTATGATGAATGAAGTATAAGTGTGAAGGTAAGATGAACGTAGGGCTTAAATGTGATCAATTCATATGACCAAAGCCAAGAGAAGGAAGTCAAGTCTAAAGAGAGAGTTCAAAGAAGATAGAGTGCATTAATTGAAGGTTGCACGTGTCAGAGCTTGGATTAGGCATTGAATGCAAAAGATCTATGCATCATTTGGTATCAGAGTAGTAGCAAGGTCATGGGAAGAGAAGAAGTACAACCAACAAGTAAAAGGTACATGTTTACTTCAGATTTTCATTTATGTTTTGATTTGGTCATGTAAAGAGTGTTGAGTTGTAATAGCAAGTTGTGAGATTGTCAGCAATCTTGAGCCAGTGAAGGCTTGATGAGAGTAAGAGCTATTGAAAGATCAAGAGAGAGCTCAAAAGTGAGCTTGAAGAAAGAGAAGAAGTCTTAGTGAAAGGACAAGAGAGAGAGAAGAGAGACCCAAGTGAGAGGTCATGATGTGGCAAGTGAGAGAAGGCTTGTCATAGAGAATAGGTTGAGACGAGACCAAGGAGTTGATAAACATCTTAGATAAGATGATTAAAGAGAGAGAAAAGAAGAAATAGATCAAGAGTGATGTAAGCTACCACAAAGAGAAGATGGTGCAAGAAGACACCAAGAAGAAGAGAGAGATGGAGAAAGAGATGGTAGAGATGAGGCAATAGTTGGATGAGATGTTGACCATGATAGAGTAGATAAGAGAGAGTTAGAACCCACATTTTGGATGGGTGATGAGGAAGAGAGCCATCAAGTGGCCAATAAAGCAATAAATTAAGAGAAGGTCACTGAAAGCTAAGAGAGAGGAAAGAGAATAAAAGAAGTTGCTTTCCAAGTAACTCAAAAGTCAGATCAAAAGGTATAGAATGAGAGAGAAGACAAGTGAGCAAGAGGATGAGCAGTACCTTGAGATGGAAGAGATGAGGAAGCTAGTGACAACCAGCTAGATAGTGTGAATGATAAAAAAGAAAATGATTAGTTTGAAGGCCTATTGGAAGGCTTGGAAAATGAGGTACATATTGTTACATCTTGATTTCACCCTATGATTTTACCTTGAATCCTGTGGATTTGAAGTGGTTAATAATTGATTCTTTATTGCTTTGATTTGAGCATTATGACAAATGTTGTTGGGAAAAATGATATTGATGATTTTTATACATGATGTGATAGTTTTGTTTGATTATTTTGTGCATTGTAGATGTATACTTATTAGTTGCATTATTGATTATATATATGATGACTCGAACTAACTACATATTTTATATGAGGTGGATGCAGGATTGGTCTTACTCTCAGAGCATGACAAGTAAGAGTATCATCAGAGAGGATAGTGCAGATGGGATGATTGCAGTATGACATAATGGAAATGCTAGTAACCCAAATTTACACATGACTGTAGATTGACTTGTTAGATTCCTTGCATTGATCTGATTTGTTAGTATTATGCTTGTTAATGCTAGAATAATTTATTTTGATTATATTTCATTTGTGCTTTAAAAAGGAATGATTTTCTTATTTTGTACTTAGTTATAGTGATTATTATGTTTGTGAGATGCTTTATATTGTGCTATATAAATTGTGTCATTAATGCATCTTTCAATAGAAAATAAAAATAATAGTAATGCTATATCTAATTTGTTAAAATAAAGATTTATTATAATCTTAAATTGTTTAGTTATTGTATTAGACAATTCTTAATTTTTTATATTCAACATATTAATTATGCTAATTAAATATGTGTATAAATCCTAATTAAACACTAGGACGAACCTACACTTAAAGAAAAAGACTTATCTTGTATATATCAAGAGGAATTGATTACTAAGTAGTATTGCATGAAATGTTATGATGGCTTTAATTAAAATGGGATGTTTTGAAAAGATTTAAGAAAAGGTGAAGTTTAGTTATCCTGATATAACTTGTGAAATCAAAGGCGGTTAATTAGAAGTTTAGTCAATAATTACTTGTGGTACTCCTAGTTAATTATTTGGAACAAACCCTACAATTTTGGTTTCAAGTGGCATGCAAATAAAGGAAAATGATGAGTAAATAGGTATTTAGAAAAAATAGAAAGGCAAGTATTAAAAACACACACGAGAAGATATACGGAGAAAAAGGAGAGCTGGAAGTGGGGGAAAAAAAACAAGACTTTAGAAGAAAAATAAATAAATTTTATTTACAACGAAGAGAAAAGCGTACCAGGTGGGTATTGTAATTAATTTAATGGTGTACTATTGTATTGAAAGAATTTTGGATTATACATTTTGTATTTCCTTTTTCTTGAATGACTATTGGTATATATGCATTCAGTAATTTAAAAGACCGTATGGTTGCATTGTTTAGTTATGCTTTAATTATTACCTAGCACATTATACAAGCCTGCAATTGCTATATTGACTGTGTTTCTTTGGACAAAACTTGTGGTTTATTTTATATAATATTAGTCTTTTAGTAGACTGTGGATTGAGTGATATTCTCTCCTATGAGCTTATTCACGAATTGAGCTTTCATATTTTTCATGTGCATTGATCTTACTATTATGCATAAAAAGAGTCCTAAAAAAAACCATGTTTTGGGGAAATAATGATTAAGCAAATAAAGACATTATTGATTTGAACCTTTCCCTCATCTTAATCATGCTATAGACAATTATTTCCCTTATTTTAGCAAGTTAAAAACATAAATAATTGTTGAATTATTGTTGGGTCATCTGTAATTAAATGCCTAGCTGGGACATAATGAGCCTGATGTGTATAGGTTGTGTTGGTGTTAGGATATGTTTTGTTTTCACCAAATTTGAAAATAACTAGACCTATAGTGACATATCTCCATAAAACTATTTCTTTCTATTCCTATAGTCTACATTGGAATTTTGGGATGCTGCTTTGTTTATACTAAAACCTTATCTTAGCGCCCAGCCACTGATGGAATTATAGACATATGTTTAACCTATATATCATTATTATTATGATTGCATCCTCTTCCTTTATTTTCTTTAAATTAGCCCAGGAACAACACCGCCACCATTCTTTATCTCAGTTGTCTATATTTTCAGTGAAATCACGTTCCATTTTGGTCAAAGATTTCAAAGAACTCTGATAACCCCTTTGTGTTTTAATTAAACTACCATTATGCTTTTATCTCCATGTGTAGACACCAAAATTGTGTCTACCCCCCCTTGGTCCCTTACACACTTTATTAATTTAAAATAAACTACTTATTTTAGATTAATGACATCACCTAGACACCTCGCCCTAAGACCATTTCTCACCCTATAACTCACCTTGAGACTAAGTCATCCCAATCCTAACAACCTAAGACCTATTCTCACACCCTTCCAACCTCTTAACCAACTCTCGTGCTTAATAGCCAGCCTTTTGACCGTTCACCAATGACAAAATGCACTTGGTGGATGGAGAACGGGCAAAGGGCTATTTTTAGCCCTTTTACCCATTCTTCCTCTGCCAACGTTGGTCAACTGTCAGTCGACACCGATGGGATCACCGACGTTAGTTACATAAACTAACTTCCAACGTTGAGTTAGCTCTTAGATCTCTCTCTAGGTCATTCTCATCTTCAAACTCTCTCTCTCTCTCTCCTAGACTCTTGGACGTGCACACTCTGAGACAAAGCATCAGACTTCGACTAACACTCCCCTAGCTTTAGAGACTCTACGCAGGTCACTCCAGATCAGAATAGAACATTGCACGAGGACCTCGACATCAGCCACAGCAGGCACAAGCATTCAACACCTTGGTTCTTCATCTAAGCAGAGCTAAGTATTTCTTCTGTGTCATTCTAGTAATTTAGATACATTAGTAATTAGTTTTTATTTACTATTTCTAAATACTATCAACCCGACCTGGCTTTCTTCCTGGAGAGGCTGGGAGGCCTTCCCCATATCCTTACCCTCTTCTCATACCTATCCTCGACCTTTGCCCTATCTCAGACCCTATTGACTTTCCTGCAACCCTGCATGAACCCAGACTCCTTTCAGACCCCTCTGTCGACCACAGACATAAACCTGAGACCCGTCTAAGGACCATTGCCCCTACCGACGTCAGCAGCCTAACCGACGATGGCAACATTGACCAATTGATGCCAGTAGGACTATCGATGTCGGCGACTGTGAGAGGCTGATAGCAAAATATAGGTACGCATTATCTCTATTTCTCTTTTTAGTCTTTCACCATTTCTTTTTATTACGACATCCTTTTCATTAAAAAGTGGACTGTCATCCCTCATGGGGCTTTACGCTTCCGAGACCGTGCGTGTGTTTGGCAATCCACCATATATCTATCTAACATTTTCTTTGTTTAAGTCTCTTTCTCTCTACAGGTGTCTTCCTCCACAACCAAAGAGGAGCTCCTACAATGTCTGGATACAGTGCACAACTTAATCCAGGTATCAATCAAACCCCTGACCATTATCTTTTAGTTTCTTTCTTCTTTTGAACGTAAAAAGCAAAAACAAATAGAAACACCATGCCTGGATAAAATGTATATATAATGCTTATGTATTGAGGTCGTGATTCTTTCTAGGAGCTCGAATCACTTCACATTGGTTGTCTGCATTTAGTTGTTATACTGTGATCAGAATGAAATTAAATCCACCCAATCTCTTTAGCAAATTATGTTCCTTTCATATTCTTTAATTTAGCCAAGAGTCACTTCACAGTTGAGATTAAGGTTTGCAATTATATCGTGGATGTGACTTTCTTCAGGTCTGTCTCAAATTTGTGGCTGGTGCATAATTGATTTTTGTTTGTGCGGAATTGATGGGAAGGGTAGAGGGAAACCCTTATTTAGTTTATTAGTAACTTATTTTACTATTAATGTATAAATATATAATAAAAAATTATATAGTATATTAGTAAGCTCATTAATTGTGATCTCCCTACGTTATTATAACAGACTTTTCCCTTTAAAAAAAAATATCATAAATGAAATTTGTTGGAATTTTAGTATAAATATAAATTGAAATGCCATGGAAACATACAATTTATATCAACATTAGGATTAAATAATGTAGGGGAAATTATTTCATTTCTTAATATTTGGAGTTATTATGTGAAATGAAAGATATTATAAGGCTAATGAGGAAATTAACAAAACATGTTTGGAAATGATTGATTTTGTGGTAACACATATTTTGTATTGTTTTAAAATTGTGAAAGATTGTTAATTAAAGCCTTTTGTTGTCATATTTGGTTGGCAAGATTTTGTCAATGTATGCTTATTTATATCAGATATTGCATGTATGTAATTATGATCCTTAGATTAGTTTACCTAGATGGTGAGCTTATCATTTGGATTGTTTATCTGTTATGTATATTATGGGACTTGCATTGATGATACTACCTAAACAGGGAGATGGTTTCTCAAGCCTAGTTAGCATCACCAATGATTGGTATGGATAACCCGATCAAGTGACGTGTTATAAATTTGACTAATCTGTATGATCATATGTTATTTAAAATTTTGGCCAAAGTAATGTTAGCTTGACATTATTAATTCATATGTATGATTTGCATGTAGTGTGATATCATAGTAGAGACATTTTTCTTTATGATACACATCGTGTAGCAGAATCTTACAACAAATAAGGGTATTAGCATGTCTCGTTCTAGATTCCCACACCATCTTATCTCCTTATCCGTGAAGGGAGGGCCACTCCCTGATTGGAGATTATGTGTGGGATCGTTGGTTCGTGATTGGAGTGGAAAAGTGCTTGGATGATGCTCTCCCTCCCCCACTGTAGTACATTCCTAGAGACAACACTTGACGTTATCAAAGATAGGCAAGTTGGTGTAACTTGAGCTCTAGAGAGTTAGTTATCTTTATATTGTATATAAGGTTAAATGCCTATTAAATTTATAAATGTAATATTATTTTAAATAAACAATCATTATTATATTGTGACACTTATCGTAGCTATGTCATTATGTATTTACTTTCATGAAGTTGTAACACTCTATGTTGTATTGGAAATTAAAGTTAAATTTTTAATGATTATCTGTTGTGATAATATATTTTGATTCTATTATCTTAAATAGAATACTTGTTTTGAGAAAGTAAATTTAAATAAAATAAAAATAAACTTTACTGCATTTTGTTTTAGTACAACTAGAATGGTTGTAACATGTGGTATTAGAGTTTAGGCTCAAACTATAGGACTTAATGAGTTTGTTAACATTTTTGTGTTCTTATTTTTAGTGAGAAGGAAGAATGGTGTAAACAAGGGCATCAAGGGAGGGTCCATCAAATAACAATAACTGTTAGGGTGTGGAGATAAAAGCTACACCTTAAGGCAAACAGGAGGGTTTTTGGCGTAAGCAGTCGCCGGCGTCGGTAGGCCACACCGACGTCGGTCAGGGGACGCAAAAGGGAAATCGGCATTGGCAGATGATCGGCCGGCGTCGGTCACCTCCAGGAGGGCAGGGACTGACATCGGTCACCTGTAGCGGTCTGAACTACTGTTGACGAACAGTCAGTTAAGTGAATGCGGAGTTTGCATGTTAAAGGCTTGTTCGAAGTCTTGAGCCGCAAGTCTAATCAGTGTATGCATGAGATCTATATAATAGACCCATGGGCTGCATTGTTAAGTGGAGAATTTGGAGAAGAGCTATGTGAAGCTTGGAGAGTTCTTCCCATGGTGGAATCAAGTAAGATTCCCCATGTAGGTATAAGTAAGATCATGTTTGATATGCAGGGATGTGTGGATGCGAGGGTCAGAAAGGAGATCAGCGGGGTAGCTAGATCCAAGGTGATAGCAATACATCAGTAGGATCATGGAGAGATCTACTTGGAGTACGGTTGTGTACTCGATTGTACAGATGTGCAATGAGGTGAACAACAGCTTGTGTTAGCTGTGTGTTGTGACCTATGAGAGAAGATTACTCTGGAGGGAAGTTTACTGTAAGCCCATGAAGTGGAAGAAAGAGTGCCACCTCTTTGTTGTAAATTCCTTTGCAATGAGTTGAATATAATTGTATATTGCCTCTCATATTCTGTGTGCTTTCTCATTGATAGTTATTTGTTCTTCTGGATTCCGCATGTTTAATTGCTTATACAATGGTAATCATGTGTGCTCTTAAATCTGACAAGTTGTGTCAGAGCTTTGGGGAGTTTCGGTCCCATCAATTGGTATCAGAGCGAGGTTGGACGTTCTCAGAGCGAGTTTGACTAACAGATGTCCCAGATCTATTAAGTGTTTGTTGATTACAGGTTACTCACAGGGGTTGTTGTTTGAGTGGGAGTATAGCAAGGCAGAAGAATGGAGAAAATCAGGTCCAGGTTTATCACCACAAGGTGTGTGGTGGGTTGTCTTCAAGTGGGAGCTTGAAGAGGAATACAAGCCAGGATACAGATTGGATAGAGTACTAGTTTTGGGTACAGGTGCAGATCTTTATCTCCAAGTGGGAGATTGTTAGGGTGTGGAGCTAAAAGCTACACCTTAAGGCAAACAGGAGGGTTTCTGGTGTAAGCAGTCGCCGGCGTCGGCAGGCCACACCGACGTCGGTCAGGGGACGCAGAAGGGAAACCGGCATCGGCAGATGATCGGCCGGCGTCGGTCACCTCCAGGAGGGCAGGGACCGACGTCGGTCACCTGTAGCGGTCTGAACTGCTGTTGACGAACAGTCAGTTAAGTGAACGCGGAGTTTGCATGTTAAAGGCTTGTTCGAAGTCTTGAGCCGCAAGTCTAATCAGTGTATGCATGAGATCTATATAATAGACTCATGGGCTGTATTGTTAAGTGGAGAATTTGGAGAAGAGCTATGTGAAGCTTGGAGAGTTCTTCCCATGGTGGAATCAAGTAGGATTCCCCATGTAGGTATAAGTAAGATCATGTTTGATATGCAGGGATGTGTGGATGCGAGGGTCAGAAAGGAGATCAGCGGGGTAGCTAGATCCAAGGTGACAACAATACATCAGCAGGATCATGGAGAGATCTACTTGGAGTACGGTTGTGTACTCGATTGTACAGATGTGCAATGAGGTGAACAACAGCTTATGTTAGCTGTGTGTTGTGACCTATGAGAGAAGATTACTCTGGAGGGAAGTTTACTGTAAGCCCACAAAGTGGAAGAAAGAGTGCCACCTCTTTGTTGTAAATTCCTTTGTAATGAGTTGAATATAATTGTATATTGCCTCTCATATTCTGTGTGCTTTCTCGTTGATAGTTATTTGTTCTTCTGGATTTCGCATGTTTAATTGCTTATACAATGGTAATCATGTGTGCTCTTAAATCTGACAAGTTGTGTCAGAGCTTTGGGGAGTTTCGGTCCCATCAATAACCCACCCATTGATCCTAACCAAGTTACAGCTGATCAATTAGCAAAGTTGGATCAATTACTCACAGTCATGAGCGATACTAGGGATCGAATTATAGCCTTAAAATAAGAGGTTCATGATCATGGTAAGGAAGAACGTCGGGAATTACCTGTTGAACACCCTACTGAATAAGAGAACTAGAAGGATGTGAGAGCTTAGGTAGTTACAGAGTTGTCTAGGGACATGAAGAAGGTCAGTCCACCTAATTTTGATGGAACTATTTTAGGTGATGGAGCTTAATCATGGTTGATTGAAATGGATGAGTATTTCAAGATTCAAAACTTCTTCAAGGTCACTAAGGCAGTTTGAGGAGCTTACCAGTTGGTTGGTGAAATAACTACTTAGTGGGATAACATGAAGATGGAGATGAACCTTAACTCAAACAACACAAACTTGGGGGTAGTTCGTAACATTGTTCAGATCATGGTGGTTACCCCAGATTCACTTTGACCAGAAGCTTACAGACTTTTAGAATCTGAAGTAAAGAGAGTTATTGATGAATGAGTATTGGGAGCAGTTTATCAAACTTCTAAAATACGTACCTCAATACCAAGCTAATGAAAGGTTCATAATCAAGAAATTTATTATGGGATTGAAACTCTAGATTGGAGGTGAGGTAGATGTTCATGGGCCTTCTTTTATGGACCAAGTTTTTGAGAAGGTAGTGAAGTAGGAGCAGAAGTTGAAGTATCTAGCTTAGGTCAAGGAAAAGTTTAAGAAATAGTTTGGTGGTTCCAAGCCAATTTTCAAGAAGAAGAACCAAAATCAAAGGAGTGGAGACTCCAAGGGATAATTCAAGAATCAGAGTATAAAATTCAACATTGGATCTAGTAATAGAAAACTAGGTAATGGCTCCAAAGGTGGTTTCCAAGGAAATTCTCAAATTGACAAGAAAGGACCACCAAGTGGTTATTTCAATTGTAGAAGAAATCATTATGCTCATGAATGTTGTTAGGAAAAGTCAAAGAATAAAGGTACAAACCCTCAACAAGGAAATTTTTAGAAGTGTATTCATGTAGCAATTGATAATCGACAAGCTAAATTTCAAGCATCACCCATAGAACTATCAGGTATTTTGTTTGAACATCTAGTTTCTATTTTAATAGATACTAGGGCTACTAAATGTTTTATAGCTCCTAGAATGCTTAACAAGTTTCAAAAAAAATTTAGATATATGGAAAATACATGGTTAGTATAATATGGTAATGACTCTAAAGTCATGGTTGACAAGTGTCTAGTTGAAGGAGTGATTGAGTTCCCTAAATTTTTAACTGTAGTGGATTTATATGTAATACCACTAGGATCATATGATGTGATTCTAGCAGTCAATTGGCTTGATAAACACAAAGCCAAGGTTGAATGTCACTTAAATAAGGTTGATTGATAATTTTAGGAATCAAACACAACTACAGAGTGAAAAGAAAGAGTTAAAGCTTAGGCAGATTTATGCAATGCAACTTAGAAGGGCTCAAGCAAAATGTTGCAAAGCATTTATCATCAAGATAAATGAAATGGAGGAGACTAAGGAACCATCTCTTTAACACTTTATTTATTTTTTAGATTTTCATGATGTGTTCCCTAAAGAATTATCAGGTTTGCCTCCCAAATGTGAGTTTGATTTCTCTATCGACATTATACCTGGATAGAAACCACAATCTAAGGCACCATATAGGATGATGACCATATAATTGGTCGAATTGAAGGCACAACTCCAAGAGCTATTGGAAAAGGGTTTGATTAGACCTAGTGTGTCACCATGGGGTGCACCAGTTGTTTTTATAAAGAAGAGGGATGGTACCCTTCGACTTTACATTGATTACTAAATGTTAAACAAGGCAACTATTAAGAACATGTATCCACTGGCTCATATAGATGATCTTTTTGATCAAATTCATGGTGTAATAGTATTTTCAAAGATAGATCTTAGAGAAAGATATCATCAATTGAGGATTCACGATGAGGATATTCTGAAAAAAGCTTTCAGGACTCACTATGGGCATTTTGAGTTCATGGTGCTACCTTTCGGGTTAACCAACGCACTAAAAACATTCATAAATCTCATGAATAGTATATTCAAAGATTATTTAGATAATTTTGTTTTGGTCTTTTTGGATGACATTCTTATCTATTCTAAGAATGAAGATCAGCACCTACAACATCTATAACTGATTTTGCAATGGTTGTGAATGCACATGTTGTATGAAAAAATGTCTAAATGTGCATTCTTTCAAAAAGAGTGTAATATCTAGGGCATATTATTTATGCAGGAGGTATTTTTGTAGATCCCTCTAAGATAAGGGCCATTATAGAGTGGTCAAAACCTATAAATGTGCATGAGATAAGGATTTTCATGGGGTTAGCAAGCTATTATAGGAAGTTCATTTCAAACTTTTTCAAGATAGCTAATCCAATTACCTCATTGCTGTTGTCCCCAAAAATAGACTTCTCATTTTTGGGACAACATGTGAACTATTTTGGTTCAACAAACCAAAATAATCTCTTTCCTTCTTGAAATTTGTTCTGAGCTTTCAAATTCCTCATTTTTCAAGCTTCTCAGAAATCTACGGACTCTGTAGGCTTGAATCTACAGACTCTGCAGGAAGAATATCTACGGACTCTGCAGGCCAAGTTCTATGGGATTCACAGGTTGATTTCTATAGACTCTGCAGGAAAAAATCAAGCTCTCAACACTAAGGCAATTTCAAGGTTGTTTCAACGACAAGGTTCAACCAAAATGTCCATCGGAAAGCTTTTAAGCAAGGATTGAACCATTAAACCGTTGAACCTTGAACCATTTTGGTTCAACGGGTTTAATGGGTTCAAAGGTTCAACGTCATCAGCAAGAGTTAAGCGCATTTGTCAAGGCTCAAAGTTCAACCGCTTCGAGGTTCAATGGCTTCAAAACACTTATCAAATAGAAGAAGGCTTGAACCATTGAACCGTTGAACCATTGAACCACTTTGGTTCAAAGGTTCAATGGGCATAATGGTTCAACAGGTTCAATGACCAAATGGTTCAACGCATTTAGTTCAAAAAGATCAAAAGGACTTAGCCAAATAAAAAGAATGAACCGATTGAACTGTTGAACCTTGAACCAAAAGGTTCAACGAGTTCACAGGTTCAAAGGTTCAACCAATGCGATGAAGATCAAAGAGCTTAGAAAGGACAAGGAAGTGATGGACAAAGGATGAACCAATGAACCGATTGAACCTTGAACCGAAAGAGTTCAAAGTTTAATGGTTCATGGGTTCAAAGGCAAAGGTGACCTCAGTCAAGGAAAGAAGAAACAAATACGTGGTTCAACGAATGGTTCAACCAAGGAGCGAGAAAGTGATTGAACCAAGAAGCGATGGAACAAAAGAGACAGAATGAACTGATGAACCAATGAACCAATGTACTTTCAGCAAGTTCAAAGGTTTAAGGTTCAACATGGTTCAAGCAACTAGCTACCATTAACAGCCCCGTAGATGTCAAATTTAAAGTAAGGGAATATCTGTTGAAACTTAAATAAAGCACAGAACGTAAAGGAAGAACCAAGCGACTGACCGAAGAGATAGAATTCCTTTGAATTTGTTCAAACCTTGACAGGGAACATTTCCTTCAGACTTTTTGTTCGAAGGAAATTATTAAGTGAAAGAGTTGTTAGAATTCTTTGAGACGTATTTTCAGTGGGAAAATGACTAAGGGAATGCCCGAAAGGAAAAAACTCAAGAGCAGAGCGCTCCAAGTGTCATCGTTTGTGTGATTGCTAGATTATGCAAAACATGCCACGTGTCCCTTGAAAAGCTCAATGAAAGTCGCCAAGTGTCAACATCCACAGTCTCTCCCTTTCATTTCGTAAAGACTGTGGTGGGTCCTAGGTGAGTTGATAAAGTAAGCAGATGTTGCCACGTGTCATATTTCATAAGACTCTAAAAAGCAAAAAATGCCATGTGTCACTTGCTGAAATCAACAGAAAGCGACCAAAGCAAGCAAGGAAGACATGAAGGAATTTCTAAAGAGGATGACGAGCTTGAATGCATTCAAAGACCAAAATGCCAAAGGGAAGAACCACTACTAGAAGAGCGTAAAGAGCTAGCAAAGCTGAGGATATAGCCCTGAGAGCTCAAATGCCAGGAAAAGACAAAACCAGAGAGGGAAAAGATAGCCCGAGGGCTCAAATTGTAGCAAAAAGAGGGAAAGCATCAGAAATATCTTCAAAAGAGTTATTTATAGTTGGTGAAATAGTGAATCAAGTAGACTTTTGAGCACCAAATCAAGGATGCAAAGCCTATTTTCTTCCATGAAGTAATGGCGAATGGGACAGCTGTGTAGACATCAAGAAAAGGACCAGATAGTGCATACTAAGAAGAGACATATTAGAGGAATGGACACACCATAGTTATGGCAATGTATTGTTCCCAGAATGGTCCCTCCAAATAGAACTGAAGGTGCATTGAAGGCATTAACTACAGCATGGGCCGTCACATGGGAAATAATGCCAAGCCTTGTGTGGTTGCTATAAGATTGTAATTTCTCTCATTAGTAAAGGAGATCTTCCCGTTACTAGAAGCAAAACTCTGCCCAAATTGAAAGGCGAATACTGAGACTTTGAGCTCAGATTGTTGTTCATATCATTTTATCTGAATGAGAAAGCAAGTTCTTTACAGACTTTGTGCTATTATAACTTGTATCATTTTAGGGGATTGTTCTTATGTCTATCTTCTGAATGTGCTCTTGTTTATTTAATTTGGCAAGCAGAACTAGTGAAATTAATTAGGAAGGTGTCTTGAAGCCAATTGTGGAGAGACTTTGTGTCCCCACAATTGCCTTTAGTGTGTTTTATTTCTGTTTCTGTGTAAAGGACCTTGGGATGACTTTGTGCCCTCATTGTCCTTCATATCTCACTCTTGGGCAGTCGAGGTGGAGACTTTGTGCTACATTTCAGGCTGTTGGTTACTATGCCCTTCGTTACCAGTTACTTTCATACCTGAAAGAACTCTTGCTGTCCCCTGCAAGAAAACTTCTGAAATAGAAGAAGTCCCTTCAGTGTTTTCACCAAGATTTTATCCTCTATTTGTTAACATCATCTCTGAAAGAAGAGATATGGATGGTGTATTCTACCCTTGAGTGTTATTTTCTGCTTATATTTATAGTATATAGCTCCTGCGTATTTATAGGGAACCTCCCCTTGATGAGAGGAGATATTTGTCCCCATTGGATGTGGTAAACCTACAACTTTGGATGACCAATCTCCCTATGTTTTGGTTGAAGAGACCTATTTTAATAACCAGTTAGCTGGTTGACAAAATATTCACCCAACAGTTTTTGGTGACTCTGCTGGGGATGAATGTGTCTAAAACCTCAAGTTTCAAATTGAAGCAGTCCCTATCCTTATCCATTGTAGATTCTGGTGAATCCATTTTGTGTCTTACCCATTATCATTATAGCCTTACCATCTTCCTCAATATCTATTATATTATCTAGTCTGCAAAACCAGAGCCGTTGGCAAAGAGCGTGCAGTTTGAAGTCTCAAGTTTCAAGTTGAAGCAGATCTTGCTCTTTTCCATTTTTGTTTTACAATTTGGCAATTCCACGTTATACCAGAAGCCATAAATATCAAGGTGTTGTTGACCCTACTTTTGTGGTGCAACAAAGTAATTTTAATTTGTTTCCTCCACAACCTCACCTTCAACGAACTAGGAGTCTTCTTCCTAGCCCTACTAGGTCACCAACACAAGGTAGAGCTTTTTTTCTATTGCTAGCAGAGCTTTGCCTATCCATACTCCTCCCAGATTTATGATCCCACTTCTACATAATCAAATCATGGCAATTCAAGGCCCTTGGGGTAGCTCATTTGGCCCACTAAATCTTACTCCACCTCTACATAAGCTTCCACGCAGTTCAAGGAAGAATTTTCACAAATTCTTTGGTGATGGGAAAGTTCACCCTGATGAACATATTGCTGCCTTCAGCATAGTCTGTGGCGTAATAGGAGTAGAATTTGAAGACGTGGTAGTCAGGCTTTTCATGGAAACACTATAAGGTGCTACTACAGACTGGTTTTACCATCTATAGGCTAGGTCAGTAATTGACTAGGACACTCTTAAAGATAAATTTGAAGCAAGGTTCAAGCCTGTAGAAGATGCACATGCCTTACTGGCCCAGCTCACACAGATAAAGAAGGAACTTCATGAACCTATGAGGGATTTCATAGCAAAGGTTCATAAGCTGAGGCATAAGATTTTTGTAATTACTCAGCGAACACCTGAAACATCAAATGCTTTTTAATTAACTCACAACTGCCTGAAGTGAGTTTTTTGCTAAGACGAGCTAGACACATAGACCTTGTTGCTGCTCAAGACTTGGCTATTGAGGTAGAAGATGACCTTATCTTAGTTGGAAAGATAAGGAGAGACCCAAACAAAGGTAAATCCTCTTCATCTTCTGAATATCCATCTACAAGCACTATGGATCAAATGGTGCAAAAGCTGGCAAATGAACTGCAAGCCTTGAAAAGACAAATGGCCCAAGGTATGTCTGCTCATCCTAATCAGGATATGCCAAGGAGGACATTTCATAATCAACCATATCAAGGCAATGCTACCAGGAATCAAGGGCAACCAAATCATCTTCCTCCCCCATAGAGGAACTTTGCCCTTGAAACACATCCAACCAACTCAGCAATTGGATATCTGGAAACAAAACATGATTTCTCTTTCCAACCTGAGTTTTAGCAAGAAAATGACGTTGATCTCTTCACGAAGGATCAAGAAGAATCAGCTGGTGACTCCCACATTGGTTTTTTGAATTACCAAGATGAACCCAGAAGTAAAGGTGAAGTAGTTGAGGGATCATATGATGTGTCCACCCAGTCCAAGAACCATTTAGCCCAGCAGGCTGACAAAGAGAAGACAGAGGAGTAACCTCAACCAGTAATTATAATTGTTAAGCATGGGTCCACTCTTCCTTTCCAGCCAAGGACCCAGTGATTAAAAGAAAGGTAAGTACCTTGAATACTCCTACGCCTTCTACTTCAAGTTCGTAGTCCAGTCCTTCCCCTTCCAAAAATCAAAAGGATGAATTTCCATCCTCTGCTCCAGCTCATTCTAGACATTTGACATCATTGACCACATAAAGAAAACCAAAATTCAAATGTCTGAATTTGAGTTCTTGTAGTCCAATCCTGAGCAATTGGACAAGTTGGTTCAATGTGTCAAGAACCAAACCATCCCTACAAGACAAGAGCTTAAGAAAGTAACTCATGCTACCCCAAGGAACATGTCCATTTCAAACAATCTTGTCATTACTCCTCCTACTGCCCCTAAAAAAATAGAGCCTTTCTATGTTTCCCTGTTGATAAATGGTCACCAGCTCAATAATTACATCATTGATTTCGGGGCTTCAGATGATGTCATGCCTACCAAAGTGGTAGAATCTCTGGGTCTCACATTGACCAAGACATTTGGGAGATGTTTCTCCATGGAGAACAAATAAGTGCCTCTGCTAAGACAAATTAAGGATGCCCAATTTGCATTTGCAGCGGTCTCAGACAAAAGAATCAAGATGACCATCCTAGTGGCCGACGTCCCAGCATCATATGGCATTATTCTTGGGTGGAACTTCTGCAAGGATGTTGGAGGGGAATTAAGCATGGACTTGTCTCAGGCAAGAATCCCTGTGAAAGGTGTAATGCAGAGGTTGCTTCCTGAGAAGGAGGCAAAATGCGTTGTCACTCAAACATCAAGGCCTGAAGCTCAAATTATGTTTGAGTCTTTAGGTAGGGGTAATTATTTTCTATCTACTGAAGACATTCATGTTTCAACAGATAAAAATCTCGTAGGTGACAATATAGGAATTGGTTCAGACGAAACAACACCAAGTATGCCTGATAGTGCCAATCATTGGCAGGTGTTGAATGGGAACAATCAAATCATGTGCTGGACTGAACTAGAAGAGCAACCAATTATGGTAATGGACCATGTTGATGCGCATCAAAATCAGGAAAAGGAACTCTTTTCCAAGAGAGAAGATTCATGGTTTTCGGATTAAAAGTCAAGTCTTGATGTGGGGCAAGAGGAGAAAACCAAAGGGAAGACACAAAAAATTTGTTTCTTGGTGGAGAGTTCTATTCACCCATCACCGATTCTGGGGAGAAAATGGCTTCTTGCTAGTTTATCAAGATAGAGCACCATTTTCACTGCCTCTCAAGGGGCAGCATCTGAAGTACTTCAATTCTTGAAGTACCATATAAGTTGACTTGTATATTTGTATAATTTTTGTTTCTGCTTTGTGTTGTTCATTTTCATTTTTAGAACCCTTCTTTTTGGGTAGCATGATTCTGTATCCCAATGGCACACTTCAAGGCACTAGAGATTCTGGGTTTTACTCCCCTCAGCTGTTCCAAGTTCTCATCTGAAGGAAGTTCCCCAACTAGACCCAGTCGTCGTCCCCAAAAATAGACTTCTCATTTTTTGGACAACATGTGAACTCTTTTGGTTCAACAGACCAAAATAATCTCTTCCCTTCTCAAAATTTGTTCTGAGCTTTCAAATTCCTCATTTTTCAAGCTTCTCAAAAATCTACAAACTCTACAGGCTTGAATCTACAGACTCTACAAGCTTGAATCTACGGACTCTGCAGGAAGAAAATCTATGGACTCTGCAAGACAAGTTCTACAAGATTCACAGGTTGATTTCTACAGACTCTACAGGAAAGAAGCAAGCTCTCAACACTTAGGCAATTTCAAGGTTGGTTCAACGACAAGTTTTAATGACAAGGTTCAACCAAAATGTCCATCGACAAGCTTCTAAGCAAGGATTAAACCATTGAACCATTGAACCTTGAACCATTTTGGTTCAATGAGTTCAGTGGGTTCAAAGGTTCAACGTCATCAACAAGAGTTAAGCGCATTTGTCAAGGTTCAAAGTTCAACCACTTAGAGGTTCAACGACTTCAAAACACTTATCAAAGAGAAAAAGGCTTGAACCATTGAACCGTTGAACCACTTTGGTTCAAAGGTTCAATGGGCACAATGGTTCAACAGGTTCAATGACCAAATGGTTCAATGCATTTGGTTCAAAAAGATCAAAAGGACTTAGCCAAATAAAAAGAATGAATCGATTGAACCGTTGAACCTTGAACCAAAAGGTTCAACAAGTTCACAAGTTCAAAGGCTCAACCAGTGCGATGAAGATCAAAGAACTTAGAAAGGACAAGGAAGTGACAGATAAAGGATGAACCAATGAACCGATTGAACCTTGAACCGAAAGAGTTCAAAGTTCAATGGTTCATGGGTTCAAAGGCAAAGGCGGCCTCAATCAAGGAAAGAAGCAATAAACATGTGGATCAACAGATGGTTTAACCAAGGAGCAAAAAAGTGATTGAACCAAGAAGCGATTGAACAAAAGAGATAGAATGAACCGATCAACCATTGAACCAATGTACTTTCAATGGGTTCAAAGGTTTAAGGTTCAACATGCTTCAAGCGGCTAGCGACCATTGACAGCCCCGCAGACATCAAATTTAAAGTAAGGGAATATCCATTGAAATTCAAATAAAGCACATAACTGAAAGAAAGAACCAAGTGACTGACCGAAGAGATAGAATTCCTTTGGATTTGTTCAAAGGCTGACAGGGAACATTTCATTCAGACTTTTTGTCCAAAGGAAATTATTAAGTGAAAGAGCTGTTAGAATTTTTTTGGAAGTATTTTCCATGGGAAAATGACTAAGGGAATGCTTGAAAGGAAAAATCTCGAGAGTAGAGCACTCCAAGTGTCATCGTCTATGTGATTACTAGATTACGCGGAACATGCCACATGTCCCTTGAAAAGCTCGACGGAAGCTGCCAAGTGTCAACATCCACAGTTTCTCCCTTTCATTTCATAAATATTGTGGTGGGTCCTGGGTGAGTTGATAAAGTAAGCAGATGCTGCCACGTGTCATCTTTTGCAGGACTCTCGAAAGCAAAAAAAATGCCACGTGTCACTTGTTGCGATCAACGAAAAGTGGCAAAAGCAAGAACAAAAGACATGAAGGAATTGTTAAGGGGGATGACATGCTTGAATGCATTCAAAAGCCAAAATGCCAAAGGGAAGAATCGATGTTGGATGAGCATAAAGAGCTAACAAAGCTGAGGATATAGCCCTGAGAGCTCAAATGCCAGGAAAAGACAAAACTAGAAAGGGAAAAGATAGCCTAAGGGCTCAAATCATAGCAGAAAGAGGGAAAGGATCAGAAATATCTTCAAAAGAGTTATTTCCAGTAGGTGAAATAGTGGATCAAGTAGACTTCTGAGCACACCAAATTAAGGACGCAAAGCCTATTTTTCTTCCATGAAGTAATGGCAAATTAGACAGCTGCACAGACATCAGGGAAAGGACCACACAGTCCATACTAAGAAGAGACATATTAAAGGAATGGACACGCCATAGTTATGGCAATGCATTGTTCCCAGCATGGTCCCTCCAGATAGAAATGAAGGCACATTGAAGGTGTTGACTGCAGCATGGGCCATCCCATGGGAAAGAATGGCAAGCCTTACATGGTTGCTATAAGATTGTAATTTCTCTCATTAGTAAAAGAGATCTTCCTGTTACCAGAAGCAAAACTCTGCCCAAATTGAAAGGTGAATACTGAAACTTTGAGCTCAAATTGTTGTTCATATGATTTTATCTAAATGAGAAAGCAAGTTGTTTGCAGACTTTGTGCTGTTATAACATGTGTCATTTTAGAAGATTATTCTTATGTCTGTCTTCTGAATGTGTTCTTGTTTATTTAATTTGGCAAGCAGAACTAGTGAAAGTGATTAGGAAGGTGTCCTAAAGCCAACTGTGGAGAGACTTTGTGCCCCCACAATTGCCTTTAGTGTGTTTTCTTTTTGTTTTTGTGTAAATGACCTTGGGATGACTTTGTGCCCTCATTGTTCTTCGTATCTCACTCTTGGGTAGTCGAGGTGGAGACTTTTTGCTACATCTCAGGCTACTAATTACTATGCCCTTGGTTACCAATTACTTTCATACCTGAAAGAACTCCTGCTATCCCCTACAAGAACACTTTTGAAAGAAGAGAAGTGCCTTAAGTGTTTTCACCAAGATTTTTTCCTCTATTTGTTAACATCATCTCTGAAAGAAGAGAGATGGATGGTGTATCCTACCCCTGAGTGTTATTTTCTGCTTATATTTATAGTATATAGCTCTTGCGTATTTATAGGGAACCTCCCCTTGATGAGAGGAGAGATTTGTCCCCATTAGATGTGGTAAACCTACAACTTTGGATGACCAATCTCCCTATGCTGTGGTTGAAGAGACCTATTTTGATCCCCAGTTAGCTGGTTGACAAAATATTCACCCAACACTTGCAATAGAGAAACCAAAAGTTTGACTGGTTTGAGAAATATGAATTAGCTTTTTAAGAGTTGAAAAGAAGACTTACATCATGATCTGGGCAACAATTCAGATGACAATTTGGGTGATGGGTCCACCCCAATTGATGGCAGAACTTCTAGGAGCCATAACTTTTGCACTGTAGCTCCAATTGACTCACTATTTGAACCATTGGAAAGCTAATAATGAGGGGAACATAGTGAGATGTCATAGAGCTTTTCTCATTGAAGTTTGATCCTCAAAAACCCAATAGAAGTGCCCCAAATTTTAATTTCAGTAGTGTAGTCTAAAAATTGTAAGTTTCTAAAAATAGTAATTCTTCTTATTCTATATTGTTGTAAATCGTGGAAGTCGAACCACTTAATCTCCCTGAAGATTGGTGACCTTCCACATCCTCCTCACACCTTAAAAACATGTATAAATAAAGATTTAACTAGAAATGGAAATCAAACATCTTTTCTCAGAGATAGGCATATGTTTGGGTCTGCAATTCTGATCAATAAAACATCTTTTTTCAGAGATAGCATTATTTGAATTGTGTTGTTCTTATTTATGAATTATGTTTCAACCAAAGCTTTCAAGTTTTGGATCAATGGTATCAGAGTGATTTGTCTTTAGAATGTATGATCCCAAGAATGAGGTCAAATTACAAGAAGCTTGGGTGGAAAATAGAACCAGCAGACTATCCACCTATTCACTCCAAATGACTTTAAATGGCAGACAACACCGAGACATTCGACCCTTTCAAAGAAATGGTGAATGAAGCCCTCCAACAATAACAAGTGTAGATGCTACAATAATTCACTTATATTTTGCAACAAATCTCGATGGAAAATTTTGGCTCCTCATCCACACCCACACATCCTTTTAGTGCCCCAACACCCTTCAAAGTTCAGGTGAATTTTGATATCCCTACATTTGAAGGCAAAATCAATGCTAATGCAGTAAAAAATTGGTTAGATCAATTGTCATCTTATTTTTTTATAAATAAATTCACCAATAAAGAGAATATTACTTTTGCTCTTTTGAAAGCATCATTGCCTTTCAAAAATTGGTGGGAAGTGTACAAAAAGAGATTCAGTGCAGATGATATTGGCCTTGAGATGGAACCTACATGGGATGATTTCATAGAAGCTATAAAGGAAGAATACTACCCCATTGGAGCATATGACAATATGTATATAGAGTGGCAACAACTTTGCGAAGGTAAGGAACATTCTGTTCAAGATTATACTGACATTTTTCATTCTCTATCTGCGAGATTGGGCATCCAAGAAAGTGAGAAACATAAGGTTCTCAAATATCGTGGTGGACTACAATGGTACATACTGGAAGAAATGGAACCCTTCAATTTTAAAACCATCGATGAGGCATACAAGTTCATAGTGAAGATTGAGCAGAAGCATTGAAGAATGAATATAAAGAATCAGTCTTCAAAATGGAAAAGTGACAAAGAAGGTCAAACACGAGGCCAAAATTGGAAGCAAAAGGAAGGAAAGACTGGGAATTGGTGTGATTATCACAAATTTGAAACTCACTGCAAAGAAGAATGTTGAGCCATCAAGTCACTACTTTTTTATTCACAATCTGCATCATTTACTGCTCTACCTCATACAGACCCTACAGTCAAAGAGGTTGAAGAAGAAATTGTAGATGTTGATCTTGAAGCCATTATTGCTTCATCACAGACCCATAATGAGATGCTAGATGACAAGGAAAGTTTGTTGCACTCTAAGTTATGGGTGAAAGGTAAGCCTCTGCATTTCATTCTTGATAGTGGAAGTCAAAATAATTTAATCTCTTCTAATAGTGTGAAAAGCCTAAATTTGTCCATGAAGCCTCACCCAAAGCCATATAGTATTGGATGGTTGAGTCTAGGGAGAAACCTCTGTGTCACCCACCAATGTCTTCTCTCATATGCAATAAAACCTTTCCAAGATAAGGTCTTATGTGATGTAGTCAATCTAGATGTTTGTGATATACTCTTTGGTCAGCCATTCACGTATGATCGACATGGCATCTATGAATCAAGAACTCCAAGGATCGCTCTCACTCTTGGAACACGATGTTATAGGGTACCAGAGGTACCACCTTCTACATTTGTCTCTCTAATTAGTGCCAGGAAATTTGTTCTCATGGTGGTTAAGCCATGAGAATCCAAAAGGGTTGATGTTATAGCCCTGAATACACAAATAACACAACATAAGCAAATAAATACCGAGCTGAAGACTTTTATGGCCTTCCATCCACAGATTGATGGTCAGATAGAAATGGTGAACAATTAGGCCCTGCACAGTTCTATAAATCACAGTCCCTTCCAAGTATGCATCAAGAATCAAATTGAAGTACAACTACCACACTTGATAACAAATCTTGATGTAATGGGGACCATTACTTCTCAAGGAGGGAGGAATGATCTGGGAAACAATTCAGATGACAATTCGGGTGATGGGTCCACCCCAATTGATGGTAGAAATTTTGGGAGCCATAACTTTTGCACCGTAGCTCCAATTGACTCACCGTTTGAACCATTGGAAAGCTAATAATGAGGGGAACATCATGATATGGCATAAATCTTTGCTCAATGAAGTTTTACTCCCCAAAAACCCAATGGAAGTGCCTCAAATTTTAATTTTAGTAGTGTAGTCTAAAAATAGTAAGTTTCTAAAAATAGTAATTCCTCAAATTTTGTATTGTTGTAAATCATGGAAGTCAAACCACTTAATATCCCTTGAGATTGGTGACCTTACACATCCTCCTCACACCTTCAAAACATGTATAAATGAAGATGTAACTCAAAATGGAAATCAAACATCTCTTCTCAGAGATAGGCATATGTTTGGGTCTGCAATTTTGATTAATAAAACATCTCTTTTCAGAGATAGCATTATTTGAATTGTGTTGTTCTTATTTTTGAATTATCTTTCAACCAAAGCTTTCGAGCTTTGGATCACATCAACACTAGTGTTGAGAGTTCCTGATCCTAATGGATAGTTTTTAGTAATCATAGATGCATCAGGAGAAGGTTTAGGTGGAGTCCTCATGTAGGATAGATCAGTGATAGCTTTTGAATCAAGGAAGTTGAAAACTCATGAGGTGAATTATGTTCCTTATGACCTTAAAATTAAAGTGATTATTCATGCTTTACAAGTTTAGAAACATTATTTGCTAGGATTTGAGCCCAAGACTGATAACTTGGGACTAAAATATATCTTCACCTAACTAAATTTAAATGACCATCAGAGATGTTGGTTAGAGTTCCTTTTCAACTATGACTTTGATATCAATTACATCAAGGGTAAAGAGAATAGAGTAGTTAACGCTTTAAGTCATAGAAGCTACATAGCAGTTGTAACTATTATTTTAGTACTTTCAAAGATCAAGTGGTTGAGTTCTCACTAGGAGATGATTACTATGAGCATGTTAGATAAGAATTTTCTAATAATGCCCATGATTCTTGGTATAAAAGATTTAGTTTTGAGATTGATGGTATTCTATGTTTTAATAAGAGGATGTATGTGCTTAATCGAGAGAATCTATATTACATAGTGTTGAAAGAGTTACACAATGCCCCATATTCAGGACATCGAGGAGTAACAAAACTCATGGCAGAGTTTAGACCCCTATATTTTTGAAAGGCAATCAAGAAAGATGTGGTAAATTTTGTGTCACATTTTCTAAAATGTCAATGAGTAAACATTGAACATGTGCACCCAAATAGATTATTATATTTGTATGATATACCAAAGTGGAAACGGTAGGTGATCATTATGGAATTTGTCTAAAGTTTATCGATGTCATAGAGTAAGCTCGATATGATCTTGGTAGTTGTAGATAAACTTACCAAGGTGGTTCATTTCATACCAATCAACTTGATAGATGATGTGTCTACCCTTGCGAAGAGATTCATAAAGGAAGTGTATAGGTTGCATGGATTTCCAAAGAATATCATTTTGGATCATGATCCAAAAAGGACTTCCAAGTTTTGGGTTACTCTAAACTCAACTTTAGGCATGTAGCTTAGTTTTAGCACCGCATATCATCAAAAGACTAATAGTTAGATAGAATGAGTAAATCAGGTTCTTAAGGATGTTTTACATATGTATTACATGGATCAATGATATAAATGGGAAGATTATCTTCTATTGGCTGAGTTTGCCTATAAGAACTCATACCAATCTGCTTTGAAGATGGCACCTTTTAAAGCACTACACGGTAGGCGCTGTAGGACACCAATCAGTTGGGACAGGTTAGAGGATAGGGTAGTCTTCGAGCTTGAGATGCTTTCTAAAATGGAAGACCAAATCAAGATAATCAAATAGAGATTGGTCGAGGGTAATTATAAACAAAAGAGTTACGTTGATTTGAAGATGACAGATAGGTATTTTTTGTTGTGACAAAGTGTTTTTGTAGGTTAAACAACAAAAGAGCTTGATTAAGTTTGGGAAGTCAGTGAAACTATCACCCAGATATGTAGGACCCTTCAAAGTGTTAAAAGTGGTCAATACTATTGCGTATAGGCTTGTATCTCCACCATCACTAGTTATTTTACATAATGTTTTCCATGTATCATATTTCAAGAAGTATATAGTTGATCTTTCACATGTTTTGGATTGGAATGCTTTGTAGGTTCTAAACCTCGAGTGGTCACGGTAGAACTGTTGATGCAGGAAATTGCACCCTTAGTAGGAGGCCTAGCTCCTGCCTTCTCCTCGCAACATGGAAACTTCCCTCTCGCCTGTGGGACCGACGAAGCTGGAGGGGAGAGTCTCTCGATAAGGGCTAGCTCCCTTCGATGCATCATGTTTTTTCTAGCAAGTGCTAACATACATATATATAGATATTAAATTGGGGGGGTCAAAAGGGAGAAAGAGATGCAGGAAAGAAAACTACTCTAAAGAGGTGATGCACTCAAATAAGTTGACCTTCACACCTCCACACTTGAAACCAAACAAACACATACATACACTACACACTTGGCAGAAGGACCAGGCTGCAAGAAACTAGCAGGGAGGCTTTCATGAGAACACAGGGAACAAAAAATCACTGAGGCACTGTGAAATGCACATTGTAAGTAACTTCCTTTATTTTGGTCTTCCAAATGTCAGCTCTTCTCTTCTAAGCTGCAAAAATAACACCTTGTAGACAACAGGTACGCTGGTGTTGGACCTGTGAGAGCATCAAGAGACAATGACTGGACACAAACAACACTCAGCACATACTCTGAAATATCTATCTAAATAGAGGTAAAAAACCATGTTTATTGATTCAGGTGGAAAATTTGCCAGGGCTGCGCCTTAGCAAAATGTGAAAGATTTTTTTACAAATGACAAGTTCGCAAATATATAGGAGAAGAAAGGAAAAGGGAACTTGGCGCTTCTTTGACCAGTTGGCCCATCGCGTCCCCTCATTGGGAAGAGGAAAACACTATGGCCAATGTCATCTTTCTAGAAGAAGCTTGTTGGAACCATGTTGTATAAACACCAAAATTGACTTTGGCATCTAAGCATTAATGTGGAAACTCATACTACACCTCTTTTCTATAAATAGTCTGAAATCTGTCCCCTTTTTTAAATACACGGGCCATGTTGTTCACTGTTTGTGCCATTTAGAGATTATCAGGCAATAAATCACCTGCACTTTGCCACTTGGACTGCTTCGTCCCTTCCTACACCTTGTCATTCTTTTCTTTTGTCAATTTTTTCATATCTGGCTCATTCGGCCCTTGGGGTGAACTTCCTAGCAGGTCACTGCATTTTGGGCCCTTGGTTAGCGCTCTACCAGTTTGAAAACAAACAGCCATTCCTCTTTGTCAATTTTGACGTTCCTGCGGCCGTCATGCTTTGAACTCTAGTGACTATTTCACCTTCTTGAAATTGACAGCTTTTAGGATGTCCTCATCCCTTATGAATTCTTCTACAACATCCTTGCCTTTGTTGTAAAGCTGATCTCAAATTCCCTTTTGACGTGTCGGCCCTTCGGTAGGGCATTTGACTTGGACTGCCCTTCGGCCACATAGAAAACCAATGAACTAGGCATTGAACCAAGTTCGTTGAACCAAGCCGTTGAACCAAAAAATTGGTTCAATGATTGCGTGCCAATTCTTTTGATTGAAACAAACCTAATGGCCTTCTTCATTGAACTGAATCGTTGAACTGAACTCATTGAACCAAAATGCCGAATGAGAACTGTGTTGAACTTTGCAGAAGTGTTGAACCAGTTCATGAACCAAGGCCGATGAACTGATGCAATCAAAAAAAATGAATTGGCCTTAAACAACAGGGGAGAAGTTGACCAAAATTTTGCCTGTGGGCAAAATTGGTCAACAAATTGGCGACTCACAGGGGAAGCATGCTTGCTATGCTTTAGAATCCAGTTGCCTTGCAGTCCATTGGCACAGAGTCAGATGTAGCTATGAAAGAGTTAGCAACAGCCCCAAAGATCTGAGAATCAAAACACGAAGCCTTTACCCCGCATGCAAAGGGAAACACACAAGGCTAAAAACACTACCTGTGCAACTGCACTTAGGGAATGCGAGAAAGAAATTGAAAACAAACTATTATGTAAAACTAACCAAGAAAATTCACCTCCCTCCTGGATCAAAGGGAAAATTTCTTAAGTCCCCTTCTTGGAAAGAAGACTTATGGTGGCAAGCAAGTAACTGAATGAAAAGGAGAGTTGGTGACTTGCTCTTCTTGCCTATCACCTGCATTGGCTAGTATTTGAGTGAAACAGATTTGAACATGCTCCCAACATATGTGTACTCTATTTGTTCTTGGAAGCTTGTTGAATGTTGGTTCATCATATTGGTGCTCTTCACCAAGAAATCAGTGGCTGCTGGCTTATCATCGTTAGCCCTTTGACATGTACATTCCCTCTGCAATGCATCATGGTCCGACCCATTTCCTTCTGCTTCATTGCAGGCTCTGTCAAACTCATCCTCTGCTTCCTTTTGGCCTTCTTGAAGAAGGGTGATTGTGGTGATGTCTAAAATGGATTCACAAAATGATTGCTCGTCTCATAGAACATCACCTTTTTGTTCAAAACTTTCTTCTTCAAGGCTTTCCTCAAGGGAAACCAGCCTCTCCTTTTCCTCCTCCAACTCAGGGTCTTTAGCATAGTCATCCTCCTCATCGAAGCAACAAGGAAGTTCATCAAACAAGGGGAAAGAGATCTCACCATGCGTTTGTTCCTCCTCGTATTGTTGGAACATCTGCATATATGCATGCCCTAAGTCTTCTCCATTGCTGATGAGGTCTTCACAAGGAGCCTCCATGATGATTCCACCTTTGTTGTCGCTCATGACAGCCTCTTGAAGAACTACAGCTTGGATTTTTTGCTCCTCACCTGCCTCTTGTAGAATAGGTTCTTCCTTGAGAAGGGGTAAAGTAGGACAAGTATGTGGAAGAGGAGGCAGTCCTCGAGCTAGAATTGAATGATTTTCCTCCTTCCACTTGGTCAACAATTCATCAATATCAGGTGTGGCCTGATATTTCTCTTATAAGTGTGTGGATGGGTTGGGTTTAGACAAGTCCACCACACGTTGGTTGAGGAATCTCATTTGGGACTCCAACTCTGTAATTCTTTTGGCTATATTCTATTGAAGGAGCCTTTATTGGAGATCACCAGCGTTATCCTCTTCAAAGCTCTGAGCTGGTTCCTGGCATTCCTTCCTCCAACTTGGAATCTGCACATCATGCTGAAAGATTTTTGGAGGTTGAGGAATGCAAGGAAGAGACTGTTGATGCACTAAAAGAGTCTTTAGAAGAGGGACATGCTAGCTGGTGGTATTCCCCCCAATGGAAGATGCACAATATAAAGAATTGGGAAGATTGATCTCCATGGGGGGTTGCTCTGATGCCTTTTGATGTTGGAAAGCTAGGTGCATGGGATTGAGAGCAGATGCGTCAGATGAGCTGGAGTAGGCGAGTGTTATCTGATAGAAAGGATTTTGTGCAAAAGAGGGGGATTTTTTTAGAATAGGAGGGGTCACACAAGGCTGACTACCTTAAATAAATGGATTTCTCCATTTTGCTACCTCCTCTGTGGATTGCATGGCCTATGCTTGCCTAAACAAACACTCCTTTTTATACATCAGCTCCTACTGATATCTGTACTGCTCCTCCAGTCTGTTGATCTCCATTATCTACCTCTCAAACTGCAGCGCCACCTCCCTTATCATTGCAGGGCAACTAGGAGAGCTGCTTAAGGGGAAGCCATAAAGAGGCTGAGTCTGATCATGGTAATATGAAGGAATACAAGGCCCTTGATTTTGTGCAAAGGGATTATATATAAAGAAAGTAGATTACTGATGGCACCAAGCTGCTTAACCAACAGATTCAACTCAGAGTCGCCATTGGTGTTGATGCAAAAGCCTCCAAAGGCTGGTCGATTGAAGAACACATCAAAAATTCTTCAACTCTTTGGACAAACCCTGTCTTAGTTGGTCCCACCGGGCGTGCTAGAACTATTGACGCAAGAAATTGCACCCTTAGCAGGAGGCCTAGCTCCTGCCTTGTCCTCGCAACTAGGAAACTCCCCTCTCGCCTGTGGGACTGGTGAAGCTGGAGGGGAGAGTCTCTAGATAAGGGCTAGCTCCCTTTGATGCATCGTGTTTTTTCCAGCAAGTGCTAACATACATATATATAGATATAAAATTGGGGGGGTGAAAAGGGAGAAAGAGATGCAAGAAAACAAACTACTCTAAAGAGGCGATGCACCAAAATAAGTCAACCTTCACACATCCACACTTGAAACCAGAAAAACACATACATACACTACACACTTGGCAGAAGGACCAGGCTACAAGAAACTGGTAGGGAGGCTTTCATGAGAACACAGGGAACAAAAAATCACTGAGGCACTGTGAAATGCACATTGTAAGTAACTTCCTCTATTATGGTCTTCCAAATGTCAGCTCTTCTCCTTTCAACTGTAGAAATGGCACCTTGTAGACAACAGGTACGTTGGTGTTGGACCTGTGAGTGCATCAAGAGACAATGACTGGACACAAACAACACTCAGCACATACTCTGAAATATCTATCCAAATAGAGGTAAAAAACTATGTTTATTGATTCAGGTGGAAAATTTGCCAGGGCTGCGCCTTAGCAAAATGTGAAAGATTTTTTTACAAATGACAAGTTCGCAAATATATATGAGAAGAAAGGAGAAGGGAACTTGGTGCTTCTTTGACCAGTTGGCCCATTGCGTCCCCTCATTTGGAAGAGGAAAACACTATGGCTGATGTCATCTTTCTAGAAGAAGCCTATTAGAACCATGCTGTATAACCACTAAATTTGACTTTAGCATTCACGCATTAATGTGGAAACATAGACTGCACCTCTTTTCTGCATATAGACTGAAATCTGTCCCATTTTTTAAATACATGGGCCATGTTGTTCACTGTTTGCACTATTTGGAGATTATCAAGCAATAAATCACCTGCACTTTGCCACTTGGACTGCTTCGTCCCTTCCTGCACCTTGTCATTCTTGTCTTTTGTCAATTTTGTCTTATCTGGCTCATTCGGCCCCTGGGGCGAACTTCCTAGCAGGTCGCTGCATTTTGGGCCCTTGGTTAGCGCTCTACCAGTTTGAAAACAAACAACCATTCCTCTTTGTCAATTTTGACGTTCCTGCGGCCGTCATGCTTTGAACACCAACGGCTATTTCACCTTCTTGAAAATGATGGCTTCTAGGACATCCTCATCCCTTATGACTTCTTCTGTGGCATCCTTGCCTTTGTTTTAAAGCTAATCCTGAATTCCCTTTGGACGTGTCGGCCCTTCGGTAGGGCATTTGACTTGGACTGCCCTTCGGCCACGTAGAAAACCAATGAACTAGGCACTGAACCAAGTTCATTGAACCAAAAAATTGGTTCAACGGTTCAACAATTGTGTGCCAATTCTCTTGATTGAAAGAAACCCAATGGCTTTCTTCGTTGAACTGAACCATTGAATTGAACCCGTTGAGCCAAAATGCCAAATGAAAACTGCATTGAAATTTGCAAAAGCGTTGAACTGGTTCATGAACCAAGGCCGATGAACTGATGCAACCAAAAAAAAATAAATTGGCCTTAAACAGTAGGGGAGAAGTTGACCGAAATTTTGCATGTGGGCAAAATTGGTCAACAAGAACCAGTCAGAGTAATTGATACTCGTAAACTTTGTTTGTGTAATAGAGAAGTGTCATAGTGCAAGGTCTTGTAGAACCAATACTCTGAGGATAGTACTACTTGGGAAGACTTTGAGGAGTTCTTCAAGTTGTTTCCATATTTATTTGCATGATTGATGCTTGATACTATGTTGATTATTTTAGTTAAACTCTTTTGATATTCTGAAACTATTATTTGAATAAGTGTCATTGAGATGATGACCAGTTTTAGGGGGAGAGGATGTTACATCCCGATTTCACCCTATTATTTTAACTTTAATCTCATGGATTTGAAGTGGTTAATAACTAAATCTTTATTATTTTGATTTGGGCACTATGACAAATATTATTTGGAATAATGATATTGATGATTTTTATACATGATGTGACAATTGTGTTTGATTATTATGTGCATTGTAGATGTATACTTGTTAGTCTTGCATTATTGATTATATATATGATGACTTAGACTAACTACATATTTGATATGAGGTGGATGCAGGATTGGTCTTACCTTCAGAGCATGACGAGGGAGAGCATCATCAGAGAGGTAGTGCAAATGGGATGATTGCAGTATGATAGAATGAAAATGCTAGTAACCCAAATTCACACACCACCGTAGACTGACTTGTTAGATTCTTTACATTGATCTAATTTGCTAGAATTATGCTTGTTAATGGTAGAATAGTTTGCATCTATTATATTTCAGTTGTGCTTTAAAAAGGAATGATTTTCTTATTCTATAATTGGTTATAATGATTATTATGTTTTTCATGTGCTTTATATTATGCTCTATAAACTGTCATTAATGCATCTTTCAATAGGAAATAAAAATAGTAGTAATGCTATATCTAATTTGTCAAAATAAAGATTTATTATAATCTTAAATTGTTTAGTTATTGTATTAGACAATTATTAATTTTTGTAATTGAACATATTAATTATGCTAATTAAATATGTGTATAAATCCTAATTAAACACTAGGACGAACCCATACTTTAAAAAAAAAGACTTATCTTGTATAAATCAAGTGGAATTGATTACTAAATAGTATTGCATAAAATCCTATGATGGCTTTAATTAAAATGAGATAGTTTGAAAAACTTTAAGAAAAGTTCAAGTTGAGTTACATTGATATTAACTTGTGAAATCAAGGGAGGTTAATTGGAAGTTTAGTCAATAATTACTTGTGGGATTCCCAGTTAATTATTTGGAACAAAGCCTATAACTTTGGTTTCAAGTGGCATGCAAATAAAAGAAAATGATGAGTCAATGAGTATTAAGGAAAAATGGAAGGATTAAAATCACACACAGGAAGATAGACAAAGAAAAATGAGAGTTAGAAGTGGGGAAAAAGAAAGAAGACTTTGGAAGAAAAAAGGGAAAATTTTATTTGTAATGAAAGGAAAAGCATACCAGGTGGGTACTGCAATTAATTTAATGGTGTATTAGTGTATTGAAAGAATTTTGGATTATAGATTTTGTATTTTCTTTTTCTTGAATGACTGTTGGTTTATATGCATTCAGTGATTTAAAAGACTGTATGGTTGCATCGTTTAGCTACGTTTTAATTATTACCTACCACATGATACAAGCCTACAATTTTTATATTGACTGCATTTATTTGGACAAAATTTATGGTTTGTTTTATATAATATTTTTCTTTTAGTAGACTGTGGATTGACTAATATTCTCTCTTATGAGCTTATTCACGAATTGAGCTTTCGTATTTTTCATGTACATCGTTCTTACTATTTTGCGTAAAAAGAGTCCTAAAAAAAAAACATGTTCTGGGAAAATAATGATTAAGCAAATAAAGATATTATTGATTTCAACCTCTCCCTCATCTTAATCATGTTATAGACAATTATTTCCCTTATTTTAGCAAGTTGAAAACATAAATAATTATTGAATTACTACTACATCATTTGTAATTAAATGCCTAGCTGGGATATAACGAGCCTAATGTGTATAGGCTATGTTGGTGTTAGGCTACATTTTGTTTTCACCAGATCTAAAAATAACTAGACCATATCTCCATATAACCATTTCTTTCTATCCTTGTAGTCTGCATTGGAATTTTGGGATGTTGCTTTGTTTATACCAAGACCTTGTCTTAGCGCCCAACCACAGATGGAATTATAGAACTATGTTTTAACCTATATATCATTATTATTATGATTACATTTTGTTCCTTTATTTTCTTTAAATTATCCCAGGAACAATACCGCCACCATTATTTATCTTAGTTGTCTCCATTTCCAGCAAAACCACATTCCATTTTGGTCAAGGATTTCAAAGAACTCTGTCAGGCCCTCTGTGTTTTAATTAGATTACCATTATGCTTTTATCTCCATGCCTGTACAAAATGTATATATAATGTTTATGTATTGAGGTCATGATTATTTCTAGAAGCACGAGTCGCTTCACATTGGTTGTCTGCATTTAGTTGTTATATTGTGATCAGAATGAAATTAAATCCACCCAATCTCTTTGGAAAATTATGTTCCTTTTATATTCTTTAATTTAGCCAAGAGTCACTTCACCGTTGAGATTAAGGTTTGCAATTATAACGTGGATGTGACTTTCTTCAGTTTTGTCTCAAATTCATGGCTAGTGCATAATTGATTTTTGTTTGTGGGGAATTGATGGGTAGGGTAGAGGGAAACCTTTATTTAGTTGATTAGTAACTTATTTTATTATATATATATATATATATATATATATATATATATATATATATATATATATATATATATATATATATAAATAATAAAAAATTATATAGTAGATTAGTATGCTCATTAATTGTGATGTCCCTATGTTATTATAACAGGGTTTTCCATTTTAAAAAATATCATAAATGAAATTTGTTGGAATTTTAGTATAAATATAAATCGAAATGCCATGGAAACGTACAATTTATATTGGCATTGGGATTAAATTATGTAGGGAAAATTATTTCATTTCTTAATATTTGGGGTTATTATGTGAAATGAAAGATATTATAAGGCTTATGAGGAACTTAACAAAACATGTTTGGAAATGATTGATTTTGTGGTAATACATATTTTGTATTATTTTAAAATTATGAAAGACTGTTAATTAGAGCCTTTCCTTCCAAATTTTGTTGGTATTAGGGGAAAACCAAATTTAATCATTTTGGAAAATGTATGAAAGGTCTTTTTTTCTTAATGTACTTTTTTTTGTACAAATAAATTGGATTACGCTTAAAAATATCTATTATAATTAAGTTAATAGATTGTTGTTATCATATTTGGTTGGCAAGATTTTGTCAATGTATGCTTATTCATATCAGATATTGCATATATGTAATTATGATCCTTAGATTCGTTTACCCAGGTGGTGAGCTTATGATTTAGATTGTTTGTCTGTTATGTATATTATGGGACTTACATTGATAATACTACCCAAGTAGTGAGACAGTTTCTCAAGTCTGGTTAGCATCACCAATGACAGGTATGGATAACCCGATCAAGTGATGTGTTATGAATTTGACTGATCTGAATGATCATATATTATTTAAAACTTTGGCCAAAGTAATGTTATATTAAATTTATCAATTCATATGTATGATTTGCATGTAGTGCGATATCATAGTAGAAACATCTTTTTCTTTATGATACATGTCATGTAGTAGAATCTTTCAGTACATAAGGGTACCAGCATGTCTTATTTTGGATTCCTATATCGTCCTATCTCCCTATCCATGAAGGGAGGACCATTCCTTAATAGGGGATTATGCAGGGGATCATTATTCCATGGTTGGAGTGGACAAGCACTCGAATGATGCTATCCCTCCACCACTATTGTAAATTCCTAGAGAAAACACTTGAGGTTATCAGAGATACACGAGTTGGTCCAACTTGATCTACAAAGAGTTAGTTATCTTTATATTGTGTATAAAGCTAAATGCCTATTGAATTTGTAAATGTCATATTATTTTACATAAACAATCGTTACTGTATTATGAGACTAGCCATAGCTGTGTCATTATGTATTTACTTTCATGAAGTTGTAACACTTTATGTTGTATTGGAAATTAAAGTAAAAATTTTAATGATTATCTGTTGTGATAATATATTTTGATTATATAATTTTAAATAGAATACTTGTTTTGAGGAAGTAAATTTAAATAAATAAATAAATAAAACTTTACTACATTTTGTTTTAGTACAATTGGAACAGTTGTAACACATATGATGGACAAATACATGAAAATTGATTACCCATTTGCATACGAGAGTGTTGGATAATTAGAGGAAGAACTAGTAGCCTTGGAGAGAGCATTACATGGTGACAAGATGGAGAATGTAGAGGAAATGTAGGTTGAAGTAGTTGAGAAGCTTGAAATTCAAGAAAAAGAACATGGAGAAGGAACATTATAAATAATAATGAAACAGAATGAAGGCATAGTCATTGAAATAGTAGGTATACATGACATTGACATTGTTTTTGTTGCAAGCATACAGGTGATAACTAGTGTAAGTAAAATAACAAGTATTGTAATAGTGTTTTTGGGCATACACAACCGATATGATAGAGGAAACAAGAGAAGAAAGAGGGCACATGAAATGCTGATTGGTGCAAAAAATCAAGGAGGAAGAATGGTATTTGACAAAGGCAAGCAAAAAATCATAGGTGAGGAGAATGAAGGAGCAACAAAAGCAAAGAATGATCCCAAGAACCTGAACTGGAAGACAAGAAAGAAGCATGCAACAGTTCATTGGAGTTATGTTTCTTTCTTCCTTGGGAGTATGATGTAGGGGAATCAAACAAATTCATGTAGTTATTATGTTTTTGTCATCAATTTGGTTAAATTTGGTCTTAGAGGTCCTATAGGGAACCATTGAAGGTGATAAAGTCATTAGATAACTTAGTTGTAGAGGTTCTTGGCCTTGGGAATTTTTCTCGCCAAAACCTTAATTTGAATATGTTGTTAGCATGTTAGGAGCAATTTTGGTGTGTGGTCAATAGTGTCATGTTATTTTAGGGTTCTAAACAAGTCTAGGAAGGTTTAGATAAGTGTTATATGTATAATGTCATAAGGAAAATGATCAAGACCAAGAATGTTGTATGTATCCATCATTTAAAAGGTAGTTGTCGTAAGAGTAGTTAAAAGAAAGTAGCTTTATGTCTGTAACGAGGTTTTGGTTTGAGTAGAGGTGTTAGACTCATATAATATAAGGTGGGTAGTGAGGGAGTCAGTTATTAGTTAATGGAGATAGAGTTATGAAGGAGAAACATAGTGAACAAGAATAATGTAAAAAAAACCCTCTATAATTTGTCCAAGTGACAAAACAATCATGTATGTATTCATGAATAATTAAAAGTTAGAAAGAATTCAGGTGATGTATTTGTATCATTGTTTGACATTGTTTATAGTTCCAGTAAGATGTGTTTCAATTCTTAAAGTTTCAGAGTAATGTGTTATTATATTCAAGTTGGTATGTTAAGGACTATGATGAGAACCTTATAATTGTCATGTTTAACCAACACAGTCAAGAATCTTATTTGGTCAATGGATTAACGTATTGTTGTGAGTTTGTCATGACATGAAGATGAAATATAATGTCAATGTGGTAGTGCAAATATTTAGAGAAGAGTTCAGACACCATTGTTAAATCAAAAACCTATTTAACCTTATTCTGAGTTACAAAGGCTGAATGTGTCAAAACCATACTATGGAATCTACGTGTTGGATGTGATTTAAGGATTTAAAATAGAGTTGGGGTATGAATATGATGTGTAAAGATCATGTAAGGAATTACAAGGTTGATGGGATACCTTAGGGAAGGTTAAAAAGCATTCAAACACTATTTTATGTTTACACAATCACATTGTGTTGACATAACGTTGCCAAAGTCTTGTTTAAAGTATGATTGAGAATTGATCAATAACATCCAAGGCTTGGAAAAGTTTCCCATTGGTAGGATATGCCTCGTATAGGTCATTAGGAATTTTGAAATTAAGTAAAATTCCATTTAAACAGTTTTGAGCCCTCTTAGGCTAACATAGTTGCAGGGAACCCTAGTTTAGGGTTGCAAACTTCAAAGTGGAATAAAAAATAAATTAACTAGCCAAAATTGATGAAATTTGGGAGTCTGATGATATTTAACCTATAGAATAATATTTTCAATTTTATAGAATAGTATGATATATGTACTTGTACCTGCATGTGACTGTGTGTGAAAAAGGGGTTAAAAAGGCCTAAAAGGGATAATTTGAGCAAGGAAGAGGTTAGAAAAAAGGTGAAAGATAGTGAGTTAACGCCTGAAACTTTGTGAAAAGGACAATGAGGATAAAGGGTGTAATGATTAGTGTTTAATTTTTCAAAACTCAAATGTACATGTCCGTACAAGATAAAATTGACCAAGAAAGGATACTAGAGTGTTAGAGAAAGAACAAGGAATAAGTAGTCATTGGGAGTTATGTAGTTTGTTAAGAAGGTTGAATAGGGACATAAAAATTATGGAGGTGGTCCCAAGAATCTTGATTGGGTCAATGAAACCTATATGTTGTTTGGAGTGAAGAGACAATGTGGTGTGAAAGTTATTGAGCAGAAAAGCAAGAAAAGGTGATAAAGAGTGCGTGGAAAGATGTATGATGAATGGAGTATAAGTGTGGAGGTGAGATGAATGCAGGGTCCAAGATAAAGGCCAAATGGATTAAAAGGTGATTAGTGCATAGGATCAAATCCAAGAGAAGGAAGTTAAGTCTGAAGAGAGAGAGTTCAAAGAAGTTGGAGTGCACTAATTGAAGGTTGCAAGTGTTAGAGCTTGGATTAGGTAGGGAATGCAAAAGTTCTTTGCATCACATCCATTAACCCAAGGGAACCCTAGAACCTTCCATGACTGATAGGTCAGCGAGCCTAAGGCTCTTCCCATTAGCCATGGCTCTGGAAAAATTGATACTGAGCAGAGTCTAATAAAAGCTAGTGAACACTGAGAGACTGTGCATGTGGAATAATAAAACATGGTTTTGGGCAACCTAAGATGCCCAAGCATGGTGTGACTCTTGTTAATGGAGTCTATCTTTCACCTAAAATTTGATCATATGTGAGGCAAGTAGAAATATAAAAGAACATTATTTTTTCTATGTTAGGTAAGAAGTTGAAAATATTTAATATGGGAACATTTTGGTTCAAATTCTGTATGTAAGTTAATCCTCCCATAGGAAGCATCCATTCAACAAATCATGTCCACTATATACCATAGTGTAGATCCACTCAAACTTTATGGGAATGCATTTACGGTGTAAATAACATAATTTGTCGGATAAACACACTTCATAAATCCCAACTTTAAGTGAATGCATCTGCAACATTCCATAAAATGATTTGTTGCATGGGCATGGTCTCTTGTGGATGTCCAATTAAATTTTTTGATGACTCTTGATTTATCCTTTGATGTATGGCATATGTATTGAAAGGGTAGTTTTTCAATTTTATGATTGTTATTTTTACTTTTTGTAGTGCAACATACTCCAATGTTGACGAAAATGGTGAACACCACATGGTGTTGTGTCATGTAATATTGGGAAATGTGGACCTGGTTAGGCTTGGATCATAACAATTTCATCCTAGTAGTGAAGAATTTGATATTGGTGTAGATGATCTTACTAATCCAAAACATTACATTGTTTGGAGTACCCACATGAACATGCATATTTTCCCTGAATATATTATGAGCTTTAAGGTTTCTCCTCAATTACATGGTAATGCTTTTATATCTCTTTATGCTCAAATTTAAAATGTTGTCTATTTGACATTTTCTCTAGTTGATTGCTCAGAAGAAATATATGTAAAAATTAACATATATATGATTTCCATCTCTGTTTGCACTTCTTTATTGCATAATATTGGTCTATATTGAAAGCAAGGTAATATGCAAGATCAATGTCAGAGGCAGTAAGTTCATTTTGTTTTAATTATTGCTTGTTAGCAGCTCCTCATTTGTTTAGCCCTTGCATGGGATGTATGGTCAAGATTAGATGGCCTCAGTTCATCGAGCAAAACATCTCTATAAATATATTAATATCATTGTCAAACCAATAATGTCACTTCCAATAAGTGGAGAGCCAGTATCTCGATTTCTACCAAATTATTCTCTAGCTATAACATTGTTTGCTAAATCTACCTTATCTAAAAGAGTTGAGCTTACTCAACTGCAAAGACATTTGATTGTGAAAGGTTGATGGACATCTTTCCTAGAGGAAATAAATTTGTAGAAAGGAGATTCATTCTTTCTCATGGTTCTTGATGATCCAAGTATACCCTAGCGGTGTCCATTTTCAATCATTCCTAGAGCAAAGAAATTTGTAACAAGAACAATCATTCTTTCCTATGGTTCATGATGATCCAAGTATATCTTCATAGTGTCCATTTTCAATGTAAAATGTTGTGATGCCTACAATATATGTTTAGATACACTGTTAAAGGCTTTCCCAATTATTTCCTTGTTCTTAGGTGCAGTCTGTCGATTCTTGGGGGGCCAGTGAGGGATTGATGCATGGAAGGTGGAAGATGGATGTTCAGGGGTGGGCAGTGCCAAGCCAAATGGTGCATTGGCATGTGTACAATGCTAGGCCTAACTTGGCAAACCTTGGGAGTTATTTGGTGTAGGCTCAAGTCACAAAGTGAACCAACAGGTGCCTGTGGTCTCGGGTGTCAACTATCAGATGTCAACATAGGAAGAGGAAGGCGAATGAGTGGGTTCTACATGGCATTATCAGATGTCAGTGTACTCCCAACGAGCAAGTGCTAAAGTTTTTTCAAAAATAATCTTCAACTAGATGTCGTGATCATAATATACAAAAGAAAAGGATAATAAAATATATTTCCAAGTGATGATGTGTAACTGTGAATATAAATATTTTATTCATACCAAAAAGGGAATTGATATTAATAAATTCTTTATTAATATAAACAATATAAATGCATTTATATTATAGATTCCAAAATCATTAGTTTGAAAACAAAATTTAATGCTCAAAAGGGAAGATGGGTGGGTGGTCAAACCCAACCCACCATCAGAGAAATGGTTGTGCCTCATGCTTCGCAGATGGCTCGAGCCTATGCTAATAATAAGCACAATCGATCAGGATAATCGGTCTTAGGTGTGGCTTATTTTCAATTGGTGATGGAATGCGGAGAGGGTCATTGGCCCTTTTGATTGATCCTCCCTTGCTCCCTTAAAATATTTTGATTATTCTTTTATTTTTATAACTTTACATCGCCATAATTAATTTGTGAAAGAAAATAAGAGTCCCATTCTTGAAAATTGATCTCTGGTTGGCTTTGGATTGGACGACTTACAATAATTAATCTATCGGCAAATTTGGGATTGTGATTAGAAAATTGCAAACAATGTTGTTGGACGTATATGATTCGACTCAAAACTTAAATCTCTACCTAGGTTATGTGGAGGTCATATCTATTGATACATAAGGCATTCTTTCCATCAACTATGGAGAGTGATATTTGTATCATTTTTGAAAATTATAGATTCTAATTTTATGTTGTCGAGAGCCTCTTGGTGAGGTTATGCAATGTTAAGAGTCAGGAAGTTGCCTTATGTAAAATAGTTTTGATAGATAGGGTGGTAGTTTAGGGGCATGGTCCTGAATGACAATGTTGAAATTTTTGGAAACATTATCCCATTATATTTTTGGAGGATAGCTCTGTGTATAAGACTCATTTTGCAATTAAATTTGAGCATTGTAGTTTAATGCAGTCTTATTTCAATTTTCAATCCCTCATCTTTCTTTATCAGTGATTTATTTGTTTTCGCTATATAAATTTGTTTGAGTGTTGAACAGTTCAATGACTTATATGAACAATTTAGATTTGTTTGAAAATGTCATCACTAAACATGTCTACTGCCACCTCACTCCAAGACAACAAACAAGTGTGATTGCCAAATTAGCATAACAACAATTGCATACTCACGAACAACAAAATAAATTAGATTTTGAGATATTCCTTAAATTAGATCTTCTGGTCTATCGACTATGATCCTGATTGCTCCTACTACACTTCAACTCCCTCTTGCAAGATCTGGGTATTTTACCAAATTGCTCATGAACCCAGGTTCTCTCTCTCAAATGAGAAGGCCCATTGTCTTTCATAGCACAAAGAAGGTATCGCAGGGGACACATTATAACCCTTAGTCATGCCATTGTTGGTTTTTGTTTTTTCACATACCATAGTTCATGCCCTAATTTTTATATTTGATGCAATATCATTGGATGATGTGAAATATTTTTCTTTCTAATTGAAAATAGACCATTTTCCCCAAGTAATTAGTCACACCACCCTATATTAACCAATAGAAATACAATAAACTATTTTATTTTGTATTTATTAAAATGTAAATATTTCAAACCCAATGTTTTTTTTTATCGATGTATCGAGAGAAGCCCTACAGCTGGCTGACTATCGTCCCAGTTACACAACCAACCACTATAGGAGACAACTGCAGGGACTAGCTCCCTAGTCCTCGGGGTGCATGCCTACACCTTAACTCAACATGCCCTAGATATTCGTTGGGATTCAAATCGTGGTGTGGTTGATGGAAGTCATCGTGCCCACCCAGTAGGTCTAACCCATGGGGCTAATCTCAAACCTAATGTTAAAATCAAAAAGTGCACAACTATTATTAGCTGCACATTGCTCCATATAACCAATTACAATAGATACCTGATGTGTAGGTACTAACAAGAAGTAATTATTAGGAGGTTAATTTTTAGGACTAGAATGGGATAATTTAGCATTGCACTTAAGCTCTTACCATTACACTGATCCTCAAGCCTCTATAAATTATAAATTAAAAGAAAAATATGGCCCACAAATTATATATGTGACTAGTACTTATAAATATTAAAAGATTTTTAATATAAAAATTATTTTAGATTTGAGGCCTTAACTTTTAACCAATGATGAATGAGTGAATGAAATATTTTAATAACGTTTATGAGACAAAGTAGTTTATGGGATCAAATATTGTATCAAAATTATTCCAAGTAGACATGTCCACTTGTCATAAGGGTTGCTTCATTAGCCTTGTAAAATTTCAAATCTTTTTTGATATTGGATTTTTTTACTTTGGATCTTGATTAAAAAAACTTGTTGTTTTGTCTAGCCTTTCCTCCTCAAACAAGTGGGTTGTCAACCCTTAGATTGTTGTTCTACTTAATACATAGGTCATTATACACTGCACAATTCATGATGTAGTCCCATTTTATCTCCACCAACTCTTTATCGTAAAATAAGCATGTTCTTATTTCCCAATCCTCTTTAGACATTGTTCCCCTTCTATCTCATATTTAAGATGATGCAAACTAATCCTTAATTGGAATATTAGTAATTTCACCTTCTACTTAATTTTTTCTCCTATCTAACACTTTTTGCTATGATCTCATATGGGATCAAGCTCTTTAATATAGTATGCTTTCTTTCGTTCTAATTGTTTTGTCCACATAAGTGTTATGAATTTCTCTCTCGCATCCCTTTTAATTTCTTCATTAGTGTTTGCACACTTTTGCATATTAGTGTTCCATTTATTCATTCATTTATTGTTCTATTTAATTCACTTGGTTTAATTTTTTAACTCTTCCTTTTTGGGCCATCTATTAGTGTCTTTTTTAAATAGCTCAATATTGGAGTTAGTGTCAATACTTCTAATAGAAAAGTCCATGTTTCTACAAATAAATTTTCACATAAAAACAATATTTTAATTTTGACGCTTCTCGTAATTAAATGTTGTTAGATTTTCCATGCTTCACATCTCTATAAAATGATATAGGGCAACTAGAGTGACAACAATGGGGTTCCATTCTGGGGGCTATTGATCCTACGAACTTGGGAAATGGGATCCCATGAATTTTTTTAATAGTTTTGATCGCTTCAAAAAAATGTTTCGAAAATTTCTATATAACAATTGCTTTGAGAATCTTTTCCCAACCCACATAAACATTGAGAGGTACAATTTTTTTCCTTGCTTAAAAATATTCAATTTTTCTTTTATTACATAAATTCGACCAAAATTTTAATAACAATTATGTAACAAAAATAAAATATTCATGAAACCACATATATAAGAACCTAAATTTTAATGTAATACGTGTAACAAAAATTTAAAAAATTCATAACACTAAAAAAACAAAAAAAAAAAAAACCCTAGAGTTTCTCAAGAGGGCCTAGCATGGGATCGCTGCCTAAGACTGTGTTGGTTCTCCAATTCCATAGTTCCTTCCGCTTGGAGAAGCGAACTTCCGCTGAGCTAAACGGTCGAATATAATTTTTTCTCTACCTTGGTGGGACCGGCCAGGGTTTTAGAGAGGATTTGCTTAGGCTTTTCCGAGACATTTTCTGCGACAATCGGTGAGGCTACAGCTAGAGAAGACGAAAGCCTGCTAAAAATGGCGGACCCCTTTGCAAATGGCCATGAACCGCTTCCTCCAGGACTGCCGACAAACGTTCAGGCACACAATCCGGAAGTAATTTTTTCTCAGAGTGTTAACCTTCAGGGCTTCAATCAGTTAGCTGGAGGTTTTATGGGCTACCCCCAACAACTATGGCAATGGCCGCAACAACAACGTGCCTGTAGCTTCCCAAGTCCCCCTCCTCTTCCTCATATTCATTCAGCAGCACGTTCAATATCACCTCAGTTTACGAGTCCTCCTTCTCTTCCTCATAGTCATTCATTGGCACATTCAATATCACCTAAGGTTAAGAATGACCATGGAAGGCGCAAGGAGATTGTTGCGCTAGCAGAGCAGGCGGCGACAGCTGCACACAAGGAAGTTTTATCAAATAGGGAGAGCGTTACTGTTTGGAAAATTGTTGGATCGATGCTTTCTTTGCTAAAAGTGGATTCACTGGATTCCTTGGGTCTGCGGATTCAGGACATACCTTACCTGTACAAAGTCGTTTTATTGGAAGGAAGGGTAAGTACATTTCTTGTCTTCATTTTTTGCCCTTGCTTATGTAGCACAGAAGTCAATTGTATGTTATTTTCATGGACCAGTGGGAACACAAACGCAGCACCATGGCATTAAGACTCAGACTCAGCTTGGACTTGACAGGGCCCGGGAGTCGCCCCACAAAATTCGTTATAATTGTTAAATTTTTATGGAACGGCTTGAACTTGAGCATAGGACCTCTCATTTACTGCTGGGTGCTCTACCAATGAACTACTGGTTTTCTTTGTGGTCCTGGATTGTTCATAACAAATAAAAGTCTCTGGCAAAACTCAATAAATTTAATCTTTCAAATCTGTTGGGTGCTTTACCACTGAGCTATCCGTCTTCTTTGTGTTCCAAGGAATGGGTTGTTTCCAACCAAAAAACTGTGGCAAAACTCGATAAATTTAATCTTGCAAAACTGCTGGATGCCCTATCATTGAGCTCCTTATTTTCTTTTTGGGCCGGAGTATGGGGTTGTTTCCAACCAAAAAACCTCGGGCAAAACTGGATAAATTTAATCTGTCAAAACTCAATAAGAACCACCATAACATTGACCAGAATAACGAGAAACAAGTCCTCCATGATCCAAAGCCTGTTTCTTTTTGTTCTTATGGGTGCTGTGAAAAAAGAAATTTACATGTTAAAATGAGGGGGAGGGTCAGTTTATCAGCTTTTAAGTTTTTTTTTATTTTTTTATTTTTATTTTTGGGTTTTTCATTATTGAGTTACTAGTTTTCCGTGTAGAGTCAACTGGACTTGATAAGGCTCGCTTAGCTTAAGATGCGGTGAGTTTTTTGAAGATTCTCAGTCTCAAAACTATGTGTATGACGGTTGACCTTCCATAGCATGTTGGGACATTCTACTGCTGAGGTACCAACCCCTCTGTGGTCCGCAGTTTGGATTGCAACATTATATTCATATAGAATTTTTATTTATTTTCTGTTTGAGAATTCCCGTTGGTAAATTTCCCTTGTGTGGTAGCCTTTGGCTTAGATTCCACGAGCCCTAGGCAAGGGGGACCTTGGGCTTAGATGCTAAGTCAGTTATCCGTTGGACCCAGAGTTGGATCCTGTATTTCATTCCATTTCAATAATGAAAGCTGGGGTTCTACTTTGAAGCCACATTAGTTTACTGCCTAAGCTCATCCCATTCCACAGTAGGGCGTTGTAGACTTCTCAGTTGAAAGAACATAGAAGGATTAATGTGATTGTTGTCTTTTATTTTTGTATTGCTTCATTAAGTGTCAATTTTAGTTGTATAGATGTTTTTATGATTGGGTATGATCCCCTTTGCCTGCTAACTTTTGGCTTCTAAGCCATGGCTGAGGGGTATCTCTTCTGTTTCAGGGAAAAATGGGTACACCAAACCCAGGCTTTGGATGCAGTATTTTATCCAATTTAACATTGAACATGTCTCCTGGAGATTTGGACCCTGGGCTTTGCTATGAAAGCTGTGATGACTTATCACTTAAGCTTATCCGATTAAATAGTTCTATAGACTTTGTAATTCAAAGAACTTAAAGGAAAAAATTACTCATGCTGAACTTATCCAGGGATTTAAATTTGATTTCCTAGAAATGAATTATTTACTTCTATTTATTTAGTTAGATAATTTGGACTGTTAATTATCTAGGAGCTTAGTTGCTGCTATCCGATTTGGATAGTTCTATAGACTTTGTAATTCAAAGAACTTAAAGGAAAATATTACTCATGCTCAACTTGCCCAGGGATTTAAATTTGATTTCCTAGAAATGAATTATTTGGTTCTATTTGTTTGGTTAGATAATTTAGATTGTTAATTATCTAGGAGCTTAGTTGCTGTGAGTTATTTTCCTGCTGCAATGTCTGTGTTTATGCTGTGGTTGCTGGCTGTTTTGGGCAATTGTGATGCCGTTCAATTTTTTTTTTTTTTTCCCCATTTTTTGTGTGTTTCTGGCCTCTGTTTTTCATTTCTTGGCCATTTTGGGGCTGTTTCAGTCCATCGGAAGACTGTTCAGGCCTCCAAAAATGCATTTTATGTTCCTATATTAAACCATTACAGGATTATTTCTTATTTGCAGTGTCCCCCAACTGCTTTTCTTGTCATGTTTCCTCATTTCTGGCAACTATATCTGGGATCAGGTTGCCTAGGGTTACACTATAGGGCTATGTTGTTTGGGTACGGGTACGGGTATGGATACGGGGACGTCTCGGGTACGTCATTTTTCAAAAACCTTGATTTGGATACGTCGTGGGTACGTCTGTGTATATATATATATATTACTCATTTTTTAGTAAAACACTTGAAACTACATAGTGTGAAAATATTTGTCTATAAATGATAAAACACTTAAAAATATATAATATTCATTCATTCATTACTTCAAAGACAAGATGTACATTCAAATCTAGAATAAATCATCTCGATTGTCCACAAAATCATGAATGCCAGTCCCATTATTTTTCAACTTTATCATTTGCTGACACTTTCTCTCGCAAGGGCTCATCGGTGCATTGAATCTCACGAGTGCATGCCTTAAGGGGTGCACAGGGAATGGGGTGGGATCGGCTTGTGGCACTTTGCCAGAGATATTCTCATACTATTCTATCACGCATACATCCCTTCATGCAGCCTTCATACCTCCTATGATGTCTCCTTGAAATCTTGAAACCCTGAAATATGGCTAAGTTTGAAACCCTGAAACCCTGGAATTTGACTAACTCTGAAATATGACAGGATCATCCAAAACCTAGAATTTGCATTATAGCTCCTAACAGTCCGAAACCCCTCTCAAACATCCTGAAAGTATATAAATAAATTATAACTTAAAGTATACTTAAATGTTTATTTTATTTCTATATGGTTGGGTTCGGACTAGATTTACATTTAGGGTTGCTTGGTTTTTAGGGTTTTTTTTAAAGGATTTTTTGAGATTTTTTTTTTTTTTAAATTTGCCATTTTTCTGTTGGAATCCCTCAGGTACGCGTCGAAAACGTCCCGAGTACTCCCGGAGGTGTCTCGGAGGCGCTCGTCGTCGTGCTGGGACGCCTCCGAGAGTACCCGGGACGTTTTCAGCCTACCCGAGGGATTCCGGCAGAAAAATGGCGATTTTTAAAAAAAAACCCTCAGAAAATCCTTAAAAAAACCCTAAAAACCAAGCAACCCTAAATGTAAATCTAGTTCGACCGACACGCTGACGGGTGCCTCCGGGACGCCTCGAGAGTACCTGGGACGTCCCCGTGCCGGAGGCGTCGGGCTGGGGGGCGTATCCCTGCAACACAGCTATAGGGTATTTGTTTTAGTACAGGATATCACTTTAGCGAGGAATCCAACCAGCTTGTCAAGCCACCTTCGGACCAATATTTACCATAGTTATCATGTTCATGCGTTTGAGGTCTGGTCGAACTTGTTTGGTCAAGTTCAGTCACGTTTGTAATTTGAACTGTGTTTGAGGCCGTTTTCATTATTCTCAGGCATTGAGCTGCATTTTCTACGCCATTTTTTGGACTGTGTTCACCATTCAAACTTCAACCTGGCATTCGAGTTGTTCGAAGTCCAAGCTGTTTTGAGTTGCCACAGATCGGAAGCCTGTCATCCATCTGCATCTGATGCATTGTTATTGGTGGCCGTGTTTGGTCTTTAAACCATGCAAAGTTTGAGCTTGGTTTGGGAATCGATATATCATTAAATTTATATTTGTTGATATTGGGTATGATTTATTTAGTTTTTATTATAGTATTTGGTTTGTAATATTGCATATGGGCCTATGGATTAGTTTTACATCAGATATGATATGCCTTAGTTCGTAAAATTATTTTTATTTGTAACTTAGTTTAAAATTTTAGGGACCAAGGCTGATATTAGAAAAGCCTTAGTTTGTATTATTTTATTTCTTGTAAGTTATAAACTTATAGTTAGGTGCACACTTAGTTTCATTCTCAATATTTATTATAAACTTATAAAGTACACTGCTTTCATAAATGATAGTTTAACTTTTACTATATACAAGATACTAAAAATTGTTTTCTTCTTTACAAATATGTACAAGTCATTATTTAGTTTAGATCAATACTAGCTTTGACCGGAGCCTTAACCAGTTTTGGAACACAACGGGAGGTCCAATTTCCCCTAAAAATAAAATCAAAATTTAAAATGATACCCTTAGTCTTAAGAATCTTGTCAAAACAATGTGGATCCATAGAAAATTACTTAGTTCAAAATATTACATAAAACACGTACTCAAACCTACTAGCAGAAAAAAATATATTATAAAAACATGAGAACACTACCAACCCAGCGTTCAGATCATGCTTTTGTTGATTGCATGCGTCTACCCTTGCGGGACAACAACAATTTCATAGCCCATTGAGTGCCGCCAAATATAGAGTTCTGAGCATCCAACTATAATCTTTTTGCTTCTGATTTCCTACCTCTCTTCCCTTTCTGGCCGTAGTTAGGAGTCTTCAAATTACTGAAACTCTGAGCAATTAATGAAACTCTGAGCAATTATTGAAAATCTGAGCAAATTAATAAAACTGCCTTACTTGCCAGCTCTTCTTCTTCTTCCTCCCAACCCTCTTCCTCTTCTTCAAAAATTGCCTTCTCTTGGGGGCTTTCTACTATTGGAAAAGCATTATCCAAGTCCTCTAGCCCCGCTTCCAAAACTTTAGCATCCTTACCCAATTTAGAGGACGAAGGCTGCCTTGAATCCAAAACATTAAGCTCTTCTACCGCCGCCAAAACTTTACTCTTCTGAGAATTAATCTGAGCTACTTGAGGGGCTTCTAAAAAAGGGACCTCAGCGGATTTAGAATTAGAAGAGAAAATCAAATTGTGAACCAGATCATGATTCATACAGCCAATCTTCCTAACCCATTTCTGAAAAAATGCTAAATGAGAACCTTTAAAACCCTTCTCAGGACAGGCAACAATCTTATGATCAAATTTGTTACATTTGAAGCATCTAAACGGTAGACCATAATTAAAAAATTGATTCCAAACTCCATGGGAGGAAGTGATCCTAACCAAATGATGCAGCGGTTGAGATAGGTCTACCATCACACAAGCTCTTACAAAATTCAGGTTAGCTGCAATGGAATCATCAATTTTAACAAAAACTCCCAGTTTACTCACCACTTGTTGGAAAAGACACGAATCACAAAAAGTTAAGGGAAGATTATAAAATCTTGCCCAAACTGGAGCTTGCGTAATAACCAAAGAATCTGTGTCAAAAAAAGGAGCCCATGGGCATAAAAACACCCCTTGTTTACCAACAAACCAGGTTCCATGCATCCACACAAAATCTGTGTCTTCCGGAGATTGAAATTGAAGCAAGAAAAACCATTTGAAAGCATGGAAATTGAAGGGGTTTGAGAGAAGGCCAGGAACTTGACGCCCAATGCAGAAGAGATGTAATATCCCCAATGGGATCTGCCCTAAAATTCTGAAAATAAATTTCTGAATTCTGCCCTAAATTTCTGCTCTTTAGTTTTCTGCTCAAAACCCTAATTTCTGATTTTATTTTCTGATTTCAAACATGTAATCACAACGAACATATATATGCATAAACAAGATAAATAAACATGGCAAAATGATGCTACAAGTTGACATTCATAACAAGCATGAAATCCACCATGAAAAGTACAACATAGGGCATCCAAATGCAACAACCAATTCTGATTTTCTGTAGAAACCTTGTTGCTACAAATCTGAAAGTTCTGATCTGATTTTTACAATGAATCCTAGGGCATAAACATGACAAACAATGCCCAGATTTCTGCACTACAAATCGGGCCTATAAAATATGTTTGTACAAACCAAATACTTGCAAAATAGAAGGCAAATGATCAACCCTAGCTGGGCGAATCCTCCATGAAGTGCGCCTAGGGATTGCTGCTCCAAATCGCCCTCCAAACAAGTGAAATTGCCCTCAAAGATGGGTGCTCCAAGTCTGCCCAAGTATGGCGCTCAAAGTAGGGTAAAACCCTAATGCAACATGCTCCAAAATGCCACCAAAGTGCTGCTCCAAAACTGATCTTCAAATTTGAATATGCAATGAAGTTCTACTCCTGCAAATGTTGCCAATGAAGCACAATTAGGATTCCATGATGAATCCTCCACAATGATGAGCGAGGGTTTCGTCCAACTCACCACATTCGCAAGGGTTTTCGTCCTTGGAATGAAGGCTAGCAAAATTGCAGCCAAAGAGTATAAAACTCGAGAAAATATGATGTGAATGGATGCCAAAAGACTTGCTCAACCTTCTTTTTATAAGTTCAGCTGGAGCTTCTAGATGATTCCAACTCCAACCCAACATTACCTCTAGAAGTCTCCAAAATTAAATAAAGCGACTTTATAATATTTATTTATTGACACTTAAGTCACTTTTAATTAAATTAATTAAAAATTCCCTTTTGCTCCAAAAGACCCTGTTATTAAAATAATGATAATTTTTAGTATACAAGCCCCTTGCTTTATGCATCCATGACTTAAAAACTTTTCATCCATAACACTAAGGTGCTTTTAAAATATTTTAATAAAAAATAAGCAACCTTAGTAAAATAAGAAAACTATAGCCAATAATACACCCAAGTTGTAGAAACTGTCGAAAAGCATCAGAATCGAAATCAGATTGCACTGGAGTGATACTGATGATGAATAATGAAAGTCGAACCCGATCGAGTGTCTTGCTATAAATAGATGCTCTCTCCAAGAATCTTGGAGAACACACCAAAAACCGAAAATCACTTCGAAAAGTGGCATAAGAGTCCTCTAGACCATTTGATCTCATCGCCAACATCAAACATCCTCTCAGACAAGGCTAACGGTCATCAAGAAAGCTGAAGCCAACTACAATATTGAAGCGACCGAAAATGGGGACATTACAAGAGATTCCCCAAACGGCTGTTTCCCAACACATCTGCCTATCAAAGACTTGTTTCCTCTTGCCTTATCCACCGCAGAAAGATCTGAGTCTACTATATCTAGATTAGGAGAAACAAAAGAGGTTAAAGGAATATCTTGCTTTTGGATTCCCCTGAAAACCCTTTTCACCAACTGATTCTTTCTTTGTGGGCTTATTTGCAGGAATTTGGCTTCTGGGAACAAGAGTTGGATTAGAACTCGGATGAACCTTAAGGATAACATCTTTGCAAAAAGAGCCACAAGAATGATAGGGGTTAGAGCTATTAATGCAACTTAAATAAACTAAAGCTTTAGAAGAAACCCTAGCCGCTTGTTCTGTAGGTCTAGCTTCTCTCTCCTCATGACTGGATCCCCCTTTTGATAATCCATGTTCAGTCTGTTCAACCCTAAAGGATCATCAGGAGGACCTGAACTTGAGCTAAACCTCTCCTTGAAAGACAAGAGTTGTTCATAATCTTTAGCGGAACGTCGACCCAAGCCCCGATTAGGCCTGCTTGATGCCTCGCGCTCCACCCTTTCTGGCCAAACCCTTGCTTCTCCTCTGTCCTCGCCTCTAGCATGCTCACTCCTCTGTTCTGCGGCCTGTGCATGCCTTAAGCTCTTCGACTGTCTGCAGCCCACCTTACCAGGATCAATCTCCTCTAAAGCTGCCAAAACCTTCCCTTCTGCAAGCTCTTTTGCCTCTCTGCGTCCGCCACCTCCTTGCTTCACGAGCATCGCGTCTGTCGCCATCAAAACTTTCCTAAATGTTTTCACTCTAGATATGATGTACAAGTCATTATTATTTTATATATATATTTTTTAAATTTGTAAAGTTTCAGAACTGAACCGAACCAAACCTTTTGCAAAACTTTGAATGACCCGAACTTTTTTCTCCTTTGGAATGACCTGAACTTTTTGAACATGGTAACTATGATATTTACTGAAAGCCAACTCCTGAGCTGCATCCACATGCTGTATTAATACCTTCAGATCAATGACTAATAGAAAACCAACTCAGCCACTTCCACCAATCCATAACAATACAGAGGCCACTTACAATGGGAGTGTGCTTGCAGAATTTTGAACTTCGCGCATAAATGTATCATTTTACTGCTAGACCACAGCCTGTTGGATGAAAATGGAATATTTTTTAATATCAAGTGATTAAAAAAGCTGTGGGGGCATACCTGCATTCATAACAGGCATACGTACCCAAAAAAAAAAACATATGATAAATGGGGGCACCAACACACCCAAAAGTAAAGCATTGCACCTGCAATCAGAAATGTATGGAGAAAACACTTTTCCTAACAGAAAATTGTATTGATAGGAAAATAGATTGATACATTAAATGAGGGGACAATATCAATTAAAACTAATAGGAGGGTATGAACCCTAACCACTTGTCACCTACTATCTGGGCCCCATGACACATAAGTGGACTCCTTTTACATAAACTGTCAAAACTCCTTAAGGTCACATGGCCACTACTTACGTTACAATACAAATGTTATAACAAAATAACTCATTAAAAACTATATAAATAAATATGTTGTTTTTAAGTACACAATAAACTATCAATGCGGCTATAGTAAAACTAAAAGATGTAATATACAATTTTGAGAGTGCTTAATGCATCTCCAGAAAAGAGAACCATAGGAAATTGAGTTCCCTAAGTTACTGAGGCCTTTATTCTCTGTTTTTCAGGTCCTGGCTGCTTTTGGACTTGTGGCCTGTGTTATTGTGAGCTTCTTGTGATCGAATCAGACTGATATTTCTGTCTCAAGTGTAACTACAAATTGAGATGTCCAAATATTTGATGAATAGAAATGATATCTGATGGCAAGTACCAAGAATGCTAGTGAACTATTGAAATCCATAGCAGGAATCCTAAACGTGTGACCTCAATGTAACAACTGACTTGCATTATGGTACAATAGGCGTTCTTGGGTCCTCTAATTTAACAAGTTTTTGTGATGCCATCATTTTTTCCAGCATGGTTGTATATTTATGATCTGATTTGTGGTATTTATTTATATCATCTGACTTTGATGCATTGCCACCTCACATCAAGTGGATTTTTGGTTGTTGGATGTATAAATATGTTGTAGTGGCATGCCATCTTCATCACAATGTTGGTAGGTGAATGTTGACGAATATGGCATGCCACTACACCATATTTATACATCCAACAAACAAATTTCCACCTGATGTGAAGTGGCATGCCATCTTCATCTTTTGATAGGAACTACTGAGATCAATGCGTAGAAGATAATTTTCATTAAAAATGATGTATATTTAGTCATCTACTCAGAAATAAGGATTTGACATGCACATACTTTCTTTTACGCATGGAATAAGAGTGATATGAGGTGTGGCAAACTGCCTTCACCACAGTTATGTTCTATCCAAAATACACAAAGGTAAAGGCCACATTCAATTAAAACATGATGGTTGTACACAATCAAATATCCATATTCATTTTTTTTGCATAAATGAATTTTAGGACAAAATGCAAATTATTACAAGACTATCTAAATCTGTCCTCTGAAGAAATTCAGTGTCCTGCTCAATCTGTACATGGATCACTTGAAAAATTAAATTAATACCTCCATACAATTTATTGAACAATCACTTGGGGCCTGCTTTCCAATGTTTGGCAGTGGGTCCCTTTTGAAAAATGATCTTCATAACAAAGAGCAACCTTCATAAACTAATTAGCTTCTCTCAATGTGTTGTGGGTAGTTTGTCTCCCATGATTCGTTGATGGTCTAAATTGATATTGGTCTTCTAGTAAGCTATATTTTTGTAATGTATGGCCTTATCAATGACCTAGTTGCGTTTCACTTGTTAGTAGATTGTTTAATAATGCTCTTGTAAAGGATAGCTTGATACTTATGGGATCAGAAAACAAACATACTCTACAAACAACCAAGAATTCGGCAATTTTGAAGTTAAAGGAGGAACTGCTAGTATAGTGACACGATTGGCCCTGGTGGTCCTGCTCTGCAAACGGATGGTCGCGCCATAGTCATGAGCAATTGCGCCACAGTCATGAGCGATCACGCCACAGTGGTGAGCGGTCGCGCCATAGTCACAGGTGGTTGTGCTGTTGTCATTCGCTGTTGCATCATTGTCAGTGACAGCTGTGTAATTTTCATTGGTGGTCCTGCTTGAATGTGACAACACACATTAGGATTGGCTGCAAAACATTGTCTCTCCAAATTCCCGATGGATTTGGTTCCTTTAGCACACAAAAGGATACCCCCGACATCTGTGTAAGAAAGAGGTGTGGCCCATGAGTAAATGCATGAGTCTAAGAGCGAGTGAATTCAGCTGTTTGTAAACAAAGGAAGTGTAAGAGGTAGCAGAAAGTTAATAGAAAGTGTAGAACAACATTGCTATTGCACACTCCAATTGTGCACTTTGTAATTGCCCAAGTCGAAAGGAGGGGTGGTGATCGGTTGACAATACCAAGCCCTTTCTCCCCACACTGGGATTTCCAAGGTAAAATTCCTTTGTGTTATAGTGTTGTTCTTGTTTCACTTCCAACAACAAATTCACTCTATACTATTGTAATCTATATTCAAATTCACTACCATTTGATGTTTAATTCAAGCATAGTTTAAAAACTCGTACTTGGCAGCCTAAAATTTTGACTTGTACTCGGGACTCGAGAGTTTCTTAGCAATTACTCAGCATTACTTGGCAACTTTATTGCTACTAAAAAGATCATATAAATTCATAAAATAAACTTAAATAAAATGAAAAACATTGTTAAATGACATGAGAAATGAATGTAGAGAATGCACAAGTATATTTTCTATTTTTTTTTGACCAAAAAAGAGTACAAACTACAAAGTTACAAAGTTCAAACTAAAATGCTCATAGACTCATATGAAATATCAAATATACATATTACATTTTATCTCTAGTGCCTTAAATAAGTTTGCGGTAGTTGCCTCGTAGAAGTGGAAGGTAAAAATTCCTCTTCTGCAACAACATCATCGGCAAAGATATCATTTGGGTCCTTACCAATCCCTCTTGATGATGTTGCTGCCTATGGCTTCTTCTTCCTCCCTCTCCAAATCTGCAATCTCCTCTACGGTAAACATCATCGTTTGGCATATGGATCGGTATCATCCATGCCAATTGCATCAACTCTTTACCCTCTCCACTTGTCTCACATGAAGATGAAGATTATATCGCACAAAAACAAGATCATTGAGGTGTTGTGTTGTCAACCTATTGAGCTTCTTTTTGTGAACACCTTCAAACATGTTCCAATTACACGATTGGCACAAAATGCGGATGGCTAGCTTTTAAAGATTTGGGATTTTCGCACCATAATCTTCCCACCACACATCTGTAAATAGGACATTTATAATTTTGTAAGTCAACTAGGCTTGAATAAATGAAAGAAGTCTAGTACTAATATCTATGAGTAACAAGACTAAAGACTAGAAACAAATGAATCAATTTTTTTTACCTATTTGAGAGGTCATTCTTATTTTAATGCATGGAGATGATGAAAAAAGTCTCGCTATTGCATTTTTGTAAATTTGCAGCTCCTCAATAATTGCATTTCAAGTGTCATCATCAGGGATCATTCTCTTTTTGCATGTATTGAGGCCATCCATAACTTGCTCATCGGCCTTAAACGAATTGGAATAGAAAAACGTATAATTCAAGTAGCAGATTGTTGCATGAATATGTCGGTGGAGCAACTTCTTCTATCTCCGATCAATTATGTGCCAAATGGGTTCATATTTTCTTTTATTTTGCCCATAATATTTGGTCATGGCCTCTTTGGCCATGTCCATGGCTTCATACAAATACCTATTTGGTTTCTCTCTCCATCCACTAACACTAACCATAAAACTTGAACCAAAGGTTCTGACACTTTAAACATAATAATGTACGAATTTAAAATAATTTTTTTTGTTTATAACAAATACACGATAAATAAAAAATAGTTAAGTTTTAGGTTACCTTAAGGATTTCCTCCATGCGCTTCGCAAACATGTCATAAAAAATGGTCTTCACGACCCTTTCCCTTTTGACCCTCCTAGCATAAGAAGACTTTAACCACTAGTGACTCACAAACATCTGCTGAAGGGATGTTAGTGAGGTTGCAATGCAATGCAATGTGATGAAGTTTATGGCGAATCGTGTGACTCCCCATAGCACAAGCTCCTTTTGATTGACATGCTCTCTCATCAAGTTTAGCACCCAAGTGTGATTGTAGATGAACTTGGTTATATTTCTTGCCTCTTCAACCACATTTTTCTTGATGAGATATTTCTTATGTCTTAGAGTGGGAGATCAATGCAATAGGCTGCACAAGGGATCCAAAAAAATATAGAATGCTTCACCTCAGGAAGTCTCCTTGCTGCTTCATATGCTGTTGCATCGCCTGTCACAACTTGCATGATATTCTACACACCCACTTCTTTTATCACCTCATCCACTATATCACATAGTGTTTGCATTTTTTACTTGGTGGGAGGCATCAAATGACTTCAAGGTCAACTGCTCACTTGAAGCCACTAGAAAGTTAATCGATGTGTTGTTTTCTCATCAGCACATCCATAAGACAAAATGGTGGAGCTCTTTTTTTGCCATATTTTTTTTGCTCCTCTACAATAGCTTGCATATGTTTGAGGAAATCGTCTAATAATGGGCCATTCAAATCACGAGGATTAGGGGCTTTGAACCCATTCTTGGCAACAGGGAATGTAGTGACTGAATTCTCTCAATATGGGCTTTTCACCATTGAAAGAAATGTTGTAGTAGTATCAAAAGTTTGTCACAATTATCCTTGCTTCATTGTGCACTTCTTGGTTCCAAGTGGAACCTTTGGGTGAAGGTTGTGACCTAATGCTACTTTGAGGAACAAAAAAAGTGGTTGAACTATCTTTCAGTGAATAAGCCTTGTCTTCGTCTCTGACTTCCTAAAGTTGGGGCAATAGAAGAGGCCTCAATGTCATAATCATTCCTCGTTGCCCTCTTATTTATTAGGGATGTAAGTGCATCAACTTTCTTTTTCGTTTTCCTTTTTCTCTTTTTTCTTTGCATATGTTGCAAGGTAAGCATGTAATGTCTCTTTTTAAAAATTAAGAAAGTGCAAAGGATGAAGTTGTCCCTCATGAATGGGGTGCCACAATGAAGGAACAACATCCAAAGCAATTCGTCCCATGTGAGGTTTCATGGGACACCACTCCTTGCAAAGTCGCACCATTTGGTAAAAGCCATTTGAAGGGTATTTATGATGGGCAGTTTGTGGAGAAAGAGCATGATCAAATTTTATTCAATAAATATCATATTTGGGCAGCAACTCCGATAATATCTGAGGACGAAAATCCTCATTTGTAATTAGACTCGAGGATAAAAACCCTTGACACCTATTTTGGTAACTTCATTAAGGAGTTACACTTGTACTTCACCTTGATTATTTGATTATTCTTATTCGGAATATTTGTATAAGATAGAAATCAAGAATTCAGTATTTGAAATCAAAAATTTGTTATATTTGATTTGTTTTTATAAGTTCATGAAAAATTGGTGAAAATATCAATGGTATAGTCTCTAGTAAATAGGATTTAGGAAAAATATAAATTTAAGTATTATGATCTCATTTGGGAATATTATAGTGGTATCAGAGCTTTTGCCCTACTAAACTGTGGGGAAACTTCATGCAAGGTGATGATAAAGAGATCCGCCATCATTTGAGAAATAGAAATAAGGTTTTAGATGAGCAAAGGGAAGAAACTGAAATGCTAAAAGGAAGAGAAAATATGGAAGGGAAGAACCGAGATGATGAACATATTGATAGGCTTATTCAAGGACAAGAACAATTGGCTAATACAGTGACTCAAGTTAGCTCTCGCAATGCAATCTATGACAGATCATAGATACCAAAATGGGGAAAATAGTTATTCTAATACCAACAATAGTCAATTCCCTCAAAAAATAACCACGAGTTCTTCAAAAAGGCCTTTTCAGCTTAAATTTATTTCAATAGAAGAATTGTTTATGGAAGAAGAGACCCAAACTTCATTGGGAGAGGACCTTGTATCCGGTTTTGAAGAATATCGAACCCTTCCTGATGAAATACGAAGGGAAATACCTCTCACAAATTTCATGGCAATGAAAAGAAATCAAAATGGTACCAGGACGAAGCATAAACCCCAAACTACTCAGAGATCTTCAACATGCTTTGGGTAAATTGACTTTATCTACTTTTGATGGCTTTAACATAGGCACAGTTCGAGCATTGATACAAAAATTGGATACCTACTCATCTCCCTGACCTATGATGGAAGAAGAAGCGATCAAATTCGCAAACCTTCATCTTGAAGGAATAGCTAATGAATGGTGGTATCATGGGTGGATTTGTCATGTCCCTTTTTTTGAAATATTAAAAATAAATTAGCAATAATTTTTTTAAGTGTTCCCAATGGTACTTTGAAGTCACGACTTAAAAGGGGGACATCTAAAGGGTGTTATTAATTGAATGGTGCCAAAAAGGGTACATTAATTAAAACTCGATTGGAAAATAGAAAAATAAAAATAATTATTAATTACTTTATGGAGCAAAGAAGAAATTAGAATAAAAAATAATTTTAAGTTGTTTTTAGGGTTTTGTGTGGAAAAGTAATTATAAGAAGGATGAAAAAGAAGAAAGGTACATCTATTATTATCATTCAATTTTTAGAATTTATTGGAGAGTTTGAAGCTACCATACTTTTTTATAGAGGACGAAAACCCTCAGATTTACAGCTACGAAGACGAAACCCTTTATTCCCATTTGGTAATTGCATCTAGGGAATTACAGCGGTGCTACCAAATTCAGGAAATATCAATCTTAGAGGTCCATTCAGTTAGAGTGTAATATTTTAGGAGACAAAAAACATAAAGAAAAAAAGAACTTCATAGATCTGAGTAGGTTTTGTAATATCTATGTGGAAAAACTTAGTTTTATACTTATTATGTTATTTGATTCCGTCAAGCTTTGCATAAGAATTTACTTAGACAACATATTAACATTTGAATTATTTTATCGTAATTTCTGAATGAAACTTCAAAATTGAATTGTATGCAATAAATTAATCATCTATTTCATGGGATCATCTTCTATTTGAAAATTTAGTATTTGCTTGAAAGAGATATATTATTGTGCTTTCACCTATTATATTGGAACATGCACGAACATGAATTACAATGAAAAGATTTCTTCATGAGGGTTTTGATTTTGATCACCGGAGTTGAATTTATTTCTTCTAAGGGAATTCTATTTCTTCTAAGGGAAATCTAAATTATTTTATAAGAGTTTACAGGGAATCCAAAACTGTTAATATTTATCCAAATAGGGATATTTCAAGATTACACAAGGGCATGATCTCATTAAATCATAGACGAATTTACTAGAAGGTTACTTGAAAAATTCGATAGAATTGACCCTGAAATTCATTTTCGGGAATCGACACTATTAAAACAAAGAAGCAATGTGGTTGAATTTCAAAGGCTCATCGTGATGGTTCTGGATGTTACTGAAAGAAGGCTTTGTTGAACTTGTTTGTCATTGATGACAATTTGGCCTATTGAAAAGAGAATTGGAATGAAAGAAGAGCTGCTGATTCTTCATCAGATTGTCATTGTATTCAATATAAAATTCACTTGAGGTGCCTACCTGCCTGCTTGAGTTACTTGGTTGCTAGGTTCAGCTGGTTGCTTGCTTGTTTACCTCATTTGTCAGCATTTCAAATGTCTACTGCTCAGTCAGCAAGTGTTTGGTCGCATGATATTTTTTTATTGGGTTTTTGGAGAAAATTTTATTCAACTTTTGTGGGGTCCATTTTTATCCATCGAAGGTTTTTATTGTCCACTATTTTGACTGACGGCTTCTTTCTAGGCACTCGTTAATTCCTTCAGCCTCTTATTTCGTGCCTTTTGTCTATTCTTGGCAGCGATTACAGTCCCATCTCGTTTTAAAAAAAGGGGGGTCATGTGTGGCTAAGGATTTTGCTGTCTCCTTTGTATGCATTCGTGGCAGATCCTCCATTGGCAAATGCTTTGATGGCTTTTACTTTTGGCGGCGTCCATTCTTGGCGATTCTATTCCACATTTGGTCGGGCCACTCTTCACCCTTTTTTTATTATTTTTGGCATCGACGTGAGTATGGGGCATTCAATAGTTTGCTTTTAAGCGCTCGTGCTCATCAAAAGTTACTGGGGGGTTCTTCACGGATTAATTATAGTGTAATAATTTATCTGCGACGGTTTTCTGTAGGGGTTACGAATGCTGAAAACGCAAGTAGTCTGAATTGTTAATTTTTGGTTTTAGGTTTTGATGGCAGTAGGAAACTGTATTTTTTTTATTGCTGAAAGTCGTATGGTAATGCATATAGAGAGGAAGAAATCATCAAAATCTTGTCACAGACAGTCATCAATCGTCTGTATTCCCTTAGTGCGACGTTGCAATTTCTGTGAGTTCACTTGAGAGGACACTAATTTGTCACATCTTCACCAACTGGGTTAAAATCACAACTATCAAACATCATCCTCTTGCACAAAAATCAAAATATTTTTAAGAAAGGCATGCGTCTGAACCAAACATGAGAAAGGATAAACGCTGCTTGATATAATTGATAAAAAAGGTATATCATTCTTCTTTGGTGGTGGGCTATTGGTGTTCTATTCGCTGCTTAGATCAGAAAATATGTTCTCAGTATATACATGGATTTCAATGAACAAAGTAAAAGAAGTTAAGCGATTTAAGAGAATTTGTTAGTAGTGAATGTTCTGACATTAGTGATAAAAAATCTGGTCCGGTTGTGTTGAAGGCATATGTTGGTAATCATTCTGGAGTAGGTGCTTTAGGTATTTGGAGTTGGTGCTCTCAGTGAGTTGGTGCTCACTTTGTAATCCGGGTTGGTGCCCGTTGTTGACAATAAAAGCAACTTTTTGCCGTGGTTTTTTTCTTGAAAGGGTTTTCCACGTAACCTTGGTGTTCATCTTGTCTATGGTGTTTCATATTGCTGTTAATGCTCTGATTTCTGATTCATACTATTAAAGTTTTTAAAAGTTTTTGCAATACTGATTCACCTCCCCTGTCTTAGTATTGCCCGTGTGCTCTTCAGGCTTGTAGCATTGTTCATGGAAGGATTGATTGAGCCACTCAGGGGTTTAGTCAAAGCCTTTAATCTTTCTTCCCTCCAAGAAGCAATTCAAAAGGCATTGGATTTGGAGACCTCAATGCCGAGAAATATAATTTTGCCATTTGTACAACCAAGAATAGCCAATAGTGGACAGCCACGGACCCCGCCTTTTGGACAACAAGGGACGGGACCATATGGTCAACAAAGAAGGCCATTCAATTAGGAGGATTCCAACCAAGAAAACTGCCTAAATTAGGTAAGGAGTCGGAAACAAGAAATGAGCTGAGGAAAAACTTATGCTTCACGTGTAAGGAACCTTGGAAAGGGACAAGTCCATTACATAGAGGTTGTTTCAGATGGTGAATCCGATGAAGAAGTTGAAGTCGAAGAATCGGTACATGAACCAAGAGGAGTGGAAAAGACGTCGGAGGGTACTCTTGCCACTTTATCAGGCGATCCTAGATACCACCCCTTTAGAGGAAGAGGGAGTCTATAAGGGTGTAAAATCACCGTGTTGATAGATAGTGGGGCCACCCACAATTTCATTGATGAAGGATTGGTGACAAAAATGGGTTTGAAAGCAGAAGAATTTCAAGGTTTTAAGGTGATAGTTGTGGATGGTTTTACCATTCCATGCACTCGAAAAATTCAACAACTCCATCTCACATTGGGAAGACATCAAATTAATGATGATTTCTATGTAGTAGGCATTGGTGAAACATATTTGTGGTGCTAAGTGTTCAATGGCTACATTCTTTGCGGTATTTACCCAAAACTATCAAACCATGGAATTAAAATTTAAAGTAGACAGGAAAGTGGTGCTTCAAGGCATGGCTAATGGAGCCCCCCAAGTAATTACAACCAAGAGGATGGAAATAACGTTCAAGAAAGGCCAAGTTTCATGGGCAACACAATGTTTGGTGAGCTGGACATTAATATAATTTCTTTCCTTCTTTCTTTTTTATGAATTCGGAACAACCAATATACCATGAAGATATTCAGCCCATAATTGATAAACATGCTAAAGTTTTTGAGAATATTCCACCTGGGCTGCCACTAGACAGGGAATTTCAGCGTATCATTAAGTTAGAAACCGGTACCAAGCCAGTAATAATTACACCTTACCGCCACCCCAAAATATGTAAAGAGGAGATTGAAAAGGCTATCAAATAATTGCTGGAAATGGGGCATATTAAACCAAGTTCAAGTCCTTTTGCTTCTTCAGTGGTCATAGTTAAGAATAAAGATGGCACTTTAAGAATGTGCATTGACTACCAACAATTGAATAAGAAGACCATTAAGAACAGATATCAGATACCAATAATCGATGAATTAATTCATGAACTCCATGGAGCTATTTTTCCTTTTCCAAAATTGATTTAAAAACAGGATACCATCAAATTCGGGTGCGGGAGGAAGATGTTCAGAAGACGACATTCAGATGTCATTATGGACATTTCGAGTTTCTGGTTATGCCCTTTGGATTGACCAATGCTCCAGCCACCTTCTAGTCTTGCATGAATCATATCTTCGATAAACCTTTGAGAAAGTTTGTTTTGGTATTCTTCGATGATACATTGATATATAGGAAGACATGGGAGGAACACTTAAAACATTTAGATATAGTGCTGGAAATATTGGAGCAACAATCCCTTTTTGCTAAAATGTCTAAATGCGAATTTGGAATGTTGAAGATTCTATACTTGGGGAATGTTATCAATAGACAGGGAGTGCATGTTGATCAAGAAAATATCCAAGCTATATTAGATTGCACCCTTCCTACTACCATGGCTCAATTGAGAGGGTTCTTGGGGTAATGCACTTACTATCGGAGGTTCGTTAAAGGGTTTTCTCGACTAGCTGTCCCTTTGACTAATTTGACAAAAAGGGGATCCTTTTGCTGGTCCAAAATTGCTTAATCAACATTTGATAAACTTAAACAAGAAATGAGTTCATGTCCAGTTTTGGCTGTACCTAATTTTTCATCTAATTGCATTTGAAAGTAGAAAACTTAAAGAATATGAATGGAAGTTCTCTATCTACGACGAGGAAATGTTGGCAATCATGCATGCACTAGCTAAGTTCCGACAATACATTGTATGTGGTAAATTTGTGGTAAAGACATATCATAACAGCCAGAAAATTTTCTTAAGTCAAAAGGATCTGAACGATAGACAACAAAAATGGGTGAGCAAGGTCCAAGACTTTGATTTTGATATTGAATATGTTAAAGGAAAAAATAATATTGTGGCAGATGCATTATCAAGAAAACCATATTTGTGATCCATGACTACGATTGCAGCTGATAGGAAGGCTTTCATAACAGCCGAGTATGTAAAAAACGAGTTCGCTAATGCTGTCTTAGAGGGGAAGATGGGGGACAAATGATACAAGGCAGTAGAAGGTCTCATTATTTATAAGAATATGATCTTTTTGGTACAAGAATCGAAGATTAAGCATAAAATTTTAAAGGCCGTTCATGACAACCCATTGGCTGGCTATCTAGGCTATTTTAAGACAAACAAATAAGAGATAGGTTCTTTTGAAAAGGGCTTAAAGGTGAAGTTCTCAAGTACATTCAGGAGTGTCCTACTGGCCAACGAAACAAGATAGAACATGAATTTACAGCAGGATTATTGCAACCCTTGCCCATTTCTACTAAAAAATGGGAAGGTATTTCAATGGATTTTGTTACTGGGTTGCTCGTGGTTCAAGGAAAGAATTGCCTCTTTGTAGTTGTTGACCGTTTGACAAAGTATGCTCATTTCTTTCCGCTTTCCACTAAGTATGATGCCTCCCTTGGTAGCTAGAATATTTTTTAGAGAAATCTTTAAATTACACGGGCTGCCAAAGAACATTGTTAGTGACAGAGATGGCAAATTTATGAGTTCATTTTGACAATAACTCTTTCACTTAGCAGGGACTAAATTGACCCCAAGTAAAAGTTATCATTCTCAAACTGATGGTCAAATAGGTGTAAATAAGTTGATTGAAGGGTACCTAAGGAATTATGTCTCAGGACAACAAGATGCATGGATCAAATGGTTGCATTTAGGAGAATTCTGCTATAATACCTATCACATGTCAATTGGAATGACACCTTTCAAAGCTTTGTATGGGCACGATGTAAATTCTTTCGTGGACTTGGTCATTTTATATAGTAGAGTTCTGGGAGCAAAGGATTTGATTCAACAAAGTCAAGATATCCTTAGAGGTCTCAAGGACAATCTTCAGCAGGCGTAGAATCAACAAAAGTAGTATGCAGATCAGCATATAATAGAAAGGGAATTCGAAGTGAGAGACATGGTATATTTGCGATTACAGCCCTACATGCAGTCCTCTATCAAGCAAAGTGGAGTTGAAAAACTCATGCCATGGTTCTATGGCCCATATAAAGTCAAGAGAAGAGTGGGAGAGGTTGCTTATGAGTTGGAATTACCAAGATGTAGCCGAATACATAATGTTTACCATGTTTCGTGCCTACAAAGGACACTTGGACAACATATTATTCCTTTTATGGAGCTAACCCCCATTAAATGAAGAGGGCAAGTTGATCTTAATACCATAAGCCATCCTAGAGGTCTGTGAGAAGAGGTTAAGAAACATAAGCATCAAAGAATACTTGATCCGTTGGAAAGATTTACCTATTGGGAAGGAACAACCATTTTAGAGCATCTCAACTTACAATTGCTTGAGGACAAACGATTTTGGGAAGGGAGGATTATAATTTCCCTTTTTAAAAATAAAGTGCAAAGGATGAAGTCGTCCCTCATGAATGGGGCACCACAATGAAGGAACAAAATCCAAAGCAAGTCGTCCCAAGTGAGGTTTCAAGGGACTCCACTCTTTGGGAAGTTGCACCATTTGGGAAAAGCCACTTGAAGGATATTTATGATGGGCAGTTTGTGGAGAAAGACCATGATCAAATTTTATTCAATAAATATTCATAGTTGGGCAGTAGCTTCGATAATGCATTTGAGGACGAAAACCTTCATTTATAATTAGACTCAAGGATGAAAACCTTTGATGTCTATTGCGATAATTTCATTTAGGAGTTACACTTGTGCTTCACCTTGATTATTTGACTATTCTTATTCGGAATATTTGTATAATAATAAGACAGAATTTAAGAATTCAGTATTTGAAATCAGAAATTTGTTATATTTAATTTATTTTTACGAGTTCGTGAAAAATTGGTGAAAATATCAATGATATAGTTTCCAGTGAATAGGATGTCGGAAAAATTCAAATTTAAGTATTTCGATCCTATTTGGAGATATTACAAAACAACTATCTCTCTTTGAGTCTTAGGTGGTGTTTGTGTGCACAATACCACATCATTCCTTTGTAGTTGTGCGATGTGTTATTTAAGGCGATAGACACCTCCACTCATCTTCATCTTGCAATAATTGCATATAACACAATGCTCGCTGCTGTTGGTTCAAAATGTTTCCAAGAAGGGTTATTGGACTTAGGCTTACGACATGCAGCTAAACTGGATGCCGATGCCATTTTTAAACAACAAGCTTTAACCATATACAACAACAAAAAAAAAAGTTTCAAAAACTAACCCTAGATACTAATCAATGAAGTAGTAGAGGATTAAGTGGATATCATGATTCATACTAGAAAGACAATGAAAAATAATAAATACCTGTATGTTGTAGGCTGTGACTGTGTTTTCTTTGAGGCTTGAAAATAGAGTATGTATTAAAAAACAATGAAAAATAAATAAATACCTGTATGTTGTAGGCTGTGACTGTGTTTTCTTTGAGGCTTGAAAATAGAGTATGTATTAAAAAACCGTAGGCAACTGTAGGCTGTGTATACTGTATATACCCTTGAGCCTTGTTCAATGTTAATCACTGTATCAATATGTATTCCTTGAGGTAGCCTTGAAGTGACAATGAAAACCCTAGGCTCCAAGGACTGTATCGGTATGTAGCCTATGTACCACTATCAATTACGAGTCTTGAGAGTCTGACTATGAACAGTACAACAAATATTTAGCAAAATAGACCAACATAAATTTGAAAGTTGGAGGAAGAGTGATATTGCAAAGATAGGAATCCACGTCTTTGTCCTCAGACCTCAAGTATTAAATCCTGTCTTTAACAGGACCCTTGTTCCTATTGTTATATGCAAACTAGATTCAAAAATCACAAAACCTTAGCTCCGCATTCGTGAATTGTAAGGAAAAAAAGGCAGAAATAAGCATAAAATCGTTTTTTTTGATCTGTGATTTTATTCCATCCCTGGGCAAGTCACAGTGATGAAGTTGCGATTTTTGCCGAGTAATTGCTGTAATTACTCAGCAAAAAGTACCGATTTATCGGCAAAAAGCTGCTCGCAATTTATCATTTCAAAATCGATTCATGATTTATTGGCGATTTATGGCGAGTTTTGAATCTATAAATTCAAGTACGAGCAGCAGTTCATGTTTTCAAATTTGCATTTAATTTTCAAAAAATAAGAACTTAAGAAATTACAGATCACAGTCTGCACTCCATGATAAATGACAGGCACGGTTTTGCCAAATAGCGATTGTTTTGGAGTTGAAACAATGCAGCAGAGAAGAAACCTATGAAATGGTATTTACAAGCTATGGACTTAAAGTTGAGATAACCATTGCAAATTAAGGATGAGACAGAAAAACAAAAAAGAAGCTGTCAGTTTTTTGACAAGTTGATTACGTTTTTACATGCACTTGTTACTTCTGTTGAAGTTTAAGAAAAACCAGAGTGGCACCAAGTATTATTGAAGAACCAGATTAGGTTTCTGCTGGATTATGTGAAGGAAACAATTTTATAGGTTGCAAATGAGTATATAGCACAAAATATAATACAGAATAGTGGCTAAAGGGTCGGTACAAAAGAAGACAGATTGTGGAGAGGCCTTTCAACCTGTAGCGAAGATGAATACAATCAGACTTGAAATTTGTATGGCTAACATGGTTTAAGTGGATGATATATGTAATGGATCTCAAACAATTCTCGAACAAGTTTGTATGGAGCAGCCCCAGGAATTTGTGAGAAAGGTTTAGAACATCTAGTATGTGATAGACGAACACATGGTGTGGCCTCAAGGAGGCTCCAAGGGCCTATAATTCAAGTATTGATAAACATTTCATGGTAAATGTATTAAGAAAGAGTAAATCAAGTATCACTTTGTCGTTGGAACATAACTGCTCTGAAATATGTGATGGTGCATTACTTCTACCATAGAGAAACTTAAGGCATGATTCATACTGGAGTAGATGATGGTGGTATGATGCATATGAAGAAACTACTGTCGTTTCTCAAACCCTAGGTGGGTGTTCTCTTGTGTTTGACAACTGATGCTGCTCTTTTACCTTTCCAAGCCTAGAGTTCTAGCCTTTACAACATTTATTTGTTGTTTTAGTCTCCCTAATAGTGAGATATTATATATTTTTCCCTTTTACTCTTTTTCTATTATTTGATTCCGATACTGAAGGAAGTTTCTTGAATATATGGAACAACTCCAATTTTTTTTTGCATTTATAATGCCAGGTTGCATTCTACAATTGCACCCGGGGGAGGGGGGCTGGGGAGCGGGGCGGCTGTAGTGTCTATGAGTGTGTTCATTTTTACTTCTGAGCTTAAATTTCTCGTCCATTTGACCGTCACTTAGATTTTTTTTCCTTTTTTCTTGGAGAATTCAATCAAAAAATCGTAATATCTTGGCCATATGGTGGAGTTTGGAACCCCCTTTGTTTTTCTAGAAAGATATTTTTGAGCTTGACACATTGGTTTAGTTAAATTGACACAATTTGTCACCAGTTAGTGGGAAATTAACAAAGAAGGTAATGAAGCTATTAATAATTGTGGCATGTGAAAAATCCAACATAAGGGCTTTGAGATTGATATCTATTGGCATTTTTTTGATAGATGTATTTAAGATATCTGTACTAGTTGCGAGTTGGTCAATCCATGGGTATTATTATGTTTTCCTTCTTCGTTGGTACTTATCGGGCCTGCTACTGGTTGTGATTTTGAATCCCATTGAACTATTTTGGTCATCTGTGAATATTATTTTAATTTATTTCTTTTCTTCCAGGGTTGCTATTAGTATGCCGCCTCCCTTTACTCTGAAGCTAAAGTTGGTTTTTAGATGTCTCTTTACAAGGCACGTACTCCCAGTTCTTTGTATCTAGTGCTTTACCCTCCTCATTCTTCTTCTGTCAGCATCATTTGTTGTTTCCACCATCATTAATTTAATAACTTGTTAATTTAATACCCATTATGATATATTTTCTCTTCTCATCTGGTACGACCTGGTATGGATTTCAGATTTCTGACTAAATACCAATCTACTTAGTCTTATGCACAATGTTCTTTACCTTCAGAGTACACTCAAATATAACCATACCCAGACTATATTTAATAGTTTAACTCGTAAAGCCAAATGTTGTTGACAATTAATAGTTTTGGCTTCTCTTTTATTTGAGGCCACGTCTTGAAACATTGTAACTATCATGTTTGAATATACCCCTGATTTTTGCACAGTATATCAGTGTCATGTCATTTGAATGTTTGTCGCTTGGAATACAGCATTGGGACATTCACAGTATTCTTTATTCATCCTGCTTTTAAACAAATGTATATTAGATGGATTTTTTGGTCCACTGTAGAAAGTTAGCAACAAACTATGTCCTGGTTCATTGATTAATCATTTGGTTCCTGTAAATTTGGCAGATGAATGCTTTTGTTCATTGCTATGTAGCAGTAAGGAGGATTGCAACTCTCTACGACCTAAGTGATGAGATTTGTAGATATGAAGGGGTGGAGGATTTTGAAAAACTAGGGCTGGGGCCACTTGTCCGACATCCCTTGATTGTGCATTACTTTGACCCTCCGGGAGATATAGTCATGGCCTTCAAAATAAAAACAGAGAAGATTGTTTCCTATCTTTCTGAGTTCTTATATACACACCATGATAAGGAAATACAGGTGGAAGAATTCTTGTCTTTTGTGGCCAAGAAACAGAAAGTTTCATCTCCAGAGCAGTTATGTATACGTATTCAAAGTCTAAGGTATTCATCTTATGTTTTTATATAATACAACAGAGATACAGATGTTTTTGTATCAAGGGTAGCATTTAAAAAAACAAATCTGATGGATTTTATGGCATACAAAACCTTTTAAAGCTTTATCTACTCTAAATTTGTCACTAAATCTTATGCTGAGGTTAAGCAGTTGTATGTCCATTGAATTTTAACATGTTGGGCTACTTTGGTATGTATGAATTTTCTGTTGGGAGTAACTGATATTTCAGGACATTTTGAAAACGGAAATTTGATTTTAAATATTTAGACTGATGGGCATTTTTAGAACTGAATTAAAAGTCAATATGAAATATTGTTTTATCGGAATATCAATCTGATTCATAAACAGAAGTTTAAGAGAAATTAGTCATTGAACATGGACATGAATATCAAATATATTGCTTTAATATGTCAATGAGATTTAACTAATCTTCTATTAGTTAATGTCTAACTAACATAACTGTCAACCGCCTCAACTGTTTGTAACTTGTTTGGCATTAATAAATGAGTTAATAGTGCGCCTTCCAGTTTTTCTTCATTCATTCTTTCAGCAATTAGACTTGCTTACAATAAATGCCCTAAAGATTAGATATATCTGTTTTGAATGAAGATCCAAAACATTGGGTAGGTTTGGTTTACATAGGTAACTCAAATACAATCTATAGTTTAATTTTATGTAGTCTCAGTGGCATTCTTAGAGGCATTACCCCCTGGTCCAGTGGAAGTTTGGGTGCTTGCAAAATGTTAAGACCCCCACATATGAAATAAATCTCACAGTACTCGTTGTCTAATGCTTGGTAGAATTTATGCAATGGATTGTGTGCAATACTTAGTAATGGTTCTGTCAGTAATTTGTTTTAAAGGTGTTCAACAGTGTTTTATTGATAAGAGAAAAAAGTTCCAAAATACCAGCAAGCTCATTCAAACCAAAATACGAGCTGCTACAATTTTCACAGCTTTGTAAATATGAGTTTGTGTGCTTCAGCCATGAATCAACAATTACATCCCGAAAAGTATTCAACAAAGTCCATAATGCTGGGAAACACTGCAAATACTATCAAAATTATCCATAAATTAATCACTAAAAGACGTTATAAGAGAACTATTTACTACCCTAGCATCAACAATTTTTCAACATTTGGGGTATTGGCAGATTATATGAGTTGGAGCACCCCTTGAGAAGACTGGGTGCACATTACTTCGTCCATCAGCAGGGCCCTTTTACTTTGGGTCAGGTCCCTCTCTCACATACATTGGAACAGCTGGCATTTACGAATTCGCACAGTAAATTGGTAGGTTTCAGTTGCCTCGCCTTGAGTAGAACTAGAGCTCCCAGCTTGAGGGCAAGGATGTTTGTTTGACTTGTTTTGAGGAACTTTTTCTTGTTTGACCTGTTGGACAAGGTGCTTAATGGAGTCAAACAGAAAAACCTGCTCAAGGTTTTGAAGACGGAGTTGGTGGAAGTCATTGTTATGCATCAATTGTTAGATGCACTCCTTTTGCTTCTTGACATAAGAATTCAGCTTTACACGCTCTCCAAGTAGAAAGAAAGAAATAAAGAAGAAAATTATATTGATGTCCAAGAATGACCAAAAGTAGGTCAATGGGACTTGAGAATACATACAATAGAAAGTGCTAGAGTAAAGGGACCCTAGCATCAAAGACTGATTAAAAAAATAAAAATGCCTTGCCGATACAGAGACGAGTATGAGAATCGGATATGTGGATACCAAGTTTTTGTTTGGGCCTAGATATGCTTTTGGATATGGCTGTACAAAAATATATATAAAAAATATAAACATATAAACAAAATTAATCACATAATATGCATAAAGGAAACAAAATAAGGTAAATAACCACACAACATACTCATAATTGAATGCCAAATATCATAATATTCAATGGTCACAAACCTAAGTCACAAAGTTCGCCGAAAATTTCCCCAAAAACTTGGTAAAAAACGCTTTGATGAATTTAATGCTGAGCATTGACCTAAAAATACCCTGCACAAGAAACCCCTGGGTGCAGGAAAAATATAGGGTCTTAGTCATAAAATCAATGATTTTGGTTTCAAACCACATAGACAAAAATGCAACTCAACTTTGATTTGGAAGAGCAAAGGAAGCCCAAATCTGAGCTTGCTATCGTGGAAACAAAACACCCGAAGTTGAATGGTTGCAAATGCTTCTTCTCAATGGCGATTCCGTTAAGCTTTTTGGCGGACTCTAATGTTGAGAGAGCATAAATACAGGACTTGGCAAGGCAAAAGACATCAAAAAACACAACGAGAAGTCTAGGAGTTGGATTCACATTGCAAGTTGCAAGTTTGAGTCTTTGTTCTTGTTGTTCCATTGTTTCCTAGTTGTAGATGGTTGGTTTAGTTGTGTTTGTGAGAATCGTCCAGAATCGAGGACGACCAAGACCGATGACTGGTTATGCGAACACACAACTCCGTTGATGATAGAAATCACGAAATGAGTAGAAACTGATACTAATTGTATTTAGGAAGAGAGGATGTTTATACAAAGCTTAGAAAACCCTGTTGGCACACACCACAAGCTCAAGGCTTAATGGGCTCCTTGGCACAACACTAGATGGCTTACAAACCCATACTGCATAAAAGAGCAATAGCTCTTACTCCACACAATCCACACTGAATGCCTTGGAGAACAAGCCTATAAATATGCTGGTTGAGTGCATGATGATTCAGCTAGACAAGGTGAGTGGGTGGGCTCCTCCACTATGGGTGGAGAGAGCACTAAGGGAACACAGTGGAAAAGTGACTTGAGTGAAATAGGCACTCAGGGGACTAAGTGGGATGGATGACCCCATCCACTCATTGTGTGACCCCATGCACTCACAAGTGCATGATGACATCATGATTATGTCATAATGACCTCATAAACCTAATTATCCACCTAAGCAAGGTGAAGTACATGTGTAGTAAATACCTACACCAACACCCCCCTTAAGCGTAGCTTAGGGGTACTGGAATTGGGTCCCGACAACTAGCCCTGATCAGGTACCTAAGTACGATGCAACTCTCAAAAAGTGGAGTAAAAGGAGAAAACCCAGTGGAAAAAAATTGCTCTCCCCCAAAAGAGAGAAAAGAAGAGGAGAATAAAAGACCCCACAGAAGATGATGCTGAAACAGTCCGCACTCCAAGTACAACTCTCAAGATGACGAAGGTTGATAACGAGATCCTCTGCCTAAAGACTGTAGAAGCTCCATCCGCATCGAACAATGTTTCTTCCCTTTGACAAAGGAAGACCCTGATGTGTGTACTGAAAGTCTGCCCATTCCACAATAGAAAATGAAGGCAACAGTAGGAATATATCTGAATGTGGTCCAAATCGGATTTGTGGCATAGGTTTGACAGAATGTGCATAGAATCTAGGGGTAATGCCAGTGAAGTGAACCAGTCAAAAGAATGATATGGAACATTCGTTGAAAGAATGCCCATGTGAAGTGTGGAGCATGACTCACCAACTGAAGAAGGAAAATCCACAGGAAGAGATGAGTCCTTGATGCTCTCAGTAGGTTTACTCACATTGAAAACAATAGTCTTCTGAAGTGCAAATATGTGATGGCTTTAGAAGAGCAACATCCTGTATAGGAACGAAAGTAGAATCTGTAATAGGGCAGCTAAGGTCTAGCTGAATCTCATTTTGTAGTGGTGGCTCGACAAAAGGAAGAGCATTGTCCATGATGGATCTGTCGTCACAGAAAATAGAAGCAGGAGGAGAGAGTACAACAGTCTTAGAAGAGACAATGGGAGGAGTGACATAAATCGTAGTAGGATCTTCGAAAAGACTTTGAAGAGTGCTCCAAACTGTGGAGAGACACTCTATGTGCTCCACATGGTGGTGTAGATCCCATGAAACGTGAATCAGTAAGTGACCATAGACACAGTCACGAGTTGGCCTAATCTTTGTATTGACCTGGGTCAATAGAAGTAAGAATCTATCCATATAAGAATGGGACAAGTTGCTGATCTATGAGTGAGCGTTCCACGTACACACGCCATGAAGCATAGTTGGTCTTCCCAAGAAGAACCACTGGTGTAGACTCAACCTTGCTCATCTGGTGTCTAGAGTCGTCATGATTGAGAGAAGACACCAAGGAAGTGCAAGACTTCATGGTACAAATTACAATGAACCCTTGAAGCACGCTCATGAATGGGACGTTGGGCACAACGGAGAATGTGTCCAAGTGAGCAATCAATGCTCAAGTGATGAGGGATAATGCACGATCAAAATGGGGATGTCAGACACAATTGAAAATGCATCCACGTGTGAGCAATTGGTGCACGCAGTACAATGTAGAAAGTAGTAGGGCTTATAGCACTTTATAACTTTAGTGTGTTTACAATAAAAATAGGATTGATGGAACGGGAATGGAAAAAAAACATTTTTATAAAAAGTGGCACTTAAATCCGAGTTACTAAACAAAAATTATGGCTAATAACATTTTCTGTCATTATTGACTGATTTTAATTAAATTTGCACAAGCAGTTTAAATGCTCGACCAGACAAAGGGTTAGGTAGCCTTCCAACCACTCGTTGGAATCGACACGGAGTGTAGAATGCAATGGCTTAGATTGTGAGGGGGAATTGGCCTCCTACTAACGCAGACCTCACCCTTCATTTTCGTCAAGCAAAATATGAGATAAATTTACAAACCAATGAAACAATCTCCTTTACAATATATTGTTTTATAAAAAAAACTATCAAAAATTCCACTTACAAGATTTGTCAAAATCACCCACCTCGGTAATATTAATCCTAGCATATATGATGTCCCCCACTCACCTAAAGTGCTTAAATGCCTTATTTTGTCCCCCACCATAAATTGTCTGCCACCTTACAACTTTACCCACCATATTACAATTATCAAAGCTTTTAATCAAAAGTAATAATGTCAATCAAATGAATGACATTAAACAATGTAAAGCAAGCTTCCCGTGTTTTTTCAAAACCCCAGTAGATTTTGGGAAAAAACGTGGTATTGATAAACAACGCATAGATGGGGCTCAAAAAGCGGTTGACCACTGACGAGACCTGGTTGGAAAGGCACGATGAGTAGAATGATGAACATTCTAGGCAAAGACTGACTTAAAAGGGCCGCAACAACTGTAGATTTGAGGGACCGATGATTGGTTATGCGAACACACAACTCTGTTGATGATAGAAATCACTAAATGAGCAAAAACTGATACTAATTGTATTCAGGAAGAGAGGATGTTTATACAAAGCTTAGAAAAGCCTATTGGCATGCATCACAAGCTCAAAGGCTTAATGGGCTCCCTGGCACAACAATAAATGGCTTACAAGCTGAACAACCCATACTGCATTCAATAACTATAGCTCTTGCTTCACACAAGCCACACTAAATGCCTTGGAGGATAGGCCCATAAATATGCTGGTTGGGTGCATGATGACCCAGCTAGACAAGGTGAGTGGGTGGGCTCCTCCCCTATGGGTGGAGAGAGCACTAAGGGAACACAGTGGAAAAGTGACTTGAGTGGACTAGGCACTCAAGGGACCAAGTGGGATGGATGACCCCATGCACTCACAAGTGCATGATGACATCATGATGATGTCATAATGACGTCATAAACCTAATTATCCACCTAAGCAAGGTGAAGTACATAGGCGTAGTAAATACCTACACCAACAATGTTGTGGTACAAAGAAGTGTCTAATAAGTGCAAAACATTCTCGTGTACAAGTTTTGGATAGAGTGGTAGTGAGAATTCTTTCCATGAAGGTTATATTTGGCAGTACCTTGTACTTTCTTTCATTACACAGTGGAAGAGGAGTGCAATTGCCTCACCCACTAGAGTTTTTTCCACACCAAGGTTCTCTAGCACAACTCTTGTGTTTATTGTGAACTTTGTTCATTCTTATGCTTCATGTTCATGTGCAATAGGCTGTACATTTCATCTCTAACACTTGTTTATCTTTGTTTTAGCATGGTTATAGTCTAAAACAATTATATAACTAATCATTGTTAAGCCAAGAGTGATAGGATCCATGTTGACGAAGCTTAGAGTGGAATCTCCACCTAGCTTATGGATTAGATTGGTATCAAAGTGGGTTTAGTATTGGTCCTTTGTGTGGTTTTGTGTTTGTGACTACATTGCAAGTTTATACCTGCCGATAGGGCAAGTAGTGCTAGTGGTCAAGGTATCCTAGTTCCCTTTGAAGTAGATATTTCCACAAAGAAGTGGAAACAGGAGATCAAAAGTATGGCCCATGTTGATGTATAAGATACTTGAACAACAAAGGAGTGATTTCACAATCTTGAAGAAGTAGCCAACATTTCTCTTTCTATGAGCAAGTTCGATTGGTTGGAGTCTATCATGGGGGTTCTCATGGAGAAGCTTGGTGTTTTTACCGAGATGCTAAAAGCAAACAAGAAGAATGCTCTTGAGACTCATGAGAAGAAAGAAGAGTAGCCCCATACCAACCAAGCTCCATCTCCATTCAAGGTTGAGGCAAAGATAGAGATTCAATTGTATGATGTAGGCGTGAATGTGGAGAGACTAGATCATCGGCTAGCCCCAACTTGAGGTATATTTCAGTTTGCATCAAATTAATGAAAGCCAACGGAATTCTTTTGCAAGGTTAAAGTTAACGAATCATGCTTTGACTTGGTTTGAGAGATATGTTCATTCTTTGGTTAGCCATTTGAGGAGAATAGTCCTCTTGGCCAAGTGTACGGATGTAAATGAGGCTTGTTCTCAAGCTCACTACTTGGATATGGACAAGGAGGCCCCATCTACCTCTCAAAACTCTTTCAAGCAACAAGGCAGCTCCAAGCAAAAGCATAAAGGTAAAAGTAAAGGTAAGCATAATGCTACTTCCATTTCTAAGAAGGATACTAAGGGACGTTGTGGGAAATGTGATGTCGATAGTCATTTTGAGGATCAATGTTGGAAGCTCCATCCAGAATCGCATCCATTCAAGAACAAAAAAAGAAGGCTGTATCCTCTCTCCAAGGTGAGAATATTGGTTCAACCCCGATGTGGATGACACTGTGTTGTACCTCTGTCAATAAAGAGGTATCTTTGGGTAGTAGTAGTGCTCAAGAGAGTGAACTTACTAAGCTTTTCCATATTAAAATTCACTTAAAGAAAACAAAAGTGGATGCTCTTTTTGATACTTGTTCACAAGCTAATTTGATAAGCAAGGGATTGGTAGACAAATTGGGGTTTGAAACTTACAATCATCTAAGTCCATATTCTTTGGGTTGGGTGAAGAAAAGTGTAGACATTAAGGTGACCAAGCAATGCAAAGTTAAGTTTGGTATTAATACACATTTCATTGATGAAGTTACAATAAATGTTGTGCCTCTTGATGTGTGTGTAGTGTTTGGCAGCCCTTGTATATCCGGGATGCTATTTTCATAAGGAGAGCCAACCAATAACGTTTGGTGAAGGATTGCAAGAGCTACATCATTTCAGCCTACAAAGGTGATTCTAAAATATCTGTAGTAAGTGCCTCTAAAACTAAGAAGCTTATTAATGTTAGTGGGAAGTTTGCTTTGCTAATTTTGAGAGGTATTCAAGATAAAGTAGCTGCACATAAGACTTCTTGTAGTGTGTTTACTAACAAAGAGCATAAGCGTATGGAAGAGATGGTGCTATAGTTCAAGGAGGTTTTCCATGAGCCTACGAGGTTACGACTGGCTAGGCGTATTGAACACGAAATCCATTTGCTATCTGATAGTCCGCTTTCAAATCTTAGATAATACAGGGAGTCCTTGACGGATGCCAATGAAGTAAAACAACAGTTATAGTCTTTTGATTAATTAAGGTGTAGTCCGTCTTAGGACTTCTCCATGTGGTTCTCCCATTGTTTTAGTATGTAAGAAAGATAGTTCATGGAGAATGTTTGTTGATTATGGAGCACTTAATAAGATAACCATCAAGAACAAGTACCCTCTTCCATGGATTGACGATTTTCTTGATCAACTTCAGCATGCTAATTATTTTACTAAGCTTGATTTGAAATCTGGATATCATCGAGTATGGATTAAGGAAGAGGACATTTGAAAAACAACATTCAAAACAAGGAAAGGGTTGTATGAGTGGTTGGTTCTATCTTTTGGTCTATGCAATGCACTTGCTACCTTCATGTAGTTGATGAACGAGGTAATGAGGCTGTTTATTGATTCCTTTGTCATTGTATATTTGGATGATATTCTTGTTTTTAGTAGAACTTTTGATGAACATATTGATCATCTTAAATAAGTTATGCAAGTTTTGTAGGAGAACAAGTTAGTGGTGATTGAGAATTTGTCTTCTTGGGGCATGTGGTTGGAGATGGGGAATTGAGGATCGATTTAAAGAAGGTAGAGGCCATCATGAATTGGCCAAGGCCTTCCAATGTGATTCAGACAAAAAGCTTTGTAGGTGCAGTTCAATATTTGCGAAAGTTCATCAAAAACTTCTCTTCCATATTCGCACCTTTGCATGCCATTACAGCAGGTGGTAGGACTTTTACATGCGGTAAGAAGCAACAAAGTGCATTCGATATGTTCAAACATAAGATTAACCATGTTTCAGTTTTAGCTTTGCCTAACTTGCAACTTCCCTTTTAGGTGGAAACAAATGTTAGATGGTGGCTGTCCTACTCAAAGGAGGTAAGTCGGTATGATACCAATCAAAGTTATTAGATGGTGCAATTCTGAATTATTGTACATACGATAAATAATTGTATGCTCTTGTTCAATTAGTCAAAAAATGGAAGCACTATTTTATGGGTAAGTACTTTATTGTCCACAAAGATCACTAACATCTCCAATATTTTTAAGTTCAAACTAAACTTCAACAAACTAGACACTATAAGTGGATAGGATTTTTGTACTAATTTCATATGGTTATCAAATTTAATAAAGGTGTGACTAACAAACTAGCTGATATGTTATTTAGACTCCTTTGCTTTCAGCCATGGCCACCATAATTCTTTTTGAGCCTTTAATGTATGAGTCTTATGTAGATGGATATGAGCATGGTGCAGATTTTGGGGAGCTATTTCTTCAACCGGAGAAGCCCTGGGGTGCAGGGTTTGAGCCCAAGGAAGATTATTATCTTGAAAATGGATTTCTCTACAAGTTGGGTAAGCTTTGTGTGCCCAAGGAGGAAAGAGTTCAATTAATGAGGAAAGCACACACTTCAAAAGTTGCAGGGCATTTTGGTATTACAAAGACTGTTGCACATTTTCAGAGGTTTGTTTATTGGCCTAATATGTAAGTAGATGTTGCCAAGTTCATAAAAGGATGTGTATCATGTAGCACAAACAAGCCTACTAAAATAGATTTGGGTTTGTATATGCCATTACTAGTTCTTACTAGGCCATGGGAAAGTATTTCCATGGATTTTGTAAGTGAATTGCCTATGTCAAGGAAGGGGCATGACTATCTCTTTGTGGTTGTGGATTGGTTTAGTAAGATGTATATTCTTGTTCTTTGTAAGAAGACCCTCAAAAGTAGTGATGCAATTGAGTTATTTTTTTCTAATGTGTGGGTTCATTTTGGTTTGTCGAGTTCTATTGTTTTAGATCGGGACTCAGTTTCTTGGGAATTTTTGGACCATATTGTGGAAGAAGATAGATACTAAATTAAAACGGTCCATCGCTTTTCACTCACAAATCGATGGAGAAATCGAAGTTGTATACAACACAATAGTGCAACTTTTGAGAGGGTACAATAGGAAGCATCTCAAGTCCTGGGATGAAAATTTGGTATATGTTCAACATTCTTACAACAGGGCAGTGCATTCTTCTACTAGAAAATCTCCTTTTGAAATTTGTTTTGGCTACTTACCTCCATATGCGTTTGATGTTGTTTTGAGACAACCATACAAAGGCAATGGGAAAGTGGATCCTGAGGTCCACGAAACTGAGAAATTCATTGAGAAGATTCAACAAATTCACCTCCAAGTGCAAGAGAGGTTGAAGGAGTCTCAAGCCAAGTTCAAAGCAAGACATGATCAACATAGGATTGAGCATAATTTTCTTGTTGGATACAACGTATGGTTGTACTTGAGTAGAGAAAGGCTCCAAGCTGAGTCTCGGAAGCTTAAGTCTCTTAGGTATGATCCATTAAAATTATGGAACAAATGGGTAAGAATGCTTTTAGACATGATTTGCCTCCTTATATGAAGATCTCTTAAGTTGTCAATGTTGAGAACTTATGCCTTTTTTAGCCTTCTATGTCAGACAATGAAGATGGAGGGTTGTTTCTCCCTGCAATTGAAGACCTTGCTTGGGATAGTCAATTGGCATTGGAGGAGGATGTGGTTTTGTAGAAGGAAAGGACAACGTGAAGAGGAGTGCAAGAACATTCACTAGAGGGGTTAAAGAGTTGGCTACCCAGAAAGGCCAAATGGCATTCCAAAGAGGATGCGGGGAAAACATTTCCTCAGTTACAAAATTCCTTAAGCTTTTAGGGACTTAAAAACCTAAAATTCCTATATGCTTCTTGTTGTCCCCCAAAAATATCACTCATTTTTGGGACAACATTTGAACTATTTTGGTCCTACAGACCAAAATTGTCTCTTCCCTTTTCGAAATTTGTCCTGGGCATTCAAATTCCTCATTTTTCAAGCTTCTCAGAAATCTACGGACTCTGCAGGCTTGAATCTACGGACTCTGCAAGAAGAGAAATCTACGGACTCTGCAGGAAAAGAAAATCTACGGACTCTGCAGGCCAAATTCAACGGGCTTCACAGGTTGATTTCTACGGACTCTGCAGGAAAGAAGCAAGCTTTCAACACGTAGGCGATCTCAAAGTTGGTTCAATGACCAAGTTCAACCAAAAGAGTTTAGGGGCAAGCTTCTAAGCAAAGATTGAACCGTTGAACCATGAACCATTTTGGTTCAACGTGTTCAACAGGTTCAAAGGTTCAACATCAGCAGCAAGAGTTCAACCGCTTCCAGGTTCAAAGGCTTCTATAGTTAGGTTCAATCAAAAGAACAAGTTTTCGAGGCTTGAACCATTGAAACGTTGAACCACTCGTGTTCAAGGTTCAACAGGTTCAACACGTTTGGTTCAACGAGGATCAAAAGGACTTAGCTAAATCAAAGGGAATGAACCATTGAACCGTTGAACCAAAGTTGGTTCAATTCAGTTGGTTCAATGCTTCAATTCACTCAGTCGGTTCATCAAACGGTTCAACGGCTTTTGGTTCAATCAAAGGGTTCAAAGCTTAGTTCAAAGGAGCGGTTCAATGCAAAAGTTCAAGAGAGCCTCCCGAAGGACAAGTGCCCTTGCGGAGGGCACTTGGTCGACAAAAGCACCATTCTGAAGGGTCGTTTTCGAGGAAGCCGCAAAGGTAAGTTCTTTCGGAATTTTGTTTAAGGCAGCCGAAAGACAAAGGGATTTCCTTCGGGAAAAAGACTAAGGCAAGAAACGAATTCTTTCGGACTTCTGTTCGAAGGAATTCCTTCGGACAAAAAGTCCGAAGAAATTCGGAGAAGCTGCGGGAGGAAAACCTGAAAGAATTTCCGAAGGCCAAAGACAAGGCAGTCGAAACAATTCTTGCGGACTTTTTGTCCGCGGGAAAATGTCCGCGGAAAAGGTCCGTGGGAAAAAGTCCGCGGGAAAGCTCTGAAGGACTTCGAAGAAAAAGGGCCGCCGAAGGATCCCAAAGGGCAGGTGCCCTTGCGGGGGACTCTCGGCTGCCAAATTAAATGACATTTCCCCAAAGCTGAAGGGTCACCTTCCCTTCGGGAGGATGCAAAACAAAAAATCCGAAGGAAGCAAGTAGCAGAGAAAGCCGAAGAAAGTCCAAGGGGTGACGCGCCCGAAGACGTCAAAGTTAAGAACGGCGAACTAGCGGTTGGAAATTCAAACATATTGACGGGTGCACGAACGTTAATTTCAAGGTTCGCAAAATAGCTGTTGATTTTGAAAAACTTAAAGAAGAGCCAAAGGACTTAGTGACCCACCGGAATAAAGAAGCCCGAAGGCCATCCGGAGACTGCCCAAAGGGCAGATACCCTTGCGGGGGGCTCTTCCCGACCCAAAGCAGACCGTTTCTCAAGGCCCCGAAGGGCAGGTCACCTCCGAGAAAGATCAAACGACAAAGCCGAAGGAATTGCCGAGGAAAGTGACATGCCCGCAGACGTCAAAGTTGCGACAATGAAATAGTCGTTGATCCTTGTAGGTTTAAATCTACGGACCCGAATGCATTCAAAGGCTTTAAAGCCAAGATCAACAGGAAGTGACTAAGGAACAGAGCACCAAATTGAATTTAGGACTCGATTCAATTAACCAGAAAAGGAGGAACGATGAGGAAGGATCATAAACATTTGCGCATCAAATATTTTTCTAGAAGTAGACCGCCAGATGGATATTCAAAGATGCAAACTTTCAATAGTGTGACTTGTTTCTCTGCATTGAGAAAAGCAAATGGGTAGATTCCCCTAAATTCCAGCTTGTCTCCTTAACAAAATTCAATGCAACATGATGTGTTACTATTCCCAAGTCCGTCTTGAAGAGGCTATATAGGGGACTCTTTTGTTAGTGTAAAAGGATCTCTCTCAGACAATCAAAAACAAAACTCTGCCCAAATTGAAAGGCATTACTGAGACTTTGAGCTCAGATTATTGATCATATTTTGTTATTGGAATAAGAAAGCAAGTGACTTTTCTGACTTTGTGCTGTGATATCTTTGTTGTTGGGGAAACTGTTCTTATGTCTTTTTCCTTAATATATTTTCTGTTCCTTTAATTCAACAAGCAGAATTAGTGAAAGTAGTCAGGAAGGTGTCCTGAAGTCAACTGTGGAGAGACTTTGTGCCCCCATAATTGCCTTTCGTGTGTTTTCTTTTTGTTTCTATGTAAAAGACCTTGAGACGACTTTGTACCCTCATTGTTCTTCGTATCTCACTCTTGGGCAATTCAGGTGGAGACTTTGTGCTACATCTCAATTTGCTGGTTACTACGTCCTTGGTTACATTTTGCAATTACTACCAGGGGTATTCTTGTGGTTTGTTGAATAGTACTTCTGAAAGAAGAGGAGTGCTTTCTGTCATTTCCCTTGAGATTTTTTTTTTTGATTTGCACGCATCATCTCTGAAGAAAGAGAGATGGATGGTTTATCCTACCCTTGAGTATTATTTTCTGTTTATATATATATATATATATATATATATATATATATATATAGCATATCTATAGGGAACCTCCCCTTGATGAGAGGAGAGATTAGTCCCTTTTTGATGTGGTAAACCTACACATTTGGACGACCAATCTTCCTACTTTGGCTGATCAGACCTATTTTGTTTATCAGTACGCTGATCGACAAAATAATCAACCAACACTTCCCATGGTGTATTGCACCCCTGTATATGATGAAACACATCTTTGTCCATTGATGCTCTCATCAAGGCCAAAGCATTTTGGTTTTTCTGCTTACATAACTGAATGTCCTTTGCATTCCCTGTTGGTTCAGTTGGTTGTGTTGCCCCATCACAAATATTGAACCATATATCGTTGAAGATGAGTGTGTTCTCTACTTGTCGAGATCATTCTAGCCAACTGTCTCTGCCAGTCAAGGTAGTGCCAACAATGGATTTGATGGAATGCATGGTTTTGATTTTTTGTTTGAGTTTTTGGAGGTTTTGAGTTTTTGTTTAACCCCAATTGGTTTCTTGTCACTCCAAAATGGTCCCCTTTTTTATATACGCAAAGATACTGAAAACTATTCGCTTTTTCATTAACACTGGCTTAAAAAGAAAACTTCATACATCAATATACTCGTTTTTTCTTGATTTCCAAATTTACGTTTTTCGACATACACGAATGGGTAAAAGGAGTAGCTCCCCTTATTTCTTCTTGAATTCCGTAATTTGGTTGTTATTTTCCCAAATTCACTTAGGGTAGCATGCCTCAAAGCAATTTAAAAATTGCTCAAATTTTAAATGCTTTCAAATTTAAATTTTCAAAAGTTGAAAAAAAAATTTAAAAATGAAATTTTGCTTTTTAATAAAAAACATAAAAAAAAATGAATTACTGTAATATCCCTTTCCAAGCATAAGACAAGGGCATAGCCATTTGTAATATCCTCAAATCGCTACTAACAACAAATCACAATCAAGGAACTCGTTGTTAATAACAAATCAATGCCAACAACGAATCATAGCTCTTCAAGGCGAATTGCAGTACCCATAGGAAATCCATGTAGCATTCCAAAGACATCAACACAACACTCAAAGAAGAGATCGCTGGTCATAAGGAGATCACTGGTCCATCTTCTGGGAGATTGCTGGTCATATGGAGATCACTGGTCACAACCAGCAGGTCTGCAATGTAAAAGGAGTGCTACACCACCTACAAGGAGATCGCAACATTACAAGACAGAGCACACCAATCTTTAGGCATTAATTAATTAATTAATTAATTCATTTGTTATCAACAACGTTCATTTAAACGAAGTGACACCATTTTTAGAAGAGATGCATCTCTTGGTGAGAGGTTATGAAGATATTTATATCCAACCATTGATGGAAGAGGGGAAGAATTCAATCATTCATGTATTAAACATTAAAACCTTGTACAAGCGTAATGCTTTACAATGACCATTGTGGACGAAAACCCTTAAATGTAAAATTGGGTGCAAGGATGAAAACCCTTATCTCAACCCAAGGACGAAAACCCTTGTAGAATTATAATTTATTATTCAAGATCCGAAAACTCTATATTAAATTCAATATAATTATTTACATTATTATTTCAATTATATAGTCCATATTTTATTGAAACGGAATTACGGGAAAACCAAATTAATGTAAAATATTCCAATTTGGGATATTACAGTGGTATAAGAGCAATTATCCCTGCTAGCCTGTGAAAATGGATTTTGGATTTGATGCATAGTCTATGAATCATGGAGTTAATAAGAAAATATGATTTGAAAACAAAGCTTTGCAAATTGGGAAAGGAATTTGAGCATCCACATTATTAAAAAAATGTTTTACTCAACGTTTTGGAAGAAGTGGTTAATTGTTTGTCCTCAATAAGGCAATCAGATTTTAAGTTTATGTTTTGGGCAATGGATCTTTTGGTAACTCATCTGGCCGAGTCCAAGCTGTTGAAATATCCAGATTCAGATGTGAGACTGTGGTTATCGCTTGTATTAGTGAAATTAGAAGGATAAGAGCACCGAAATCGCCATACAGTGACAACACTATGAAGGAAATATTTCGGCTAATGGTGGAATGTTTTGAGGGTCTAGATGACATCACAAGTTCTTTTGCTAAGAGGGTCACAATCCTTGACATTATGGCAAAAGTCAGATTTTGTGTGCTAATGTTCGATCTAGGATGTGATGATCTGATTCTTCACATGTTCAAATATTTCTTTGCTACTATCCATAAAAATCATATGGAAAATGTAATAGAGTCAATGCAGTACATTATGACTTTGGTCTTGAACGAGAGATGATATTTCACAAGATTTGTTATCCATATGAATGACTGGTATTGAACAAGAACCATCACCAGTGGCACATACACTAGCTAAAAGTATTGTTGCTCAATGTTAAGAGAAACTGAAACCATTTGTGACAATTGAGGGGCACAAAGATATGTTGCTAGATGAAGAATCACGAAAAGGATTAGATGCAGCAAAATCTCCAAAGAAAGAAAGAGAAATCATGGAGAATGAACCAAAGAATGAAGAAAAATTTGAGGTGCAATATTGTGAAGAGAAATTGGTGGTGCAAGCCAAATTTCCAGATGATTTTACTAATGTTCAGCTTGATGGAAATTTCAGAACAACCAACTACATGAAGCAAGTAGATGATGAAAGGGCTCTGTGCATGCATCAGACAGATAAAACCAAAAAGAAAAGACAAAGGTGCAGTAATACAAATGATTGAGACAACAAGAGTGGACCCTTGAAAATCCATGACATGAAGATAGATGCAGGAATTTTGGATCAGCCAAAGTACATCAGAAAACTGAGCTTGTGTTGGCAAGAGTTCTCTCATTTGATAGGGACCAGATCAAGGCTTTGGGAGAACTACATCATGTTTTATCTCTTGGACATGGTACTTGGGCATGAGGGCTTACAATTGCTTAAGGACAAGCAATTTTGGGAAGGGAGGACTGTAATATCCCTTTCCAAACATAAGACAAGGGCATAGCAATTTGTAATATCCTCAAATCACTGCCAACAACAAATCACAGCGAAGGAACTCCTTGCTAACAACAAATCAATGTCAACAGCGAATCACAGCTCTTCAAGGCAAATTGCAGCGCCCACAGGAAATCCATGCAACATTTCAAAGACATCAACGCAACACTCAAAGAAGAGATCGTTGGTCATGAGGAGATCGCTGGTCCATCTTCTGGGAGACTGCTGGTCATATGGAGATCGCTAGTCATAACCAGCAGGTCTGCAATGTAAAAGGAACACTACACCACCTACAAGGAGATCGCATCATTACAAGACAAAGCACATCAATCTTTAGGCATTAATTAATTAATTTGTTATCAACAACCTTCATTTAAAGGAAGTGACACCACTTTTAGAAGAGACGCATCCCTTGGTGAGAGGTTATGAAGATATTTATTGTAATGTCCCCTTCTCAGTAGTAATCCTTTTTGTTGCCCATCAGCCCTATTCCAGAGACCGGTAGGCTTGTCAGAAGTGGAAATTAGTGTTTCCTATTTGATGGGAGGTTCCAGTAGAGTTTTGAGGGCTTGCATACAGGAGTTTGGCAGTGTGCTTTGGGGATCTTGCTGGGTTTTTAGAGAGCTTCAAAATGGTGTAACATGCAACTGCATCGGATGACTTTTTCAAACTTACTATTTTTAGTAAGTTGCGACGGCTATTCGGATGAGAATAAAATGGGGTTGGAGTCACTATTTTTAACAGTATACTATTTTTAGTAAGTGCTATTTTTGGTAGTGTTATGTAGCAGCGGTTCAACAACTCAATGCAGTTTCTATTTTGGGCAGAGCAGAATGGGTAATTTGGTCCTTGGCACTTTTGGGCTCGTTTTTGGCAAATTTATTAAGTTGGGTCATTTTATATTTTAATATCATTAATGGACCCTATGCCTAGGCAAATGACTTTAAGTTGTTTTAAAAAAATAGGTTTCATGTTGGACGCCCCACTTGGAGAATTAAATATTTTAATGTTATATTATTTGCCTATGCACCTTGGATGCCTAGGAAGGTGTGAACAAAAGGAAGTTGAAGGGTCATACTCAAAGTGCTATTTATAATACAATGAAGTGTTGCTGAAATGATTTCAGACCTCTAGCTTTGAGGATGGCATACCTCCTAGCCTCTCTTAGTTTCGTACTTGCAAGATAGTACCTAGTTGATTCAGTGACTGTTCTTCATCCAAAAGTGCAGATTGAGCTTATTGATGATGGATTTCTTTAATGTTTTCTGATTTTGGATTGGATTTATCAGTTTTTGGTGTGCTGGTTTGGTGCTTGCTGTAGCACGTTCTAGGTCGTAGCTTCCGGAGTGATTTTTATTTGGTTCTGGGTATTGAAGTTGAGTGTTCTCCTACCTTGGACGCCCCCTTTCTCCAGTTTCCAGAATTTATGGTGGTGTCTTTGATTTTTTAGAGCTGGTCGCCCTAGTTTTGGTGGCTGTCCCTTTCCTGCAGAGCTTTGGAATGCGTGCATAAAATATAGTGAGCTGATTGGTGGAGTTTCTCAGTTGAAACTTGGATGCCCCCCTCCTAGGCTTCCTTTGCACTTGGTTTGATGTCATTCGGAGGTGTTTGGAGCGAGTTATGAGCATTAAGGTGAAATTCATACTAGCTGGTTTGAGTTTTCTGTTCGCTGTCCTTTTATATCACACCTGATATATGTAATCTGTTTTGCCATTTATCATATGCTAGATATCTTATACTTGATTGGAGATCATTCCTTAACATTTTGGTGTTCAGTGGATATTTATATCTTATTGTAAAATGCAATTGGTGCTCACATTGTAACGCTAAATCAGTAGTACTGACCAACCTTCTATACTTGCATTTTATTTGTATTCCCACTGAATAAGTGGAAATGGCCGGCTTTGCTGCCAAGTTGTTTCTTTCAGTTTTGTACTTGTTTCCACTCCCATTGAATAAGTGGTTGAGTTATTTATATTTTAGTTTGTTTACTCTCCCGTTGAATAAGTGGTCGAGCTATTTACATTTTAGTTGTTTTCTACTTCCGCTGGATAAGTGGTTGAGTGTTTTCTTTAATATTGTAATAAAACTCCCGCTGAATAAGTGGTAGAGCTTTCATGGTCGGTTATCCGCTTACATTTTCAGCATCTACTTTTCAGAATGGTCGGCAAGCCGCCAACAGTTTGTAATTTCATTTCCAGTTTTCTTCTAACGATCCCCTTGCACCGTATGCTCTCACCTCGCCCTCACTAGGATCTGGGTGATTAGAAAGTGAAAGGGTTCCTTTCAAGCTGGTTTTAATTCGGAGCTAACCTTAACGGGTGCGTTGTTGTTTGCCATATTGTGTGTGAAAAAAAAAAAAAAAATCTAAGGTGGATATTTCATTTATATCCAGCCATTGATGGAAGAGGAAAATCAATCAATCATGAAATCAATTTAAATAACATGTGCAAACAGCGGCGTGCAAATCTATTAAGGACAGAAACCCTTAATTGATTAAAATTGATACAAGGACAAAACCCCTTGTAATCGAGCCCAAGGACGAAAACCCTTGTGGTTGATCATTGTAATATTTGGAAGTTTGAAATCTGAAATAACAATTATAATTTGTTGTAATTATTTTAATCTATTATAAAACATTATTTCAAAAGGAATTCTTAAAAATCCAAATTCTTGGAAAATATTCCGATTTGGGATATTACAAATTCTCTTAAGATTAAAGTGATTTTTGTACTAAGGTCACTTCATATATTTTTCAGTTGTAAAATGTCCTTGTGTAAAGCCTATGAAAGTGAACAAATCAAGTATGTTAAACAGGTTAGTAGTGAGGCAGGCTCAAGTCAAGCACTAAATGACTTTGTAAAGGGCAGTTAATTAGCTATCTTGAACTAATTGTTATTTTTCACATGCAAGTCATATGGCTCTCTACTAAAGTCACAAAAAACAATTTAATATAGCTATTATGTAATGTCCTTTTGAAAGAGTGTCTGGAATAAAAAAATGAAAAATAAAATGGGCCAACTCTAATCAGGTTCAAGTAGTTGCATAAGTTCTTTTTGGATACAAAAGGGATGAAATTGATTGTAATCGGGTTCTTCTTTTCTTCCAGCCTTAGGAGAAGACTTGCAGCAACTTTGTGTACAGCTAGTTATTTTCTAGATTTTGTTAATGCAATACAAGTAAAGGTGTGAGATCATTTTCTGCATGGCGGGTTTTAATATTCATTGTTAATGGAATCATGCATTGCTGTTCGTAGATATAAAAATCATTGAAATTCTGTATTTTCTTTATTGCATGTGAAAATCCGGATTTTACAAACTTTGTATTGTGAACTTGAGCTAATGGGCTTTGTACCAAATGCATGCGTTCAGGTTTGAGAAGGGACTTTGTGCTTTCAGGCAATCATTTTGCTGCTCTGTATTTCCATTTGCATGCTAGAGAAAAGATTCCAACCCATTTAATTTGAATACGAGTTATCCAGGCAGTCTTTTGTGTTCATTCTGCTATAGGTTTCTCACTCTACCTCCCATCTCCTTCCATTTCCAATTTTCTTCATTTCCCTTGTTTCCTTTTTGTACTTTTGGGATAAAAGTGCTCAAAAACCCCCAAACACCCCCATCATACGAGGGAGTTGCCCCTCTCAAACACAGAGGAATATCACTTGTCCTATATTGATTTCTTCAATGTTGCAAGCTTATACCGATTCTTGTTGGGCGAGTCTATGAAATAAACAAAGAAAACACAGTGACATAAAATCTTGCCAACAGTTTTTGGCGACTCTATTGGGGATCGAAATGCCTTGCGTGTTCGATTTCTAAATATTTCAAGGAACCTCCTCTATAATGGAGGTTGGCGACTCTATTGAAAAGCAGTGCCCAAAACTCAATCTTGCTTGGTAATGGAATCTGATTTATCTTTTGATGTTCTGAGCCTGTGTCATATTGCCCAAGATTCGGTTGAAGGTTGTAAAAATTTGCAGCATGAAAATATTTGGCTATGATGAGATTATGACCAGCTTGCAAAGAGTTGGTGGGAGAAAGAAAAAGAAAATAAGAAGTTGCTGATGAAGTTGTCCAAACAAACATTTGATGAAGTTGCTTCCGCTGATGATCATAAAATCAAAGCCCCATGAAAACAATTTGAGAGAAGTGTTGCTGAAGCAAAAAAGGTTAAATTAGATCTTGCTCATGATCATAAGTCTAAGCATCTAATGAAAGAAATACAAAAGAGGTGCAAGCTTGTATAGAAGAAACAATATCAGCTTGAAGAAGAGTTGGCATGCATGGCAAATGATGGTGTCTTCACTTCCTTTGACACTAAGTTGGTAGATGAAACACATGTTGAAGAGGAGCTTGCAGATGATTCATGGCTTGATGAACAACTCAAGACCTTGCGCTTCCTTTACCTTCCTATCGATGCATTTCTTGTATATGGAGATGAAGAGATTGCATTGATTAGAGGACAGTCAAATTCCAGCCACAATAGTGAAGTCTTGCAGTTTGCAGAAGCCATGCAAAATAAATCTGAAGAATTAGAAGCGCTAAGAGGACAAGATCCAAGTAGCAACCACCAGGAAGAAGTCTTTGATGAATTTCAATATCATGAAGTTTTCATTCCAAGTAGATTCTTGGAAACCTTTGATGAAGGCTTTCTTTGTCAAGAAGAAGAGGCAATTGATTTTTCCTCTGTATCTATCTTCGAATTGGATCAAGTTATTGAAGAATTCATATTTCCTCTTTGTAAAGAAGAGAGTGATACTTATCTATTTTTTTGTCAAATAAACACCCTTGTTGCATTGAACTGGTAGGGTCAACAGTGATAAGCACTCAAACACAAGAAAAAGAATCAACAAATATGTTGTAGGATGGTGAAGAAGAAAGTAGAGAAGAAGAAATTGCCAATGCCCTTCTTCCAGTCTCAGATTGTGAATCCAACCCTACATCACAAACCTTTGAGGAAGACAATAAAGAAAGCAACAAAGAAAGCTAAGATTAGCTTGAATGTGCATCAAAGATCAGAGGATGTAAATTGAAGAAATGAAGAAGTGGAATGATGTTAGTTTCCAATATGAAGACGCTGGGTAAGAAATGAGCCTGAATAAACGTCTTTGCAAGTTGATTTCAAAATCAACACAGAAGGTGAATGACAAATCCACTTATAAAAAGTCTGATTTTTTTAAAGTGGATAGTGGATACTAAATGACAATCTGGTTAACGGAGATTTTTATTTTTGAAGTTTTAAATTTTGTTTTATTTTTAATGTTTATGAGTGGTTAAGTTTTATATATTTGTGGTATTATTTTTTAATATGTACCTATTATAAATTGATAAAACTAATCAAAGTTCGACTGTTTGATATTATGATATTTGGCATTGAAATTATGATTATGTTTTGTGGTTATTTAACTTATTTTGTTTCCTCTATGCATATTATGTGGTTAATTTTGTTTATATGGCTATATTTTTATTTTTTTAATATATTTTTGTACGTCCATACCCAGCCGTACCCAAACCCCCCCCCAAAAAAAAAAATTCCCCATATCCAAGTACCTGATTCTTGTACCCGCCCGTATCGGCTACTTAGCTTCCTTGCCTTATGGCACTCTTGATGATGTTCTTTGGCTTGACGTTGATCTTCATGCGTGCAATGTTGTTGAAAGAGACGACAAGTGGCATAACACAAAACAAATGTGCACGAGTGCGTACAAGAATGCGAAAGCATATTTTTGGATGATGCGAGATTGTTTGTGAACACGGATGCTCCTGCATCAGAATTGCATTTCCATCTGAGGTTGTTAATTTTGACAAATTACCGAGAACATAAGAAGTTGTGAGACATGGGGCTTCTTCAGCTCCTTTCCATACTAATTACTAATAGAGTTCGCATATTAGATTCAAAACAATAAATTTAGCCGTAGTCATTTTCAAGACAAATTGTATATCTGATATTTCCTTTAGCATCTTTTTATTTGCAAGATGACTATGAGTTATGGTCTGATCTAGCCAGTTTCACGGCACTATTTACCAGTTTACTCTCATATTTAATTTATCTTTTTGTCTGCAGGAAGGATATTCCTGAGTTTTTTAGGGAACAGGAATGGATACTTGTGATTTTAGCTTGAAACTTAAGAACTGAATGCACTAGCCTTCACATTTCTATTTACTGTTGCATAATGTTAGAAATTGCTTGAAGCAGTGGCCACAATTATAGAATTATAACATAAGGAAGTTGGCATTAGTAATGCTGAACCTCTGAAACTGCATTAATATCTAAATTATTGCTTGTCTATTGAAATGTTTCTAGGATGCATGTTAGTCTTCTTCGGCGCATTAAGCAGGTGGAGAAGAATCTTGCTCGTAACATAGAGGCTGAGATGGATAAAGAAAAAGAAATTGAAAGAAAGAAAAAAGCATCTGAACTGCAGTCAAAGCTCATATCTGAGCGGTTAAATTTATCTTTTAGTAACATTGCTGGCTCAGAATGTGGTCCCAAGCATATTAGGTTTGAGACAGATTCAAATTCGGATGATGATGAGGTTCTGTACAGTATAAAAGACATGGTGACATCTGTAAAGAAGAGAAAAATAGATCACCAATTTCCGAAATCCCCAGGTAGTTGCCCTTACCCCTCAGAAGCAGAAGAGCAGGCACGGTTGAGAAAGCATCTACCAACAAAGAAATTTGTAGATGTGTCTTCAGATGATAATGAAGATCAAGGAGTTTCAAAGTCACAAAATGTTTCTAAAAGGAAGAGAAAAGATTTCCAATCTAAGAAATGCTTGGCTAGTGGTGATGCACAGGTGGTGGTGTTGCAAGAGCCATCTACAAAGGAGTTCACAGATGTACATGCCAAAGAGGTTCTGCTTACAGATCATGAGCTAAGAATATTTGTTGCAGCTTGGAAGAACATTTGCCAGGAAAAATCAGTATTTCAGGTTTTGTGCATTTTCACATTTCCCGGTCTCTAATAATTAGGGGAGTTAAATATTCATCTTCTTGTTCAATATTATGGTATGCACATTTAATAATGAAGAATGGGATAACCACTAAACCAGCAGTTTTGAATAACAAGATTTGTAAATTATGTATTCTTGCATGTTAAAAGCAAGAATGTTTCTAGCTTTTGATCAGATAATATTAACTAGCAGTCTCTTCTTATTCTGTTTTTTATTTATGCATTGAACTAATATTAACTGTAAAGAAATCGAGCTTTTCAGTTTCTTACTCTCCTTATTCAGCGAGCATTCAAAGGGTTGAAATGCTTGTATATGATCAAGGGGTGGCTATTAAATCTGTTTTTCAGAATTGTATGATTTGCAAATTACTAAATTATGTAGTTTTACATGTCAAAAAAAAAAAAAAAGTTCTAGCTGTTGATCAGCTGTGGTTGCTTGAAGCTTTTGTAATTTTTATTTGGGAAATGGATATTAAGTTCTTTCAGTTCTCTTTAGATAGTTTTTCTTAAGTGTTCATAATTTTCCTGGAAGTTGCTTATGCAGTTCATTTGACTATTGAATTTACAACTTATTGGCATGCGGACTGAAGTCAGTTTATAATTGGGACCTCTTTATATTTCAGTTTTGTAAGTCTTTGATTTCTCATTCAGAAACGTTTATTTGTATGCCAGTAGGTGTTCAAGACAATGCTGGAATTGCAAGGGTCAGTAGATAAGAAGGGACGAAAGATGTCAAAGACAAACATGAGGAAGCTATCCAGACTTTTCACAATGCAACCTGCTATTGGTCTGCTCAATGTTGCTGTAAGATTACCGAGTTATTCTTTTGTGCTTTTCCTTAGGCTTTTGAAGATAATCATAGTAGCATTCCATTTACATGGTGTGGCAATAGTGTAAATAGAATTCAATTACTTGGTAAACAAAAAAATTAGGTAATATTTGTTAGGAATAAGAGACAAATTTTAATGTAATAGTACACAAGATATTACGTGGAAAACCTGCAACTTGCAAGAAAAACCATGGGACAATGGCAGATCTCTTTTTATTGGATATGGACGATTTTGTATATCACAATAACAGGGTCATACCTTTTTAAACAATAAAAAACAAGAAAGATTCCATAAACACGTTTTGGAAACCGTGTGAATAGTACAGCACGTGAGTCCTGGTTGTACAACCGTACTGCATTATACAAACACAAAAGAAATTGCTTGTATGGACACCCCTGCAACCCCACTCATGCTGGATGGCTTGTTGTACTGCAAATAATATTGCCAAGGGGATGATTACAAGACGTCACACCATTTCAGTTGTTGGAGGTTTGGATATTCACTTCACCTCCTAACAATATTTGTAGAAATAGAGGAAAAAGCTGATTTCGTTATTTCATGTCAAATATAGTCCATAGGGATAAAAATAAACACAATACATGAAAAAATGCTAATAAAAAAAAAAAATGTGTAGGTTTAGAAAAATATATAAGTATTCTAGGAATCTTTCCGAAAACAGTAGAATCATTGGATTTACTTGGTTGACCCACTTGAACCAGCTTGAATGCCTGAAGATCGAGTGCTCTTCGCTCCCCTTCTTTGTTGAGAAAGGGAAGAGCCAAACCTCCATTAGTAAGAATCTCAGTGTACACACATGCACACACACACACACACACACACACACCTATTGAGATTCTTCTCGAAAACAAAGAATATATTGATACGAGATAGAGCATAGATCGCCCCTATCAGGACTTCAATTGAAATGGATTTACCCTGTCGACCCACTTGAACCAGCTTGAATACTTGAAGTGTAATGTCCTCTTTTCTAAAAATTAAAAAATAAAATAATATTATTATTAAAATAAAAAATATTTTTAAATACTTTAAATAAATGTAATGATATGCCTTAGTTGCCAAAAGTCACTGTGTCGGCAATTCCTTTCTATTTTGATTTGTAATAAAGAAGGGGACTCCTCTAATTTGATATCAGTTGGTTCTTAATTTAGAAAGTATATTGGAGGGAAAAGATACAAAAAGGGGAAGGAGGTTCATTTTGAAGTCTCATGTTATGTTTTTGAATTGAATTTTGAGTTTGAGCACGAAACACTTGGCTTATCTCCATTGAAGATGAAAACCTTCATCGGAAACCTGAAATTAAGGACGGAAACCCTTAACCTCTTTTGGGCAGCTTCATTTTAGAGGTTGCAACGGGCAGATTTGAGCAGTTGGTGGTTTTCTAGGGCATCATTTGGTGGTGCATTGCAGTTTGCAAGTAGAGAGGGAGACGTGGCTGTTGAAGTCCCATTGGAGGCTGGCGAACTACATTGCAAGACCCTTTTAGGTCAGTGACCCACTTGGGGGGTCTATTCTAGGGTGGTGACCCACTTTGGGAAGGAAATATGTAGTTTCTAGGGTAGATTATTGGAGATTTTGATTTATTTATAGTCAAATAATCAGCTGGTATTTATTTGTGATTTTCAGCATTGTACTTGTATGCAAAAATCAGATTTGAAGGTGTTTTATGAGCTGTAATTATTCTGAAATTTTTGGCAAATATTTTGATAATAAAATATTGCAATTGGTGCCATAAATGTGTATTTTTAAAATTCTGAATTTTTGTTAGGGTTTGATATAAAAATAAAAAAATTGCATTTATTTTTAGGGTTTGTTGGGAAACCCTATTTGTTTTAATTCTGCCATAGGAGGGACAATATAGTGTGGGTTGTAACTATTCTAGAATTTTTGTCAATTATTTAAGGGTAAAATATTGCAATTTGTGCTCTAGTTTCATATTCCTAGAATTCTGAATTTTTTGTTAGGACTTGATATAAAAAAATCAGAAATTGTTATTGTTGTGTTAGGGTTTGTGATGAGCATAATGTCTTAAAGGGGTTATTACAATAGTAACAGAGCCAAAATCTTGGCTAGTTGTGGGGGTTTGAGTTGGCTTCATGCCAAACAATGATGGGGAAGTGAGGTACTAGGAAAGACAAACTTGGAACAGCCAAGGCAGAGTAACATGGATGGCCCGGATAGGGTTAGTTTTGAAAGATTCGTTCAAAATCAAGAGCGGTTGATGGGAATGATGACTGAATTCATCCAAACCATGAAGGATATGAATGGACTTAAGCCACACAATGGTGAAGGCAACACTTCAAGTACATACAACCCTCCCTTTCAAACTAGAGTGATGGTTAGATCTACACAAAGGCCAAATCAGCCCAACTTCCTTCGTAGGGAGGAAGTCATTACAAAAAGGGAGGAGCAGCCTTCTATGTGGAATGACGTGGCTGCAAATTATGAGGAATATATGACTTTTCCAACGGCAATCAGTGAAGAAATAAGCCTTGTAGATTTTGTGGCATTGAAAAAAGGCAAGTATGGTTCTAGGGCTGGTCATAATCAAGGAACAATCCAATAGATCTTCAGCATGCCTTGAGAAAGGAAGAGGAAAAGAATTTTCAAATTGTAAGAAGGGAGAATGAAGAAAAATCTGAGTTGCAAGTAATTTTGACGGAAAATGATGGAAAGTCAAACCCTCGGGAGAATTCCAAGGAGGAAATCAAGGTGCAAGAGAATTCATATCTGAAAGAAGTCAATGAGCAGCGCATAATCCACCATGCAAGTGGAAAGTGGAGAACCTTTAGTAGAAACATGTATGGTTCTTGATAAACACAAGGATGGTCATGTCAAGGTAAGTGCCTCAAAAGCTCTTACTTTTAAATTTCAAAAAAAGAAGTAAAAAATTGGATTTCAGCCCAAGGTATAAAAAGAAAAGTCATATTTTAGGTTTGTTGTCTCATATTGGGCCATTTCAAATTTATTGTAATCATGGATAGCATAATGAAAATGATGATAGAGTGATGGACCCTTTGAGTGGCAAAGGGAACATAGGTCCTTTCCATAGTTGCCAGGAGACGGGTACGGGTACGAGGAGATGGGTATGGGTATGGGTACGCCATTTTTTTGAAAATAGGAGATGGGGGTACGGGGAGACGACATTATATATTTATTATTTAATATATTATAATTATATATACTATGAAATATTTTAATAAATTTATACTATTGCAATGCCAATACTAACAATATACATAAATATAATATAAGCCAACCAAAGATCTTGATTGAACAAATATCTCATCATATTAAACTTAAGGGTCATCATATACAATGAAATTTAGAATATCACATAAATTATTAAAAAATAAAATAAAAATAACAAGTACAACGAACAACATATCGCATAGAAATTTAGAATAATTAATTAAAAAAACACTTTTAAATTTTAAAATTAGAATCAAAACATTAAATAATATTATAATATTTATTATTTAATAATAAAATAATAAATATGAAAAACAAAGGATGCAAAAATATTGAATAATAAATATTAAAAAAATAATTTTAAAAACATTTAAAAATATAATTTTTTATTTATTGAACATTTAAAAGTTTAAACCAACATATTACATTATTAAATAATAAATATTAAAAAAATAAAAATAAAAAATATAAAAAATAAAACCTAATAGTAAATAGATTAATAATTTATACTATGTAACTAAACTAAAAACAACCAAAAAAAAAAAAAAGAAAAAGAAAAGAAAACTAAAAACTTATCTAGTCGCGACAGTGGCAAGCAGTGCTGCGAATGTCAATGGCAGCGATTGCCGCGACCAGGCCTCTCCCCCCAAAAAAAAAACAAAAACAAAAACGCAGACTATAAGTGTTAAAAAATAAATGCAAAGTTGTCTCACACCCACTGTAAACTGCGAACGCCTATTGCAAACTGCGAATGCCCTTTTGTTCAATGACTAGCAACTGTGTTGATAACTGGAGGTTTTTTTGGTGATTAGGGTTTGGGAGATGGCATTTTCCCATCAGGGGATGTGTTGGAGAAGCAGGGACCGGGAGACGTCTCCGTACCCATCTCCCATCCCTGAAACGTGTCCCAGAAATCGAGATGCGTCGCAAGGGGTGGGAGACGCATCTCCCTGCAACACTGGGCCTTTCATACAAGTTCCAAATTGCTTGTACAAGAAAGTTCATGATCTGGGTGACCTTTGTAGATACGAGAAGGCATTTTCAGTCACTATATGGTTGATTCCAGCGCCTATATCACTGTCATTTCTAAATTTTGTGAAGAAATTAAAATATGACAGTTGTTCTATTTTTTTTGCTGCTATGTGCAACAGAACCAATCCCTTAACAATTTTTATGACAGTCATAAAAGTATTTTCAGTCACAAGGTGGTAGGATGTTCCGCCTACCATCAATGAAGGATTGTTTGCAGTTGTTATGGAAGAGCTTCTAGCCCCCACAATGCTGATTAGAAGAGAGAAAATACAACGGTACAACTACAACCATGTTTGGGACAATAAGAATGGACCTTTGGAAGTCCATCAAACGAATGGCAACTATGAAGAAGATGCAAGCATGGGAGGAGAGTTGAACAACACGTCTACGAGGCATGACGAAGTGGTTGAAGGAGTGGTGTGGAGAGTTCTTGATTTCATTGACATGTTTGTTCTATGTGTAGGTTTACGAACAACCCATATGAGTGTTGATAGACTCTTATGAGTCCAAGAGTGCATAGTTTTCATATGTCTAAGGAAAGTACAATGTTCAGGACATGTGACAAGTAGGAGTGGGGACAACTGAGTTTGTTTTTAGCCCACAATAACAATATGGAACCCATTGAAGCTCAAGGCTCTGTTCATGAAGCAAGTGTTTGGGATTGCAAGTTCTCAAGATTGAAGTGGGATCTAGGTATTTCAGAGATAATAGAAAATGGGCTTGCATTTGCTTGACGACAAGCAAATTCAGGAAGGACAGACTGTAATGTCCCATTTTCTAAAAATAAAATAATATTATTAAAATAAAAAATATTTTTAAATACTTTAAATAAAAGTAATAATATGCCTTAGTTGTCAAAAGTGAATATGTCAACAACTCATTTCTATTTTGATTTGTAGTAAAGGGGACCCCTGTAATTTGATATCAGTGGATCCTTAATTTGGAAAGTATATTGGGGGGAAATGATATAAAAAGGGGAAGGAGGTTCATTTTGAAGTCTCATGTTATCTTTTTGAATTGAATTTTGAGTTTGAGCACGAAACTCTTGGCTTATCTCTATTAAAGATGAAAACCTTCATTGGAAACTTTGAAGTTAAGGACAAAAACCGTTAACCTCATTTGGATAGCTTCATTGCAGAGGTTGCAACATGCTTAATTGATCAGTTTGGGATTCCTAGGGCATCATATTGTGGATCGCAGTAGTTGACTGGGTTCTAAGAGGGAAGCGTGGTTGTTGGAGACCCTCTTGGAGGGTGACGAATCACTTTGAAGGGCTGTTTGAAGTCAATGAACCATTTGGAGGTCTTTCCAAGGGTGGCAACCCCACCTTGGGAGGAAAATCTGCATGTTATTGGAGCAAATTATTGATATTTTGATATTTTTGTCATCGAATAGTAAGTTGGTATTTATTCATGAATTTTCAGACCTATATGTGCAAGCAAAAATCAGATTTGAAGAGATTTTGTGGGCTGTAATTATTCTGGATTTTTTAGCAATTATGTAATGGTAAAATATTGCAATTTGTGCCCTAGTTTCATATTTCCAGATTTTTGAACTTTTTGTTAAGGCTAGATATAAAAAAATCAAAAATTGCTATTGTTATATTAGGGTTTGTGGTTAATTCCAGATTTGCATAATATGCCTTAAAGGGGTTATTACATGAAGATTGAGTGCTCTCCGCTGCTCTCCTTTGTTGGGAGAGGGAAGAGCTTAACATCCGTCAATAATTTGATAAAGTTTTACTGGTAGTAGGAGCTTCTGGACTCTTAGAACATAGGAGATAATATTCATTGCTTCCCAAATTGTGGAATCCTGTTGTTTCCATCAATAGTTTCCTCAATATGCTGTTAGATCTCATGTTTCCATCCTTGGGCTATATCATGTTTTCTCCATTCTATGGCTTAAGGGGATTTATGCCTCTTAACCTGTTGGTTGAGTGAGTCACATGTGCATGCACACACACTGACATAACACATGCAGACGACCAAACACAGATAGAGACACTGACATAGATGCATGCACTCTCCACCTAGACACACACACATGCACGCGCACACAGAGACACAAACACGGACAGACACACACACACACACACACACACACACACACACACACAAAGACACACATAAAGACAAACACACACCTGCATGCACATAGGCACATCCCCCCTGCCCCTTCCTCCTATATAACATAAAATATTGGGTGCATGCAGATCGTTAAAAGTCTGCCAGTGTTGATGTCGATATACTAATGTCAATACCTAACTCTTTCATCTAGAAGACTGATAAAAATCTGACTCGAAATTATTAATAGAAGGCCCTGTCACTTTACATATCTTTCTTGAAACCAACTGCTGCTAATTGTGTCATACATGCTTTTAAACAAAAAGTCATCTGGTTTGTATTCAATAGCTGTGGTTGGAGACAAACTACTGAGAAATATCAGATAATGGATTTGTTAGAATTTGCTTAGCTTGCTTGACCAAGACTCTGCAAATATGCACTAACTTGTGCTCAATATTTTTTGAGCTCTGCCATTAGATCGTTCCTGGAGGGAATTATTGTTTGGAAGCTAGGGCCTGTTCCTGATGTTGCTAGTCTGCTTGTTGGGATATGGGTTAACATTGTTGTTGTGGGGCGACTAGCATGGTGAAGTCAAGGTCTTTTTTTCTTTTAGTTATAGCTCCTCATGATCGCTTAAAGATGTCGGTGCCAGAAGGAATCTTGTTTCTTGTTCTGAGTTTTGTGAATAATTTTACCTTGGTGAGCCAACTTTCTCATCTTCTGTTTCATCCTCTATCCCCATTCTTGACTCTACGCCAGTTGATGCACCATGCATGGTGCATAAAGAGGAATGGGGTACTTTGGTGCCAACTTGTGAAGAGGGATGCCGTTTCCCTAACCTATCTTCATCTGTGTGTTGCAGTATCATTGGGTGCTTGACACCTCCAGTGACCAGAATCAGTGAGTTGTCCTACTAGTCCCTTGTAAGGCCCAACTTGTGAAAGTGACAGCCACTAAAGAAAAAGGGCTGGATAGTGGAGAAAGTTAACTACGGAACCTCCCCACTATATCTACAAACACAATTATATCTCCCTTGGATCTCATAGGAGAGAAGACTCATGAAGCTGAGATTTAAATGAGATGAGCAAAAGGGTTACTTGAAAAAATCTTAGCATATGAATGCTAAAAAAGTTGTCATATGAGCCTTTTCTAGAAGGGGAAAGGTGTCTACATTCATATAAAAATAAGCAATTTTGGCGTCAATATTCAAAGAATCTAAACTGAGTGTAGAAGTGTGTTCATGAAGAGTTGCCTTGTACCCAAATTTGACTTGGAAAGTTCAAACTTGAGTGCTCCATGTCAAAATTTTTGTAAAGCTTGTTTCAAATGAAAATTTCTAAATAAATGAGTGGACTAAATTTGTAAATATTTTTTGAAAAAGTGGACTTTTGAGACGTCTTACATATAATCAAAGTTTGTCAATTCAGATTTTCCTCTTTGTTTCAAGTCCTTTCGTTGTTTTGTTGAAAAATTGCATAATCCTTTCTTGTTTTACATGTCAGTGGGTATTAATTTCTCCTTTTTCTTATAAGAATTAGACTTTTCAGATGTTGTTTACATTCTATCTCATATGTTTTTTTGTCTCAAGAGTTCCAATTTCCCAAGTTTTTCTTTGGCTCATTACACTTTTCGGGTTTTGGATACAAGCTAGCTCACAAGCTAACTTGTACCCAAAGCCTAAAAATTCACTATTGAACGGACCTTTTGGACTTCGGTTACTCTTTGGCTCATTGTAAAAGAGTACCCACTTCTGATTTTCAGCCCAAAAGAAAATAATGAGGGATGTGTTGACCCTTCAAGTCACCATGACCTTGAACTCTTCTAACATGATGGGCTCATATGCAAGGTGCGCACACAAGGAGAAAAACCACCCTCGGACTCAACTTAGTGCTTCATGGAGCACGGTTCCTCAAGGTTCACAGGGAGTTCGCAAGGAGGCTAGATTAAAAGGACTCAGGATTTCGCACTTTGCTAAGGTTTTGGCCTTCACAAGGATCTGTGCCCAAGGACGAATTATCAAAGACAAGGGTAAGAAGGAGCAGTCGCGTCCAAAATGGAGTTGGGACCGTCGCGCAAGTACTCAGTAAACCCGACCCATTCCCTGTTTGCGCCTAGTGCCCATTTTGGCCTAGTGCTTGTTACGATCTAGTACCTGAAAGTGAAAGCCACTTGGATGGGCGATTAAGCAGTAACTGTCAGGTGTTAGACCCCGCGGAAAAGGACATATCTGATTTGATTTGCAGAATCAAAGGCGATCAACTCCGACTAACATAATGATTGATTTGGCAGCTAATAAGACAAAAGAGCATGGGGATCTACAACAAATGACAGGACATGACGTCCAATAGATCCCAAGGAATCCCTCCAATCACTTTCACGTCTAGATTGCAATCAAAATTCAATAAGCATGGGCTCTGACTTCTATTTAATCTTCTCATCTATATATCTCCAATGTAATTAATGACCCATGGGCTTCCTGTATCTATAAAAGTTGGGTCTTTTAATGTATAGGGGGAAACATTTTTTAGGCACATAAATGCTACTAAGATTTGTCCTCCATGAGCCCTTTTTTGTCTGAACCCAATGACTAATGAAAAGACCGAGTTTACCTCTCTCCATGATTCTTGCATTCTTAATGTTTGTTGATCTTTGTTTGTGGACGTATTTTCCCTCGCATTGTTGTCCATCCATTTGCACCCGTGTAGAACTTGACTCTCTCTTGTAGGTGGTATTTTGTGTGCACTCGTGTATGTGCTCGCCCTATTTGTGGACCGTTTGTTGTCCCCATAGTGTTGCATTGTGTTCTTGCACCTCCATGCGAAATACTTATGCGAGTAGTGTCCATTTTGGGGACTGTGTAATAGTTTCTTGTTTTCTGTAGTTGCTGTGTTCTTTAAAGCCGTAGGGGTGCTTGCTATATTCTTGGTGCATCACCACTTTTTCTTTCAGCAAAACCTGTCTTCTCTCTCCCTTTTCCTTTGTCGAGATTAGGTTTAGCATTAGTAGTAGATTTCCTTTCTGCTCTTTATAGATCTATGCACTGGTCCTAAACTAAATGCACTTAGATTAGAAGGAAGCCGACTTTCTCTAAAGGTTCTTCCCAAGGAGTGCAAAAGTCCCACACCTTGGGGGACGATCCCATTGTTGCACCAAAGCCTCAAACTATTCGCGCGTGTGAGAGGTTTAGAACGCCCGGCACAAGTACCTGTTTGCACCCAGTCCTTGTTCTGACCCAGTAGATGCCTATGCAAGTCCCTGTTCGTGCTTAGTTCCCATTTGCATCCAATGCATGTTCGCATCGAGCTCCAAGCATTTCCGCGCCATGAATTATCCTCAAGGGTGCAAGCTTTGGGTGATAATAGTTTCTGACACGCCCGGTGGGACCACTTTATACAGTTTGGCTAAGAGCTTGGTGTGGCCCTTAGCAAGTTTGCAGTGTTAAAGACACCCTTCAAGCACTCGGTGACTCCAACTATTCTTGGTTCTCAAGAGATCAGTTCTTCGTCTTATGCCATGACAGACGAGATCTTCAAGAGGTACTTACTTTTAGTTTATTGAATTCCCTGTACCCCCTAGAAGAAGAAGAATTAGAGCATCCTTATCTCCTTTTAGGAGAGCTAGTGATTCAAGACAGTCATCCCCTAGAGCTCAGTCTACTCCACCTTTTGGAAGATTTCCCCACCCTAGAGGGGGACTCTTTCCTATTCCTTTCATGGCTAGTCCAAGAAATCAGTTGTTCGTGCCCTTTAATGGAGGTAGTTCTTTGGCTCTAGCTCAGTATGACTATATTCCAGTTGCAGCGCTTAAGAGCTTGTCATATTTTATTCGTGAGAACATAATCACCCCCATAGAACACATCTAGGATATTGCTAATATTTGCTCAGTCCACCATGTTATTGAAGATAATGTGGCAGTTAGGCTACTTGCAACTTCTTTGAAAGGTAAAGCTCTCCAATGGTATAAAAGTTTGAGGCCTAATTCCATTCATAATTGGGGCGAGTTAGGAGAGTAGCTATTGCAAGCAATTTGAAGATAAAAGTGATCACTTATCCTTGATAGAGCAGCTCACCACTATTAAGAGAGCCTTACATGAGATGATGGTTGATTTTAATTTTAGGTTTCAGAGAGTCTGGGACAAAATACCACCTTTATTAAAACCATCTCCAAATACTGCATTATTATATTATCTGAGGGCTCTAAACAATGATATAGCAGTAATGGTCCAATCCATGGGAGGAACTGTACTTCTTGATGCATGACGTTGTTGTGAGGGCTAACTATCTAATTTAGGGTAGAAAGATTGCTCCTAGGCATCCCATGCTTCTCTTTCCAGAACCACCACCCAATTAGCATACTGGTCAACCTTCATTGGCACCTAACCCTATTTCAGTCAGCCCACCAACTACATCCATTGCCCCTCTTAGTGAGCTGCATGAAGTTAAGTCACTACTACAAAATTCTGGGAATGAGCTAGTAGCTTTAAAGAGGTAGCAAGCCCAACATTCTAAACCATACCAGCCATTTAATCAGTCCTATCAACATGCTAGGCAACCTTATCAAAGCAACGCACAAGCCCAAAGCCAACTCACTTATGTCAGACCATCTAATGCGCAGGTTGCCAGTGCTGCTAGCACCTCAAAAGCTATGGTGCCTGCCCAAAACAACATAGCCCAAGATTATGAGTGGTGCTTTCCTTGTAATCAGCCACACAATCAAGCTACTTGCACAAATGGATTGTTAAACCAAGCCCTGATGGTACAAAGCATATCATATCCCCATTAGCCAGCAAAGGAGCCAACCTCACAAGGGAGGAGGTCCATGTAAAGGTGCAGATACAAGGTGAAGCCACTTTGGTGAATTGGCACGAGAATGACTTCTTATTGACAATCAGTAATTCAATGGCATATCACACAAGAACCAAAAGGAGGGCGATGGAAGCGGAACCATTTCCTTCAGCTGTCGGTCTTCTACTTCCCAAGCTCCAAGTGAAGTTGCCAGAGGAAAGATAAACACCGGGAAATCCCAAGCACAAACGAGTCAAGCTACTCAAAAGGGGAGTCAGCCTCAAACCAACCAAATCCCAAAGGAGGATGCTGCCGCCTCAAAGTCTCAACCAAAAGGAGTGCAGATCCCTTTTAACATAGTAGACCCGATGAAGAAAGTGAACCTCAATGTTACCATGTGGGAGAGGCTCTTTCCATCCCTTCTTAAAGGGATTTGTTTCAAGAAGCATTGAAGGCCTTCCACCTGCACGAGCCAACAAAAGGTGCTTCAGCTGTTTCCACAAGTTTGTGCCAATTGAAAGGAGGAGAGTCTAGCAAAAGCTGCAAGCCACCATCATTTTATATCTCCTTGATCATCGGCCAACACCTTGTCCATAATTGTATGATTGATTTGGGTGCAAATAACTCAGTAATGCCTAAGAAGATTGCTGACATATTAGGCATAAAATATGTCCCGATCACAAAAGGTGTTGTCTAGTTAGATGGCAAAGCTGTTAAAACAATTGGGATCATTAAGGACTTGAGTCTTACTCCACATGCATGTCCTAGTCTCTCCATCACCCGGGACGTCTCTGTCATAAACCTTCCTCCTTATTTCGCCATTTGTCTCTCAAGGGATTTCACTGCAAAAATGGGTGGGTACTTGTCATCTGACTGGTCACACATGTTGCTGAGGACCAAATATGGGACCAAGGTAACCATCAAAGCTGAGCCTATTTGTAGGGATCATATAGAGCCATATTCACCGAATCCCATCTACATGAATTGTACAATGCATAACCCAGAGGATAGTGTAGTCCTGCACGAAACTACCATGCCTTTAGAGGAGATTCTCGATGTAGCACTAGACGAGTGGGCTAATGAGCATTATGGGTTTGATCCGTATGATTGTACATAAAAATTGGGGTTGGGCACTTACTACATCCATGAGGAGAACACTGTTGCCAAACCTCATGAAGGGCTAAGAGGACCTTGAAGGAATGTGGCAATTATATTTTGATGGCTCTAGGAGTAGGAATGGCACTGGAGTAGGGGTTATACTATTCTCCCCTCAAAAAGAAAAGTACTTTCATGCATATAGGCTGTAATTCAACTGCACCAACAATGTGGCCAAATACGAGGCGTTGACACAAGGCCTCCAATTGGCAAAAAAGAGGGGGATTAAGGCGCTGCAAGTGTTTGGGGACAACGAACTGATTGTGGACCAAGTTAGAACCCAAAATGTCTCTAAGAACCCCTTGTTAAAAGCATACAAACACAAGGTTTGGGATCTAATTGAGGACTTCCACCCCAAGGGCGCAAAATGTTGATGTTGACAGACTTGCAACAGTGGGCTCCCAATACAATTTGCCTCAAGAGGTTATGAAAGGATTAGGACAACTTGTCAAGCTCGTAGTAAGACCAACAGTCCCAAACAATGCATGCAATTGGCAAGTGTTTGACAATGATGAGCAAATCGTCAATTCCCTGCAAGATGAGGCAGAGTTCTCCATGAGGAACCGGTCACAGTTACAAGCCCAATATGAAGATCAAATCATTGAGCTG